>JARGCV010000007.1:43227500-43622500 GCA_034064705.1 Bothrops alternatus | reverse complement strand
TCTCTCTCTCAAAAAAAGAGTGGACTCACAGTATTCTCCCATGAGCTGAAAAGCTTATTTGGGCGGAGCTCCTCCATTTGCTGTGTCTCTGCAAGAAGCAGGAAGCAGGAGAGAGCTAGCTAGCCCAGCTATGCTGACTCAGGAATTCTGGGAATTGAAGTCCATGAGTCATAAAAGAGCTGATGTTGCCTACCCCTGAGCTTGTTGGAGAACAACTTGAAGCCAGCTTGCCAGGTGAGCAGAAGATCGGAGAAAGGGAGAGAGAGGGGGGAGAGAAAGAGAGGGAGAGAGAGAGAGAGAGAGAGAAAGAGAGAGAAAGAGAAAAAGAGAGAGAAAGAGGGGGAGAGGAGAGAAAGGGAGAGGGAGAGGAAAGAGAGAGGGAAACTAAAGAAAAAGAGAGAAAAAGAAAGAAAAAGAAAGATGAAGAGAGAGGGAGGGAGGGAAAGAGACAGAGAGAGACCCTTTTGACATCTAAAATGAAGATAACACTGCATATATCCTTTTTTACCTTTATTATCGGTGTGTGTATATATGTATGTATGTGTGTGTGTGCATATATATATGTGTGTGTATGTGTATGTATGTGTGTGTGTATACAGTACACACACACACACACACACACACAAAATAAAGGTAAAAAAGGATATATGCAGTGTTATCTTCATTTTAGATATCAAAAGGGTTTGCGGCTCCCAGTGTTTTGTTTTTGATGGGAAACGGGTCCAAGTGGCTCTTTCAGTGTTTTGGGTTGCCTATCCCTGGTATAGAATATATCTCCGAGAAGCTTCTTCAGTTCTTTTGAAGAAGCATCTTGGATGAGAAGTGAAATGTTTTCAAACAAAAAACAAGTTGCCTTTTGGAAAAAGCATCTTTCAGATAACCATGACCTAGATGATTGAGAATCTCCATAGAGACATATCTCTGGGATGTCTGAGAAAGCCCAAGCAATGCAACATATGTCATGCTATCACAATACAAAGCCCCTACTTTTGCCACATACATCTAATGTCAGGACGTAAGTCCAAAAGGCAGTGTTTGTGTGATGACATCACAATGCTTGTTTTGACAGATTTTTGCCTGGGGATAGAAATAGGTCCCTGGGTCAACTTAAAATATATATCCTTGACAAATATCTCAAGCTGGAACTAAGGCTCAAATATGTTCTTCACTCAACATACCAAAACATTCAGTTATTCTTAGCAATATGCTTATTGCCAGCCATATGCAGAGGAACAGAACATTAATAGTGTGGTGCATAATCCAGGTGTTGCCAGATAAAAAGTATATTACCTTTCCTGTATTCCTGTTCTAGAAACTGGTCTGTAGGAGTATTTTGAACCAATGAGAAAGCATCCCAAGTTTTCATTAGGGACCTCATATATCCATATATGTCACTCAAGTACTCTCTGGAGATTCTCTGAGTACAGCTTGCTTAGTACATTAACCAATAAAGTTATGCTTGGTTACTTCCACTGAATATGCTCATTTGCTGAATGGCTGGAAGCTGCAGGTGATTTGAAAAGGGATGCTAATGTGCCAGTAGGAAGGGCTGAATTTTGAATATGCAGCTGCTTTTCTTTCTGCCCCCCCCCCCGCCAACTATCTGGAATTCTTCCATATAGACTCCACTCGGAACCGGATAATCAATGTGCTTAAAAATCCATTTCAGCTTTGCTTATTTTGATACTTGTACTTTGCAAGATGCAAAGGTTCAGCTTGGAGTAGCACTGGTGGATTTGGATCATCTTTGGAATCAACATTGCTTCGAATGAGGAACCCACATGACTCACAAGTACTATCATGTTTTCCCGAAAGTAAGGCCTACCCTGAAAATAAGACCTAGCTTGATTTTGGGGGGTGAGCCTAATATAAACCCAAGCCCAAAAATAAGCCTTAGTTTTGGGGCGAGGTACATACCTAAAAATCAAACTAGGGCAAGGGTTGGGGTATGAAGCTGCCCCATGCACCCTGCACCCACTTACCTTGCAGCCAGGCCTCTCCTCACTGGCCCACTTCTTCTGAGGTGTCTTCTGCAGCCAGACCTGCATTTCTCAGTCACAGGTCTTTCCAGAAGGTCTCTGCAGCCGAGAACTATGGATTCAATCCATAGCTCAGTACTTGGTTGCAGTGGCCTTCCAGAAAGGCCTCTGACTGCAAAATGCAGGCCAGAATGCAGCTACAGAATGAAGCTGATCCTTTGGCTGCAGAAGAAGTGAACCTGCTAGGTGGGGCTGTTGATGCCGGAGGTGAGTATAAAAGACATTCCCCGAAAATAAGATCTGATGCCTCTTTTGGAGGCAAAAAAAAAAAAAAAAAGACCTGGTCTTATTTTCAGGGAAACACGGTAGTCATAGATTTGTTTTTAATAGCTTCTCTTATTAGAGGGCAGGACAGAAAGTAAGCTTATTAAAGAGAGATCCAACATAGAACTAAGGAGAAATTTCCAAGCAGTGAGAACATTATATTGCTCCATTACTAGAGGGTTTAAAAAATAGGCTGGACAGGACTTCCGGTTTGCGCTCATAGCGCATTGATTTTACTGGGGAGACAACATGGATATGACATACTCATCAAAAAATGTTAGAAAATCACACTTAATATCTACTCCTGAAAGATTTAGCCTGAAAGATCAAACACCTTTAGAAACACTTCAAGACAAAACAAATACTTTCCAAGATGAAATTTATGGAATGCTACGACAGATACAAACTACAATAAACTTAAACCATGAGGAGATTAAAAATAACTTTGATACTATAAGTGAATATACTTCTAAGTTAAATCTACAATCAAAAAACATCCAAAGAATGATGGTAAACAATGAACAAACAATCCAGACAACAGAATGTGAATTAGAAAAAAAATGACTTAACTGATGAAGTTACAAATGAAGGGAATCATAACTTAATACAAACAAGAAAAAACTTAAAAGACTTGGATACAACAACAAATATGGAAAAGATACCTTATGCGTTAGAACGTCAAAATAAACCTGAGAAGAAAGAAGACTTAACAAAGTGGACACTGCTAGGAGAATCATTGTTTGGGAGACAAAAAGCATACATCCTATCTAATATACATCCTCTATTCCTAACAATAACTACAAAAATACAAGAACTGGACAAATTGAAAATATTAATTTGGAAAACGATTTGGCAAAGGAAGAAGATTAGAGACGGACTGAAGATTCAAAGATAAGATACAAAATGTAAAAATATTAGGATGCTGTAAGTGAAGGAAAAGTTTGAATTTTAAAGACAAATTAAGTTTGAAAAGATTTAGGATTAAGGAATGATTGAAATATTGAGGGGGAATTAGGCTTAATAAGAACTCTGAAAAAAAAGGATATATAGTGATTTAACTAATTTTTACAAATAGAAGTGAAATATAAATTGACTAGAAAGATGTTATGGATAGATATCATGATAGATAAGTAGTATATATAATATATGAAATATGTAAATACTGGGATGATATATTTAAATGGAAAATTTGGATATTTAGATGTTAAATACTGGGAAAAATATGATTGACAAGAATTGTTTGAATATTATGGATACATGGTGAAACAATAAGATGACTCTTACAAAAATAACATAAGCTGATAAGAAAAAATGCTATATATAGTCGCTACTATTGTTGGTATAAATATAGAAGAAAATATTTTTATTTAAATATGAAAAATATCAAATAGTGGTGTTTGATACCGTCTCTGTAGCTGTATTATTCTGTGCACTGATTTCTGTAATGTGCTTGCAACAAAATCCCCTGTATATTTACAGGGAGGAAGGAAGGAAGGAAGGAAGGAAGGAAGGAAGGAAGGAAGGAAGGAAGGAAGGAAGGAAGGAAGGAAGGTGCCAATCAATCCAGGGGTATAGATCCAGGGGTGGTAATCAAGTATAAAACTTCATATGGGGAGCACCCATGCATATCCAAACATTGAGACAAATCTATGGGGAGTGCATTGGCAGAAAGCACTATTAAGCAAGTTGTTTGCAGATGAATGTAGGAGAGAATAAGACCTTATATCAAACATCTACATTAGGAAAAGAGAAGGCATGGATAAGAACAGGAGAGGACTTGCTGAGGGGTATTAAGCAATAAAGTCCTGGAGGTGAGCATGGTACTAATCTGCTGAATTCCAGTCCTCTAAAGAATATGCACTCTGTGACAACGCCCCCACCCCCAAGCACAACCCATATTTCATAGGGAGTGAATCTTTTTAATCATCACAGGATGTTTCAGCAATGTAAGAAGCCCTGCAGTGGTTGAACAATGCATGAACAGCAGCCGCTGCTTCTCTCTCTTTCTCCCCCACCCCACCTCATGCACTGTGTCTGTTGCTAAACACGCTTGCTTCTGTCTTGCTTTCGCCCAGGCAGAGTCTGACAGAACATCCAGCTTTATGGGATAGAGATTACCAGTAACATCCTGCTGAAGACCTGGTCCATCAGCTTTATAAAAACAGGACAGCTTTCAGGGAAAAGTCCACTCCTGTCATTTAGAGAGGCAGGAGAGGGAGGTTTTCAGCTAAAAGAGTAACTTTGAACAAGACCTCTTACCTTGGACTCACCACAAGATTCTGTAGAGTGGAAAAAGAGTGCAAATCTAAGAACAAAGAGCTGGGTCAGCTACTGCAATGAAACAGTAACTCCAGGTAAGTGGTTTTTCTAAATGCATTTTCCAACAAGAAAGTTGGAAGGGAGTGAGATGGAAAATGCTTTTTTATTTAGTGGAAACCTTCATAGTTTGGGGGGGGGAGAAGAGCTTATTTCATACCATGTGGCTGAATGTGTTGATGCTGCTATCATCTATAACACTTCCTTCTTTTGCTGCTAATTTTTGGCAGGTGATGGTATTTTTTTTTTAGCAAGGTGCAGGACATAAGATGGAAGCATGCAGCTTCCTATGCCATATGTAGACTTGTTTCTTTTATTTCACTGGCATCTCTGATGAAATAGGCTTTGCAGTTTGGGAAATACTACACTGATCTTCAGAATGTATGTATGGAGGCAAACAGAGGAATAAGCATTCAAGTCATGGGCATTGATGCCCATCTTTGTTTATTGGGAAAAAATTGCCTGTCATTAACTTCCAATGGTGAAGCAAGACTGCACGTGGTATAAGCAATCTTCCTAGGAATGTCAAAATGTTTGCATATTGAGGATGAGATTGGGAAGCGGGACTGAGGGAAGAGAAACGTACAGATTGGGTAATATTCCTAGTTCCTTTTGTTCCCTGGACATTTCCCCAGGAGAAAAATCTTGAGGAATTCTCTCCATCATCTTTACTTTTGGAAAACTCTAGGTTTCTTCTATCTGCTGCTCTCCCTTTGGTACTTGATCCACAAAGACTAGATTTATAAAACAAACTCTATATTTCTTTCTTGCTTTGGCCTTTTTGTATATTTTGACATGCTTTTTTGCCCACTTGCTTCTGGATCTAGCCTGCAGATTCAGAATGAACTCTGGCTCAAGAGCTTTGGCTTTTGAACATTGAGCAACATCTGATAGTTTTGAGACTAGGCTTCCCCATATATAAAGGAATCCCACAGTATAATAATTAGATTGATCAGATACGGTGTGACTTCTGGTGAAGATATAGCAGCAGACCTAGCACTTTTAGTACTTGAATTTCATTTCTTCTCTGCCTCCATCCTAGCTTATTGCTTCTTTTGTGCTCTGTAGGCTGAGCTCTTTGGTTACACCTAGAAAAAGAAGACATTTATATCCCAGCTTAATTTTTCAAATAGAAAACTCAAACTCATATAGGAAGATCAGTTTATGGATGACTTTCAAAAGAGGACTCCTTGCAGTTAATTCCTACAGCTTGGTTAGATACCAAGGCAGTCATCTGTGAAAATGTCCTCCCCATTACATCCCCCTCCGTCCACACAATTTGGGTATTAAAATAAATGCCTGCAGTATGTTTTGGCTAAAGTCCTGAAGGCTACCTGTGTCTTTAGCCAGCATGAAATAGCAACCACAGTGGCATTCTCCTTCCTCCAAATTCTTTTTTCTTTTTTGGGATGGAGGAAATGAAACTGAATACACTGCCATTAGATAACTTGCTAAAATTCAACTCTAGTTTGTTTCTCTTTGAGAGAGAGGTTGGAGAACCATGTTGCTTTTTGTTTTAAGTAGGAGAATCATCTCAGACTAGTCTTCCTAGTCCTGAAACTTTTTTGTTCCCTCCACACGAGACAAATGCGACTCCTAGAATGGCTCTATGCCAGCAGGATCACAGTTCATCATCCTCATCAGATAGCAGAGCCCATAATTTTTCAGCTCCGTGGCAGCCCAAGAGGATCATTGCAAATCTGTGAGGGAAATGGGAAGTTTCAAAATTAGATACATTGGTGTGTGTATGTGTATGTGTGTAATGAAAATGGTGGCTATGTGGAAATGCCTTAAGTGAGAACTAATGGAGTTGTTGCACACATTGTGTATTGTCATGCTCCAGTTTGCAGTTTTATTTCCTTAATTGTAAGCATCTGAGAGCTTTATTCAGGACATGATTACTGTGTGCTTCAAATAAACTCATTCTTCCTGCAAGGGCACAGAGTTAAAAAAAACAACAACAAATCACCTACCAGTATTACAATGAGCCTGTGTGCTTCCCATCAAGTAAATACAATTGTAATATGAAGCCAGATGACTCCCGTTGAGTGGGATTGATCTTTTGACAGAGAGATCCAGGTTAGTTTGGTTTGACAAGACTGGAAGGCTTCACCTTGTGTTGCTGGCTTTTGGCGCAATAGTCTGAAGTTTTTGTTTTTCATGTTAATTGCAAGACTGTTCGCTTGGCTAGAAAACATGCTTGGTTAGAAGGATTGGACTGAACATTTATTCTTGGGCATGTTTCTTTCACTTCTAGTTTTGTGCATCTCCTTACTTTATCGGAAAGTATTCCACATGCTAGTTAATATCTGTCTTTGTTTAGGTCTTGGATCCATGGAGATTGATGTAGCTGGATAACTGGGACTTCAAAAGCAGGATGTTAAGAATGTGGGATAAAACAGTACTGTATTCTTTCTCTTTGACCATCATACTAAATGTAAACATAGTTTTTATTAGAATCCTCAACAAAATAACACTGCTGGGAGTATCATGATTGCCCTCTTCTGGCTGCATATTATAATCCCCAGAACTTTCCCTTGAGTGAGTTCCTTGTTCAAAGATGACTTTGAACCTACCCCTTTCCTCTCTTGGGTCATAGATTCACCCTTGCACCAAAAAATTGGATTGGGAGAAGCTACCAGGCGGTAATCAAGTGTTGCTTGACGTTATTGACTGAGAGATTTAGCACAAAAGTCAAATTCAAAATGAGGTTTCAGAGTAGTGCAAGTTTTATACAACTGTTATTTTCCAATTTCTTATTACCTGAACTGTGCTTCTCATCCAGATTTCACTATTGCTTTGATCTGATGTTTGGACAAGTAGGAATTATTCATGTATAGTGCTTCCCAATTCTTGTGCATCTTACAAGGTAACATGTATGCTTAAAGACATCCTTGAAAAGTCTATTCTACTATTAAATCTCTGAGCTTATCGGAGGCAATTAATTCTAATCTGAGGCAATGCACTTAACTGAAGTGCAAAGTCTCTTAGCTTAATTTAAAGAAACACCATAAGAGGGGGCAAAAAGAACAGTTCATATTAAGTATGGAACATTCTTTCAGAGATAATACTCATTTGGTTACTGCCTTGTTTAGTGACCATTCACAGTTATGATGGTGATGAAAAAGTAACTTTGCAACTAGTCTTCACATTTATGACCTTTGCAGGCCCGTAGAGCAGATCTGAACCAAATGGTGACTGGTGATTTTGTGACTGTCAGTCTTTGAGAATTGCTATTAACTTTGTACTTTTTCTTCACTTCCCACCAATCCAAAGGTTACATATCACCTTTTTCTCCATCTGTCTTTTTCAGTGGCTGACATTTTTTTCAGTGTCCTCCCATGTGTGAAGTTCTTTTGTTTACTTGCTTGCAGTTTACAGCCCTTGTAGTGGGGAATGGAAGGATTTATATTCCTTGCAGACAGCTGGTCATTTGCATTCTTTTAGAGAGTTGTTGAGGCCACTTGGAGATTTATTTGCATCCTCAGGGTCACCTGAGTAGTGAAAATGGGTGTGGAGCCTTCTTGGAATTGCTGAAAGGACTGTGTTGTAGACTGGAGATAAATGTGGGTCACTCATAACCAAGCAAACCATTGCAGCTACTCTGTCATTTGTAGCATCCCTGACTTTTTGTCCGTATCTTGTTTCCTGTGAATCTTTCTCCTTGCCCAATATACTGTTAGTTTCTTGAGACTTCAAGATCATGTTCACCTTGAGAGCGAAAATTTTGTTCCTTCCTGCACTCCATGAGCTGTAGCTTTCCTGATTCCATTTCCAAAAATTCCTTAGAATTTCCTCTAGCTGTTCAGGAGGATCCTTTCTTCTTTGTGGAACTTCTTTACATCTTTATTTCAACTGTTGGAACCCATAACTCTGTTAAAGATGGAGCAAATGCCTGTGAGTGCTCCTGAAAATGGGAGTTTAACATGACCACAAATTAGAGAAACAAGTTTCCCGCTATAGCAGAAACCACATTTATTTACAGAAAATATACAGTGGAGATAAGCTTAGAATCTAGCTACAGTAGTTACGTTCTATTGTGAGGAAAGTTCAAGAACATATATTCTGGGTATGTGTATGTATGTGCATGCTCCTGGGAAAAAAACAAGAGAAAGTGACACTTTCCTAGACAAAGAGCAGGCAGTATGATAGACAAAACAGGGCTACAGGATAAATCTTTAACTCTCTATCTACCCTTACTGCCTTCCTAGTGGCCAGTTAGTCATGAAATACTGAAGACTTAGCAGCATTGGATTTCACCTACAAGAGCCAGAAGACATGGGACAATCTGGGATCCGGATAGTTGAACACAGTATCTTATTATCAAAAATTGCTACAGGCAAAGGCTATCTTGTCCAGCAGAGTTTTATTTTTAAGAAGCTTCTGTGGGACCAAAATTATTTTCTTCTTTCTAAAACAGTTCCCTCCTCCTCCCAAACTGCTTCAGTGTTCCTGTCAAGGTTATACCCTACTTAAGCAGCATTTAATTTTCAAATGTTATTGTTGCACTACGCCTGAGCAGATCTCCAGGAAAAGGAAAGAAAGAGGTGTCTGCATTCTGTTAGTGATATTCTGCAAAGATAAGGTGATTTATAAACCTGTCTAGAAAAAGGAAGCATTCATGTCTTTAGCGAAACATGTGACTTGCCAATATCCCGCCAAATTTTTGATATAAAGCATCATGTATACACTGTCAAGCTTTGGACAAAATTAGAAAGTCAAAAGAGTTTAAAATCCACTTGAACACTAATGAGTATTGATCTAATCTACACAACCCATTAAGTGACAGAGCATTAAACACAGAACTATTCTTTCAGGAATTTTTTTTTAACTGCAGCTTAATTTATCAACTATGATGAATGACAGTTGCAGAGAACAAATACACATTAGGCAATTAATCTTCACTCATTATTTGAGCATAATTTTTGGCTTCCATTTAGGGGAGATTTATTTATTTTTTTGTCCTTATAGAACTGCTTCAGCATCAGCTCAACCTCAGCTAGTAAGTCTTCTTTGGGTTCCAAGATTGCAAAATGGACAGAAAAAGTGGTAAGGATGTGAAGGAGCAATATAGACATATGGATGTATAATTGCATGTTGAGCTTTTGTCTGGCAGACTGAACAACAAATCATTATTCCCAGGTCTGACATGTCAGCCTAAACACCATCAACCCTGTTATGAGGTAAAATATGGAATCCGTATGTTTAGTGTCATGCATGAAATGAAAATTCAGGGTAATTAAGAGACAGTGAAAAGCCATGTTTTGAGGTTTTCATTTATGTCATTGTATGCCCAGAGGCCAATCTTTCAGAAAATTGTAGCAAAACCCCCATATCAGTTTAATAAATTGCTGTCCTTAAAATACAGTTTTGGTGAATTATGAACAAGTGACTTGACTATGAAATCAGAGTTAGATTGCAGATTATATATTCTCAATAATGTTTCTCTTTAGTAAGATAGATTTTACAGCCATCTATCATATTCATCGTAAAAAAACCCCCAACCATGTTGAAAGGTCTCTTGCTTTCACATTGCCTCTTCCTTGAAGTCATTTTAAAGACTGTTGTTCCAGAGAGGAATTTGATCAAAAGGGAACACAAATACTCAGGTGCTGCTTCTAATAAGGCAATCCTATAATAAAATCTGTAGTAGCCGAAAGGCCATTACTGATTTTCATAACATGAGAGGTTAGAATGGAAATATTTCAAAGAAAACTGAAGACCAAATGCATATAAAATACGGCCTGGGCTTTGGTCATAAGCTGCATTTGCCATTTTGACACGTTCTTCCCTCCATCTCCTCGCCTTGGATGCTCCTGACTAAATAGCTGCTTTTGAAGTAGAGCAGCCCTGTTTCTTGTCTTCCCTCTTCTACAAAGCAGAGGAATGGCATCTGGATGACATGTGGAAGAGAGGCAAAAGCCTAGTTTTCACTCTATGGTTGTGTTTGCATAAGACTCTTACTCATGATTAACCGCATCATGGTTTACCAAATTGAACTAATTTTCTGAGTTTAGGTGGCACACTAGACTATGACTAACTGTGTCCTTGGCTGAAATATTGGTAGCTAGATTATTGTTCAGCATGCCGCTGGATGTCTCTGTTCAGATGACTGAGAATCTAGCTTTCCTGGGATATTGAAAAGGTATCTTGGGTCTACATATGAAGAAGAGTAGATATGATTGTAATAGATCTGTTCTCTCCATTGCATTCTTCTTGTCCTCCTCATGTGAAGAGAAACACTATCCATAGTCTTCTGTCACTTTATACAAAAAAGAGTTCTGTTATCCATTGTTCCCTACACATAAAGGACACAGGATGAAAGGAAATGAAATAGGAAGGGATAATTAGTACAATGGTCTTATTCTCCTTCTTCATTAACTGAATCTACATAATTTTATATGCCCATTTACCTTCATACCTACTTCCTCCATGGTACAGATCATATGCACAGGTATACAAGGGTTAAGTGAATGCTATGGACTGGGTGAATGGATATTCAATTCATACAACCAAGGAACAAGACCATATTCTGTCAGCCCATTTTTCTTTCCCTGGGAAGCCTACTTTCCCTTCAAGTCAACAGTCCAGGAAAGCATTATTGACTCTTTATGCTGTATTAGCTTTCCTCAGCAAACAAAATCACCACTCAGCCATCTTCCTTTCCTTGTGTGCAGTGGCTGGAGTAATTCCCTACTGTGGACTTCTTAGTGCTCTCTGAGCTTGGTTGTTTGCTTGTGGGTGTTTCATTACCCAACAACAATGAAATATCTACAATCAGACTACCAAGCTCAGAGAGCATCAAGGACTCCATAGTTCAACCCTGAGCTACATTTGTTCTCTTCTATTGCAGTTTCCTATCAGCAGACCAACACATCCATGGATAAATTTGGGAGGCTGAAGAATCTGATCCATAGGCTCAAAATCTGTGCAAAAGGGGATGGAATGATTCTCTGAAATCCTGGAGTATCAAATCTGGGCTGCAAATATCTAAATAGTGATTGGATACTAGATTGGTAACCTCTTACTGTGTGGGTTTTCAGGGAATCACAGCAGAAAAAATTCCTTTGAATAACCCTTTCTGGCCCAACCCTTCCTTTTGTTTTACCTCTCATCTCATTAAAATCAGGCATAGTGCACATATCTTTATTTATTTATTTCAATTAACATTAAAATCATTGGGTAATCAGTGACCATGACAAACAGGGACGATTCTATGGATCCAAAAAAGAAGTCTGAAGTAGCTCTTGTAAGCCATTAGTTGCCTATTTCTGATGCCAAAATATTAAATACTGATTTTAAACACATTTGAAATTTGTTCAAACATTCAGTCATCTTACATTCTTGATTAAAGGAATGGAATCATGGGTAAACACCCATGAAATAACAGGGACTGGAAAAAGATTAATCTTTTCCTCAGATTAAAAGCCATTGTGGTGGAGCTGATGAGGAAGCAGGAAATAATTTCAGTATTAATTTAGCAGGCTTTCCAACTGAGGGTGGGGGAAAATCTCTGTTGGTAATCTCTGGGCATTGGCTGGGATTTTTATGCTCTTTTAAGATCCTGCATAGACTAGATCCAAAAGGAAATTAAGGAAAGGTAGAAAGATATGAGCAAAAATGTTGAAATGGTTTTCTAACTATTTGCTGGTTGCTACTGTGAAAAAAAATGAAGGAAGGCTGATGGGATAGAAATTTCCTTTACAGAAATATCACTGAACGTTCTTTTCTTTAATATGCTTAATGATATTTTCTCTACACTTATCTGGACAAAAAAAAAATACTCTTAACAAGCCTATCACTTCTGCCTTTGCTTTCTCTGGTACAAATTTGCCACTCTTCCTTCCCTGTAGTAATGAGATTGATTTCTTGTGATATTGCACAAATGAGTTAGAAGAAGAGTTTCAACATCCGAACTCTTTAAGAATTCTCAGGAGTATCATCTGGATAAAATGAGCAGTCATTTAAAAAAAATTATTTTGAAGCTAATGCCTTTTCACTTCCATTTGCCTTATCTCTTCAACTTCCCTCTATGTTTCATCTTTTTTTCTTGAAAAAGTTTTCATTTTTCTTCTCATTGTTTGATCATCTACATCGGGCTGGAGCTGATATACCAGTAGTGGCGAACCTATGGCACGGGTGCCAGAGGTGGCACTCAGAGCCCTGTCTGTGGGCACGCGCACTGTCGCCCCAGTCCTAGGCCTTCAGCTGGGTTTTATAAAACCTTTTCACTTTAGGCCTCTGCCGCCGTGTGAAAAAAAAGAGGTTCAATCAATCAGTCAATTTCAACTTCTCGCAGGGAAAAAAAAAGATCTTGCAAAGTTGGAATTGATTGATTGAAATTTTTAGTTCAGCCACGCCCACTCAATGGGCCACGCCCACTCAATGGGCCACGCCCACTCAATGGGCCACACCCACTCAATGGGCCACACCCACCCAATTGGCCACACCCACTCAGCACCCAACGACGCATAAGTGGCTTTTGGGTTGCAGTTTGGGCACTCGGTCTCTAAAAGGTTCGCCATCACTGTGATATACCATACTTACCTAGCCTTACTTGACATTAGTTTCACTTGTAATTTTGTCTCCATGCAGGAAGCAGAAAGATAAGTATAGACTTCAACTCATAAATATCATAGGATAGGAAGATAACCCAGAGTACGTTTCTAGAAGGACTTTTCTGGACAGGGATAGAAAAGGGCTTTAAAAAAAAAAGTAGGAGTGCATTTGGAAATTTGAGACCATGTAATGAGTAAAGTCACAATGAGTAAAGTCACAATTCCTAGTGGGCATGGTCAAGCAGAAAACATCGATTTATCAGAAGACAAGCTTAAGTTGTATTTACACAGCACTCATAAGGTGGCAATTGAATGAAATTACTTTGAAGATATAAAGAATACACTGAACTATAAACAAGTTGAACAATTTAATTCTGTAAGACATCTTATCAGGAAACAGTCGTTCAACATTTTCCAGCTCATATGTATGTTTTCATCTGATTGGAACTGGAAGGAAAGAAATAGATCCAACCCTAACTATGCCTAGAGGCTTCTTCTTCATGTCTTTGGGAACTAACAATATGCTGCTATGTGAAAATGGTCTTTAAAACTGATAGCAAAATTCCATTTATAAAAATTATTTACAGCTTTATTTAAAAAAACAAACGCCAATTCTCTCTGATATTAGGCCTAATGGATTTGGGCTGCAAAACTCCTGATGATAAGTAGAATGTGGGAGAGAGGTAGAATATTATATTTGCTGCCATTTACTTACTGGTCATTCAAATTTGTGCAGCCCAGATTTCATGATTTTACCTAATATACAATCAAAACAAGCTTATCTGAACAAGCAACTGAATGGGTAAGTAATGCAGACGAGAATAATCATAATTTCCTCAGCTGGAAAAGCAATCTGTAAAATTCTGAACATTTAATCACTCCTCTTGTATTACTCTGAATCTATTTATAATCTTTCTGATACTTAGGGAATGACCATTCCTTTGGCACAAACCAGGACCTAGCTCTGATTAAACACAAACCACAAAGAATCAAGATGCAAAGAAAATGATAATAATTAAATTATGTTTAAGCCAGTTTAAATAAGCAGGACACAAGCTTTTTTCTGGTGCTAATTTAAGACTTAGCAAAAAAAAAAAAAAGGTTGAAAGCATGCTTGCTTGTGTACCCCAAGAACGCAAATTATAATTAAAACAGTTGAATTATAATTCAACAGTCATTTGATTTCACATAATTCTCAGCCCAAGTCTTGTATTTTGTCCAACACACTAGACCAGCTCATTTGACATTGTCTTAACTGTCTGGAGCAATACTGCTTAATTATTATTCCAGTGGGGGATAGATACATGAAAAGCTCTCCAATATTTATCAGGTTAAAAAAAATTAATAGCCTCTTGGGATTTTATGAGTATAGGACATAGTCAAGACACTGCAATAAATACTTCTGTCTGGCTCAGTCAGTGAGTCTGCATAGCCATTGCTTCATTCTTACAAAACAAAATTAATGCCAGAGGTGGCGTTGTATAATCCAGCCGAAAGTAGCAACTGGCAATGAACATTTCAGTGAGTTTAATGACTTTGCTTTTGGTCAGATAGAACTTAATTATATGCCTCTGAACAATCCAAAGCATCACAAATTGTCTTTGATCAAATTGAAATAGCATTGCAATAATTATCGGCATAATTAATTAATTAATTCTAAAACATCAGCCCATTTTTTAAAATCCTTTTGAGACAACTGGCTTAATGGCTCAAGTTATCCATGCTATATAAGTGGCTGTTGGGCTGCTCTTTAGACATTATGATATTGGCCAGATATTACTTGGGGTTGAGTAAGATATTAAGAAAACATTTTATCGAACAGCCAGCTGGATACCTCTTACTCATTTCAATCCATTTAAAAGAGATGTGAGAAACTGGATATAATATGACAATTTTAAAGAAAATGCTCTCATGGGTTTGCACAAAAGAAACTATACAATTTGTTTCATATTTTGTGTGAACTGACATTTGTACACGCAGTACATGAATATTAATGCCAGTTCAAACCTAATTGGAACTGCTCATCTGTGTCAATGTAGCTGGCGAAGAATTATTTTAATTTGGAATTGTAATAGTCTTCCTTCTTGCATTCTCTATGAAAATGCAAATTGGGAATAAATAACTAGAGATGAATTGAGTTTATTTAGACCTATTATTGCTAAAATGAAAGTTGTTATTATTTTCAAATGTATTATTTAACTTGAGTTAGAAGAACTGAACCCATAGGACTGAGTATTGAAAATAAATTTATAATACAATGTGATAAGCTGATTTAATCTGCTGTTGCTACTATAATTTGATTTATATTTTTATTACAATAGAAGTCTAGATTTAATAATAGCCTAATCTAACATGCTTCTATATATAGTAGCTGCTTCATGAAAACATGGAAAAAGCTGGAAGGGAATTCAATTATTACTCTTTATTCACCTTGTTGTATGATTTAGGCTATAGATTTCAGCACAGGAGGAAAAAGGGAGAAAAAGCAGAAACATCAGGTATATAATCCTAATTGTATAACTTTGAAGATAAATTGCACAAACAATGTGGTGGCATCCGAAAACTTAAGCTAAATTATATCCATATTGCATCTCATCAGCTATGCAGTTCTAGAAACTCATAAAGAAAATCCTGGGTCAATATGACATCTACAGCTTAAAGGAGACATGAAAAATAACAAATGTTTGGAGCAGCAGTGAAGAAGATAAAGCAACAAGTGTTATATCCGGAGCACCATACAGGCAGATTAAATTGTCTTTCAGTGGTCACACTACAGAGCCTGCTGCCAAGCTCATTGCTCTGATTTAATTCCATGGTGTCAGTTTCTAAGAGCCAGTAAAATATTTACACACACACACACACACAACTGAGGAGGAAAGGAAGTAGATGAGACCAATCTAACCAGGCCCTTCTTCCCACTCATTGTCAAACATCTCAAGCAACAGCGTTTTATAGCCAAGCAGTCTAAATTCCTGTTGGAGCTCCCTAGAAGTGTTATGAATTTTGTTCTGTGAAATAATTGGACACACTTGCTTTCAAACCAAGAAGAAAACCTTCACAGATCCAAGAGATTAATCACATGTGGCTAAGCCATTAGAGATACAGTGCTGGAAATGAAGAATCAAATCAGTGAACAGGCATAATGACCAAACTGGCTAAAAGGCAGTGATTCTGATTTTTTCCCTATAGTTTTGGCAAAATATTATTAAATGTTTAGGCCATAAACTTATAATCTATATTTCTTCTGCTATATACATATTTGAAGCCCATCTATGACATTACTGACCAGCATGGATGAGTCAATTTTTTTATTTTGCCCTAAGAACTTTGAAAAGGATCAAGTAAATCATACAGCAGTATATAGTAAGGATTCTAAAAGTCACAACAAGGAGACATAAGGGCTCTTATATTTATCATCTTTCTTATAGTTAATATTTTATCTTTCTCAGGGAATGGCTTAAGACATTCCCTGTCCTTTACCCAAAACATAAACATGCTGATTTCTCACTCCATATACAAAAGTCAGGTGGACTGTCAGTTGAATAATCTGTTTTGCTATTTAGGGGTTCAGGTAGTGTATATACTGTACATCTTTCATCCAACAAAACACCCTAGGAGATCAATAGGAGCCATTGGGAGGCACCATTCATCTTTCCCAACATCGACTGCCTTAAACAATTGCTTCATTCAGTCTTCACAGTATGGCCAGTCTTTATTTAGACTGGTCTTATGTATGTTTATTTGGAGCAGGACAGCTCCATCTCTGAAGAGACTCCTTGTCCCCTACGATGAGCTCATAATCCTAGTCTATGAATTTACCAGATGGCAGGAAAGGCAGAAAACAGTAACATTCATGCAGTCTTACCTTTAAAAAATCCTTAATATAGATCGGGACCATATAACTTACTAAGCAAAAAGATAGTTTGCTTATTTATAGAGTAAAGTGAATTGATAATTTGTGGGCCTTACGGCACCTATCTTGTCTTTAACTTGCCAAACCTTTCCAAATAAAAAAATACGCTTTTGTTTTATGCCCATGCTGGGAATCCTGGGCATAGGTCCAACTTTTACGTTTGTGAACTAATTGCAATTTATCTGATCAACTATGATAAGCAAACCATAGCTTATTGTGCTACATCAGGGGTGTCAAACTGCCGGCCCGCGGGCTGGATGCATCATAGTGAAACTGCACCCACCCCATTGCCGGCAATGGAAAAAAAGTCGCAACATGTAGTGACACGTCTCACGACGTTGCGAGTTTGACACCTCTGTGCTAAATGAACACAGCAACTGTTAGGTGCAAACAAGCAGATCCACATGTGTAGTGTTCAGACTAGCTATTTTTTGTTCTCTGCCTATTACAGAGGATTCTCCTCATACTGGCAGTTTTAGCCTGGGAACAACCAGATAAGGCTCCCAAGCAGCGGCCCCCAACTTTTTGGGCACCAGGGACTGGTTCCATGGAGAGAGGTTGTTCCAAGACTGGAGGGGGCATGGTTTCATGTTCTGCCTCCATCCTGCAGATGGGGCTTCGCTTGCTTGCACAGTCCAGTTTCTGGCATGCTGCAGGTCAGTGCCAGTCCACAGACCAGGGGTTGGGGACCCCTACTCTAAGGCATTTAAGGAGGGTCAAACCTAGCCCTCTTTTATTTAAAGCAAGTGCAGGCTGATTCCTTTCTTGAGCCCATTTCCCAACCAGGATAGTTGCTCTCCAACAGCAACTGTATCATAATATCAGCTCCTAAAGATCTGCGTTGGCCCATCCAAAATGGCTTGCTGGGAGTATTATGAAGAATATAAAACACGGTTCCTATAGTTGTTTAGCATCCCTTGGATCAAAAACTGCTAAAATGTTGTCTACGTTAGTCTTTAGTGTAGGATCTTGCTCACTCAGTCTCATCATATACTTATATCCAATTATATGGTCAAGGAACTGAAGCCTTAAGTATACTGATGAACAAAACAGTTGCAGAGTTTATTGTATTTCTAGATCATCGTTAATTTATATTTTGATTTTCCTTGCCATTCTTCATGCAAATAGAATTACTCTGACAAGCAGAGGCAAGGTCATGAGAGAGCACAAAGGCAGATTGTAGGCCAATCACAAGCAATTGCTAATAGCCAAACTGGTGGTCTGGTTTATGTGATGCTATTAGTCTGACATTTGGAAGGATTATTTTTTAACACATTCAATTTTAGATAAATAGAATTGCAAAGAAAAAACATCTTTTGTGAAAAATAATGTGAATTTAGTCAGGATCAAACTTGTTTTTGCTCTTTGGTTAGATTTAATTTTATCATGCAAATATAATGGGATCTACAGAGGCTAATTTTTTTCTTTCCGATATTGCATTCAGCTGTGCATGAAAACCATAAACTTATAATGTGCATGAGGATTGCATTAATTTAGAGTTTAATTGGAAATGCTGAATTTGATAACTTATAAACTAAAGTCTTTAAATGTATTTCTTTTCAATCTTACGCTTGTTTCTCTTTCTGCAGACAAAAGAAAAAACGTAATACGAACTGTCAACCCAGGGCCTGTATAAATATAAAAAAATAGGCATGGGACTGCTTGGTCAAGTCAACAGTACCATCATCTTGGATGAGCATATATTAGAGAAGAAGTCACCATCTCACTGGCATGCAGACAGTCTTGTCACCCCCAGTCAGGGATTTCAAGATGGATCCAGTGAACTTATAATGGATAGCACCAAGATCTTGGGAGTCCAAATCATAATGATAATGGCTTATTCTCTCATCATTCTGCTGGGATTCATTGGCAACTCCTTGGTCATCTACATGATAGTGAGATACAAAACCATGAGGACTGTAACAAACTTTTTCATAGCTAACTTAGCTCTGGCAGATTTAATGGTGGATACTTGCTTGCCCTTTACTTTGGCTTATACTCTGCTGGATGAATGGAAGTTTGGGGCTGTACTTTGTCATTTGGTGTCCTCTGCTCAAGCTTTATGTGTTCATGTATCTATTCTCACGTTAACTGTGATTGCCCTGGATAGGTACAGATGTATTGTTTTTCATTTAGACAGTAGAATATCCAAGAAAATCAGTTTCACCATCATAGCGATTACATGGCTGGTTGCTGCTCTCCTAGCTAGTCCACTGGCTATCTTTCGGGAATACAGATATGAAGAAATTCCATCCATCAACCTCAGAATAGTTGTCTGCTCAGAGAAATGGCCTTCTGACAATAGGGATGCCACTATATACAGCTTATCCATGCTCATCCTGCAATATGTCTTCCCTCTTTCTATCATCTGTTATGCCTACATCAGGATATGGTTCAAACTGAAAAGCCACATTAGTCCTTCTGCTAGAAATGATACTCACTGTCGCAGGAAAAAGACCACAAAGATGCTTTTCATGGTCGTTGTGGTGTTTGCCGTCTCTTGGCTACCCTTCCATGCTTTCCAGCTCGCTGCAGACTTAGGTATGGCACTTGCCCTCCATGACTATAAACTCCTTTATACAGTATTTCATGTCATAGCCATGTGTTCCACTTTTGCAAACCCCTTGCTCTATGGCTGGATGAATAAGAACTACCGCAATGGATTCCTTATGTTCTTCCGCTGTCAGAAAAAACCAGAGAGACTCTATGCAGAGGGATCAATTCGGGGGAGGTCTTGCACTTTCAAGGCTACTACCTTGAATGGGAGCATCAAACAGTCAACTGGTGATGGACAGCTACCAACACTGGTTTAGTTTATAGCAGCTTCATCTCCACACAGAGCCTGAGTCTCAGCATTGCCCACCTAAAACTGTTGATGTTTTTTTCTAAAAATAAAAATGAATTAAATTGCCAAAATGCTGTCATTGTCACAGTTAGATGAAAGCACCTTATCTATCGGTCTGTCATGCCTTGTGTATGATCTATTCTGCTTTCCCAAGTTAAACAATCCTTGTCTCCAATTTTTGTTTCTTGTTGCAAGAAGCAGAAATCATGTCATTCCATTATGCTTTAATTTATGAGAATTTAGTTGTACTGCTATTTGAAGGACAGGAGAAATAGCAGACAGGATTATTTCACTGCTTTAGGCACTTAGAGGGAATGAAGGTATTTGCAACAATATTGACAAACCACAGGATCCAATGGCACTCATTAAATATATGGTGTTTATTTTAATTTCCTGTAGATTTTTTGCACTCCTCATATCAAAGATCTACCTTAGCATCCCTTAATCAGAATTTTAGGAAGTACATTATTATATGTCAGCAAAAGAATGTGAATGAAAAAGATGTATAACACACAGGTTCTGTGGAAAGTTCGTTCTAAAGTAATTAGTACTAACTTCTCAAATTATTTAAAAAGGCCAAATTTGCTTTTTGATTTACAGCAGAAAAAATTGACTCTAAATGTTTTTAAGCTAATAGCTGTTCATAGTGAGATCCACACTGCACTCCATAATCATTTTTTGCATTTCGTTCACTGGTTAAAGTGATTGTTAAATCTTGTTCTTTAATAAGTAAATATTTATTTTGGGGGTTGAAATTCCTGTTCTTCTTGACTGTTGTGAATATTTCATATTATGAGGTTGCTCATATTATGAGGTTGCTTTCTTACCTTTCCTGTTTGGAGGATTCTAAGGTGTCATTCACACCCTTCATTCTTGGTTAAGTGTCTTATTGCAAAGAAACATGTCCTATAATATTTATGTCCACCTACTTGACCAGTTCAGATTTTGCATATATAGAAGAACGGGTTTTCCTTATCCTGAATTCTCAGTTCTTCTAGTGTTCCAAATAAAAATCAGGATAACTCCAGGTGGAAAGGAGAGTAGCTGCAAAGAGCAAATGTGAGTACTGCGACACTCAGCAAAGCACTCTCTCTAACTGAAAATTATGTCATTCATTGCCAACACTTTGTACCAGTTCTACCATTGCTCCAGGTGATCTAGAATTGCTGAGAAATGCTATGGAATATTGATATCTTTGACAATTGTGTTTGCTCCGGCTCCTAGTATGTAAATGAAATCTTCATTAGCTAAGGGAAAGCAATGGAGCCAAAAGGGTTATAATGGGATTAGATGTGTAATGGATAACTATGTCATCATGATAACCATCACAAATTGCTGCTGCCAATATACAATAAAAGATCTATCTGGAAGGAACCTTAGAATCTTTTCTTTCTTGGATCACGAATATTACTCTATCTGTGCCTATCTAGACACATGATCTTCCACTTGGTGCAGAGTTTGTCTCCCAGTTGATGTCAAGGTAATTAAAGTCCCCCATTATTATTGTGATGTGCTTCCTACATACCTTAGTTAGCGGACTAGCAAAAAGTTCATCTATTTCCTCTGTTTGGTTGGGTGGACTATAGTATACACCTATGGCAATGTCATCCCCCCCCCTTTTATATTGACCCAAATGCATTCAAGACAGTTTTCATCATTGTTGTGCTCCATTTCTGTAGAGATGTAGTTATTTCTTATATAGAGAGCAACTCCACCTCCTCTTTTGTTTGGTCTGGTTTTTTTAAATAATTTAAAGCCCTCTAGCTGTGTGTTCCATTTGTGGGTTTCATCCCACCAAACATGAGTTTGTCTTTTAACATATAAAATACTAAAACATTTCATGATAACTTCTAAAGTCATTTCCCTTTTTTGACCAGAGAAAAGAGAGAGAGAGAGAGAGAGAGAGAGAGATGCAAGAGCTGCAAAATATACTGTGAAGTAATATTTCATAAATATGTTTTGTGCATGAAGAAGATACATACTTGGGGCAATGTAAGTTGTAGCATATAGGTCATGATGTCATGATCCAGACTTCCCCCTATGTCCCCTCTGCGGAGGCCCATGCTTGTATGAGTGGCGGTAGCTTCAAACAAATTGCACATTACTTTCCATGTATGTGAACTAACTGCAGATCTACCATATCCCAAAGGAAAACCATTTAAGAAGGACCAGTTGCAGATCATGTGGAGTTGGAAGGTAATTCTTTTTCTGGAAGTAGTTTTTCTTCCCCATTGTGGTTTCCAACAAATACAATCAAGTGGCCTCTCCAGAGGTGCGCGCGCACACACACACACACACACACACACACACAAACACACACGATGATGTGAGAGAACTCCATCAAAGTCTTCCCTTTTATAACTAAGAAAATGTGCTGAGCTGTCAATATTTGTGAGCAAATTGTTAGCAGAGAGCACTTTCCGCTCATCTCCCCCCCATTACTAGTATTTAGAGGCATGTTATCTCTGATCTGGCAAGTAAGATATTTGTGCCCATATAGGCAGCAGGGAAAAAAGTAAAGAAAACAATGCTGTGTCCATTTGCTTTAACAGAAGAATCCCAGGAAATCTTTCTTCTCTCTGATTGTAGCCAGGAGAGGATCCCCCTGAACACACACACACAAAACCCCAAAGCTCTACAAACTCTGGTGCAAAAGAGAATTAAAGAGCAAGAGTGATCAGAGAAAAGATGGTGATAATCAAGTTTTTCAGCACAGTTATTTCTTGGTATGGTATTACGATGATGCATTCAAAACCTTTGAATTCCATATCATAATGGGAAGATGAGATATGTCAACAACATACCCATCTACATCCTTTAGTAATTAATCTGTTTTACCTTTGAATCTGTCATGAACCTCTTGTATCACCACCACATATCCAAACTGTCACTGTGTATAGAAATATGGTGCAACACTTTTAACCAGTTTATATTTTCAAGACAATAAGGAAACTGAAAGTATCAAATAGTGGCTTAAGCAAACCAAGACCTGTTTGACAGAAGAGGTTGTTGTTGTGTCCTGAGCCTGCAAAAGTAGGCTCGGGATGTTGCATTGGTCCCGGGCATTCCAAAAGCTGCCCGGGACCAGACTGGTCATTGCCAGTCTTGTGCGCATGTGTGCACAACGCTGGCTGCCTGGAACCAGACTGAGCGGCGACAGCTTGCGCGCATGCGCAGGGCAAAAAGTAGCTTGTTACATTGTTTGCCGTTGTCCGGGACCATTCACCTTTAAAAGAAGACTCTTTACTTTTGTTAGTTGTTGGTTGTAGTAAGCACAGAGAAGAATAAAGAACCTTGATTTCACCATGTATCTCTGTGGTTGCATTCGAACCCAGTACTTAACACTGGCGACAAAGTTCTTCTTGCACATTGCACCACACCATGCACTGCCACAGGGAAGAGCCCCACTGAACTCCACTGGGGTCACCGCCTCATCACTAAACTGGACAGGCTGCACTCTGACTGGGTGGCTTCACAGGTGTCACAACCGCGGGCACCTAGGAGACTACAGGTGGGCGATCCGGTTTGGGCAAGGAACTATGGGCCTGGTCATCTCTGGGTCACAGCTGTGGTCTGCAAGGTCTCGGGGCCCTTGTCATACAAAGTGCGTTTGAAGACGGCCGCGTTCTGCGTAGACACATAGACCAACTGCGTTGGAGACTGGACTCTCACCCTTCCACTCCTGGCTGTGCTCTGGGGGGGGGAGAGGAGGACTATAATATGCATTCTGGGGATCAGTTTCAGTGGTCATCACAGGGTTCCACAAGTGCTTCTGACAGGAATTCATGGGATAGGGGGTCATCCCACTCATCCATCATCACTCCAGACAGGGAGTCACACCGGGGGTATCCACAGTATTCACACATGACAGATAGTGCTCCAGACAGGGAGACTGACCGGGGTATCCAAACAACACACAATTTACAAGAGAAGAAGAATTCCAATGGGCACTTGTCCAATTCCGCAATTGCTCCCAAAAGGAGGTCATCAGCACGGGGGGTTGCCAGGGAGGTAACTCCTGACTCTGATACCTGGGGCACATGCTCGGGGACCACTGGGAATGGGGGCACTTCCGAGACTCAGAAATCTCCATCTGCTGGCCTTGGGTTCGAGGGACAGTGTTCCCAAGAAGGGTCCAGAGTAAAAGAGAAAGAACTGGAGAAAAATCACAACATATTTGCAAATAGAAGTAGAACCGTGGCAAGAGAAAGCAAAGATAATATCAATTGTAATAGTGTTTCCAGATACTGTCACATCCAAACTGACTCTTTCATTAGAATCTACCATGTTGGAATTTACAATACATCCATTATTCTGTCTCCTGCACTCTGGAACAAGAAACAACAGGTCTTGAACTTCTTCTGTGTTATTTCTTTTCCAGGTATCAGAAAAATGCTACTGTACCCCCCTGCTCTTTTTCTTTTTTAGTCTAGGCATTTTTAATTCTGTCCTCCTCACGTGACTTATTTTTTAAAATTATGTCACATGCTATCATAATCAATCCATTGAATGGAAGATAGAAACCATTTGGTTCAATATATCTAAATTAAATAGACTATATATCTAAATTAAAAAACAACACATTTTTAAGAGAAATAGTTAGGGATACTTTTTAATATTTCATAATAAATCAGAGCTATAGGCAGTGGTGGAATTCAAATATGTGAACAACCAGTTCTCTATGTGGATGCCACTTCCGGAAGTCCATTCTGGGCCTGGGCAACAAAAAATTAGCTACTGGTTCTGCCGAACTGGTGTGAACTGGCTGAATCCCGCTACTGGCTATAGGTTTGGGTTAAGGCAGCGGTTCTCATGCCCTTATCACCTCGAGGCTCGACTACTGCAATGCTCTCTACATGGGGCTACCTTTGAAAAACGTTCGGAGACTTCAGGTAATGCAGAATGCAGCCGCGCGAGCAGTGTTGTGCTTGCCCAGAAATGCCCACATTTCGGCATCACTCCGCGAGCTGCATTGGCTGCCAATTGGTCTCCGAACCCAATTCAAAGTGTTGATTATGACCTATAAAGCCCTACATGGCATCGGACCAGGTTACTTACGGGACCGTCTGCTGCCCCATAAATCCCAGCGGCCAGTTAGGGCCCACAGAGTCGGCCTTCTCCAGGTCCCGTCAGCCAGACAGTGTCGCCTGGCGGGGCCTAGGGGAAGAGCCTTCTCTGTTGCGGCCCCAGCCCTCTGGAACCAACTTCCCCCGGAGATCCGTGTCGCCCCCACCCTCTCCGCCTTTCGTAAATTACTCAAAACACACCTCTGCTGGCAGGCCTGGGGTAGTTAACATCTTGCCCCAAGCCAGTGTATGTCTGTGTGTATGCTGAATGATTGGTTTTTTTTAAAAAAATTAAGAGGTTTTATATTTACATGTATTTTTATATGTTGATTTCTACTGTGTTGTGAGCCGCCCTGAGTTCTCCGGAATAGGGCGGCATAGAAATCGAATAAATAATAATAATAATAATAATAATAATAATAATAATAATAATAATAATAATAATAATAATAATAATAATAATAATAATAATAATAATAATAATATTCAAGAGACTATTCTATTGGCGTTCGAAAGCCAATATAAACTAAGGAAGTTTCGGTTTCGGAGCACGTGGCAGAAAGCGAGACAGAGAACAAGCGGCAGAAAGCGAGAGAGAACAAGCAGCAGAAAGCAAGAGAGAACAATAAAAAACAGTAAGTTTTGCCTGCTGCTGAGCCTTCTCTGCTTGGCTGCCTGCCGTCCGTCCTGCTCCCCCTACCCATCTGTTTGGCTGAGGATGTGGAGGAGGGGTGGCTGGGAGCCGCTGCCTCCCGTCCTCCTCGCCCTCGCCAAACCCGTCCTCCTTGCCCTGGCCGCCCCTTCTCCTTGCCCTGGCCGCCCCTTCTCCTCGCCTTGGCCGCCCGTTTTCCTCGCCCTGGCCATCCATTTTCCTCGCCTACGCTGCCCGTTTTCCTCGCCCTGGCTGCCCGTTTTCCTCGCCTACACCGCCCCTTCTCCTCGCCCTGGCCACCCGTTTTCCTCGCCCTGGCTGCCCATTTTCCTTGCCCTGGCCGCCCGTTTTCCTCGCCTACGCCACCCATTTTCCTCGCCTACGCCGCCCCTTCTCCTCGCCTACGCCGCCCTTTCTCCTCGCCCTGGCTGCCCGTTTTCCTCACCCTGGCCGCCCGTTTTCCTCACCTACGCCACCCATTTTCCTCGCCTACACCACCCGTTTTCCTCGCCTACGCCGCCCCTTCTCCTCGCCCTGGCCGCCCGTTTTCCTCGCCCTGGCTGCCCGTTTTCCTCGCCTATGCTGCCCCTTCTCCTCGCCCTGGCTGCCCCTTCTCCTCGCCCTGGCCACCCCTTCGCCTCACCCTCGCTGCCCGTTCGGCTGAAGATGGGGGGGGGGTTGGGAGCCGCTTCCTCCCGTCCTGCTCGCCCTCCCTGTCCATTTGGCACCGCCTGCCTTTCACTCTCTCTCTCTCTTCACCTGGACCTGGAGGGAGAGGGAGAGGGAGAGAGAGAGAAAGAGGAAAGGGAAAGAGGGGAAAGAGAAAGAGGAAAGAGAAAGAGAAGAGAGAGGAAAGAGGGAAAGAGAAAAGAGGAAGAGAGAGAAAGAAAAAAGAGAAAGAGGGGGAGAGGAAAGAGAAAAAAGATTGAGAAAAGAGAGAAAGGAAAGAGAAAGAAGAGAAAGAGAGAGGAAAGAAAGAGAGGAAAGAGGATAAAAGAGACAGAAAGAGAAAGTTAGCGGAAAGAGGGAAAGAGGAAAGAGAATGGAAAGAAAGAGAGAGAGAGAGAGAGAGAGGAAAGTGACAGAGAAAGACCCTTTTGACATCTAAAATGAAGATAACACTGCATATATCCTTTTTTAACCTTTATTTTATACACACACACACACACAGACACACACACACACATTAAAGGTAAAAAAGGATATCTGCAGTGTTATCTTCATTTTAGATATCAAAAGGGTTTTTCAGCTCCAGTGATTTGTTTTCGGTGGGAAATGGGTCCAAGTGGCTCTTTGAGTGTTTTGGAAAAACACTACCCCTGGGGTGGGTGGACTCCCACATGCTATTAACTTTGTTAGCAAATGAGGGGGGGGGTTGAACAAAGTGGCTTCATTTATTCATTCATTTATTGCACAATAAAATTATTTGAAACCAACATTTTGTGCTATTCTAATGCACAACTGCACAAATATGCATGTAATCTCTGAGGCTATCACATCTGGGCTACAAAAAATTTGTTAAAGCATTCTTGTTTGCTGATATTTATTTCCTTTTTAAACTGCTTTGATTCTTCCATTTATTATTTAAAGTGGTTTAATACTTCCATTTATTTCCTTTTATTCCCTTAAAACTAGTTTGAATCTTCCATTTGTTGCCATTTATTCTGTTAAAACGGATTTAATTGTTTTGTTTATTTCTGATCCACGAAACCTATAACCTCCATGCCATTTCTCACTCTTATTCCTTTCTGCTTTGCTTTTTATTCCCTCTTTCATATATTTTCTTTCATCTTCACTGAAAGAAAATCCCTCCAGGTCCCCAGTATAATCTATGGTTCAAATGAAAGCAGCCTGTTCTTATTTATTATTTACTAAATTTCTGTAAATTTTGGTCCCACATTTAAAGGCAGGGTAAACATGCATTAAAATACATGCAGCGGCGGCACAGCATTAATGGTGGCTGGGACTGTCTTTCTTGCCACGCCCATTTGGTGGCCCTGGCCACTTGGCCACACCCACTTGGCCACACCCACTTGGCCACGCCCCCGGCACCCGGCGATGTAGAAACGGAAATCATTTTATGGTTGGGGGTCACCACAACATGAGGAACTGTATTATGGGGTCGCGGCATTAGAAAGCTTGAGAACCACTGGGTTAAGGTGTTCTAGTTCCCTATGATAGTGTAGCAGCACTGGAACTTACTGGCCACTGACTGATTTTTATTATAACTCTTAATATAGTTTCCTTGAGTTTAAGTGATTGACTTTGTGGATGAGTCCAAATGATTTTCTGGGCAACAATAAGAAGCAGTTTGCAACTTCTTTCCAGATTTTTTTATGTTTTATTTCAGGAGCCAGAAATAAGCATGAGACAACTTTGTAATTAGATTCATCCAAGAAAAAGGGCATAAAAATAACCTATACTGCTTTTTAAACATCATGTGAAACAAAAAAAAGGCCTATTTTTAACTTGTGCCATCAAAAAATGCGTGATTGCTGCAGCAGTCTTAAAAGCTTGTCATTTGTGTGCTATGCTGCTTGCATTTATCTGGATAAAATTCAGTAAAATGATTTGACATCTCTCCTCATAAAAAGTAGGTTTAGAAAATTGATGGCAACAAGCCATACTTGGCCTTGGCCTAGTGGTGTCTGCATTGTGCAATCCAAAAAAGTCCAGATGGAAGCCATGGTGATGTGATCAAAGCTCTTCCTGTTTTTCTGTGTATCTCCCTGGACTTGCAAAGTTATAGGGCCACAAGTACAGGTAGTCCTCAACTTATGACCACAATTGAGCCCAAATTTTCTGTTGTTAAGTGAGACATTTGTTAAATGAGTTTTGTCCCATTTTACACCCTTTCTTGCCATAGTTGTTAAGTGAATCACTGCAGTTGTTAAGTCAGCAAACCCAGCAGTTAGGTGAATCTGGTGAATCTGGCTTCCCCAGTGACTTTGTTTGTCAGAAGGTTGCCAAAGAGAATCACGTGACCCTGGGACACCGCAAGCATCACAAATATGAACCAGTTGTCAAGCATCCAAATGTTGATCACATGACCACGGGGATGCTGCAAAGGTTGTAACTGTGAAAAACAGCCATAAGTCACTTTTTTCAATGCTGTTGTAGCTTTGAAACCATCGCTAAATGAACTGTTGTAAGTCGAGGATTATCTGGATGTGCATCTTTGGGTCTACCTTGCATGAGCAACATGCTGCCTTTAAAGTTGGTTCTGTGACAAATTTGTGCAGTTTGGATTTGACCTCTCCGTGAGAATTTTAGTACTTGCCTCTCCATCGCACACTGCATCACTCAAAGCTTCTCCACTTCTGTTTGTTTAGGTTCATTGCCACGGATCATTGTTTGCATGACTCAGACACTGAAGGGTTAATTGCTTTGGCCTTTCTCATTTTCTGTAGGATTGATTTTATGTTATTAAAGTTGAGCCAGGCTGTTGTTCTTTAGCCTTTTATTTCTTCATCAGTCATTTGTGTGGTACAGGTCTTCTACCAGCTGAGGTAGATTGAGCAACAGACATCGTCTAGTGGCTCATCATCTAGTTTTATTACATGGCACAGGCAGAAATGGTTTCACAAGCATTGGGTCTTTTTTAGGCCATCTGCTCTGGTTGCCAACTGAGCTCATTTAGACACTGCTCAGCTTCTAGGCCAGTGCAGCGCATGATGGTAACCTCACGGGCAAGGCAAAAGCTGTGAGATGGATTGTTTAGTAATCTTTGGGAAAGAAGGGAAGGAAAGTGCAAAAGGGATGGGTCTAGGATGCTTAGGTGCCAACCCTTGGCTGTGCCCACTTCCCAGTCAACCACTGCCGCCAAACCACAGCAGGCTTTCCGGATTGTTCACTGTCAATGGCCTCCTGGCCCTCCATCCCTAGCCCTTCATCCCAGCCTATTCCCTGAGGCACGGTTTGACCCAGGTGTTTTGCTGCACTGCAGAAGTAGCCACCAGCGATGGTGCTGGGGGACAATGTGTGATTGGTGGTGGGCGGGGTGATTGCGGAGGCTCTGGGATGCAGCACATGAGCTGTGGGGGTTAGTGCACAATGTAGGCTGTGGGGATAGCGCACAATCAGCTGCGGACAATGTGGGGTAGCATGTAATGAACAATGGGCTGTGGGGGCTAGTGTGTGATTGGTGGCAGGCCGTGGGGGAAGATGGGAGGGGGAAAATCAATGTGGATATCTGACAGTGCTAGCAGCTTTTAGACCCACTGTCTGGGAGGGAAGGAGGGAGGGAAGCTACCACAGGCTACCAAATGCCTGCTTTGCACTACGAACTCTAGGGTTTCCACACTGCACTGTGGTACCCCCTGTCCCCCTGCTCAACCTGCTGTCTCTGCAATTCAGAAGACAGAAAGCTTTAATACTATCCTAGAAACAATATGAAAAGGGGAAGGAGACAGTCTTTGTCAGCAGGAGCAACTTGAGTTACTGTGCAAAACTGTTTGAAAAATGGTTTTCACTGCATAAAGAGGAAGCAAGGTAGCCAGCCAGCAGGCAGGCAGACCCACAGCCCACCACCAATCACACAATCCCTCCCCGCCTGCTGCCAATCCCCCACAACCTACTGCCGACCCCATAGCCTGCTGCTGATCATGTGCTTTCGCCCACAGCCTGCCATCGATTGTGCGCTGCCTCCTAGAGCCTCTACAATCACCCCACCCACTGCCAATCATGTGCTGCCCTTCCAGCCCCATCGCTGCCACTCGCCGCCCGATTGTCTGGCAGCTACTGGTCTGGTGCCATAAAATGCCTGGGTCAAACTGTGCCTTGGGGAATAGGCTGGGAGGAGGGGCTGGGGGTGGAGGGCCAGGGGACCATTGTTGGTGGACAGGCACTGGCAGAGGGCCAGCGGAGGAGGAAAGCCTACTGCCTAAAGCAAATTGAGGCAGGATTATATTGAATTTCTTTTTCACGTTGTCCCTTTTCCAGCACTGAACTCTCCTTCCTTAACAGTCCATCTATTCCTTCAATACAATCATCTTCATATTTCTTTCCAGTATCTAAAGAAATAAGGGAAGGGGATTTTAGACTTCCTGATGTGTAGCCATCTATGAAAGTAAGGAAAGCAGTGAGGAAGGAACAATCCCTAAAGAGAAAGGCAGACAGTAGGAGACTAGGCCACAGATAAGCTGGCTTTTTTTCCTACATGGATGGGAAGAACAAGAAACAGGAAAATCACCAGTGAGGTCTTGCAATAGTCCTAGTCCAGATTGAATACGAGCCAGTCTTCATTGCCAGTTGCTGCAGTCTGGACTGGACTTTTTGAAGTTGGCTTAAGAAACAGCCTGGAGTAACACAGGAGGCAAAGAGTATAGGCTGCAGTGCAGAACTGCTTTAATTATAAGTTCATCCAAAGCTTGGCCTTAAATCTCACCTCGTTGTGCTTATGAGCTGTTTCCCCTACTAGGTCTAATGTAGGCATAGATGAAGAGAAGGCTCTTTACACACAGTCCCTGCTCCCACCTGGTCCATAAGTGAAATGAGTCAAAAGGAAATTGCTTCTTCCCCCTTCACTCTTGCTTTTTATTCTTATGCATTTTTCTAATAAATCTGCTTTTATTTCAAATAAAGTAATTTTATTGTTGCTGTTAGTTGCGAAGTCGTGTCCGACCCATCGCGACCCCATGGACAACATTCCTCCAGGCCTTCCTGTCCTCTACCATCTTCTGGAGTCCATTTAAGCTCACGCCTACTGCTTCAGTGACTCCATCCAGCCACCTCATTCTCTGTCATCCCCTTCTTCTATTGCCCTCAATCTTTCCCAGCATTAGGCTTATCTCCAGGGAGTCCTTCCTTCTCATCAGGTGGCCAAAGTACTTGAGTTCCAACTTCACGATCTGTCCTTCTAAAGAGCAATCAGAATTGATCTCCTCTAGGACTGACCAGTTTGATCGCCTTGCCGTCCAGGGGACTCGCAGGAGTCTTTTCCAGCACCATAGTTCAAAGGCCTCAATTCTTTTGCGCTCAAAAGTAATTTTATAGAATGTGCCTTTTTCTCCCTCAGTGGAACACTTGATTATTTAAGGACTCAGTGTTCTTTCAATGTTATGTTTTTCATTCAAGGAAACCCTCCTCTAACAAGGGCTCCTGCTGAATTCAAATCTCCAATACCTGCATGTACAGGCAGCCTTTAGGGACCATGCAAGCTAGCCAGTTATAACAGGACAGGGAAGAAATATCATAATTGGGAAGCCTACATTGAGAGCATCCTTGGTTGAGCTGCCCTGTAGTGAATGTTGGGCAAGGTGGCATCTTAAAAAAAGACGTCCCCGTTCAAAGGTTAGCAGATATATTTCATGGAGAGATACCCCCAACCCAGATTGTGTATGGCTTTATACCAGTGTTTCTGAACCTTGGCAAATTTACGAGTGGACTTCAACTCTCCAAATTCCCAAGCCAGCACAGAGGCAATCAGGGTATTCATTCAAGATACATTCAGGATCAGGTTCTCCCTTTAATAACTTAGTTGTGACATTTTGAACTAGCTGTAATTGGCCAGATCAACTCAAAAGGCAGCTCTGTAAAGACAGTCTTGCAGTAAAGTCACCTTGAGGTTACCAGAGTATGAATAATTCACAATCAGTTCCCATTGTATACTTCTGTCTGAAAAATGTCCCTCTTTAGACAGTTGTAGGATCAGGTTATTGGTGCTTCTCAGGATCCAGCTAGGTGATATTACTTGTTTCTACAGAGGGTCCATGTGTCACTATAATAACACTTACAGCATTCTGAAAAGACTTTGATGATCTTGAAAGTGTTTTTCCTTATTTCTGAGATAATAGGTAAACAATCATAGTTAAGTTATATATAAGCCAGTAGCTAAGGTGCTGGACCAAGAGTGGGGAAACAAAAGATTTCACAAACCAGCTGGGTGACTTTGGGCCATACACTCACTCTCATTCCTAGACTTTTATAACCTTCAATAAAGCATCTCCATAGACTTCAATAAAGAAGATTTATCCTACAGTGAATGGCTTTCGGCCTATAATAATGTCTGTCTGTCAGTTTGTATCTGTCTGTCTATCTGTCTATCTCTGTCTCTCCCTATATTTCACAGTGGATGGAGGCACTCCTTTGTATTTAATGCAATCTGATGAATGGTAAAAGAGCTGAATGCGAGTGCTCGGCCTGCAAAATTCTGTTCATATGGCTGTCTCTTCTCAAACTTGGAGGATGATATTTTTTTTGAAGGACGTTTAAAAGAAATGGAAACTATTCTCGGTTCCATATGTAAACATTTTGCAAAGCGATTTAATATTCACTAGTGCTTGTCAAAATAAAACTATGTATTCAGACATAGCTATAAAGCAGAGATGGGAAACAAAACCTGATTGTTATGAGTGAGCCAAAGATCCTGTTCTTTCATATTATATACAAAAAAAGATAAATGTACACCAAAAAGCAATTAAACTATGCACATGTAGCTGAACAATTATTTTACTTTCTTCCGATTGCCCCTGTGTCTTGTCTTATTCTTACTTTATGAAGAAAATTGATGGATACAGTGAGATGCATTGTGTATCTGGTTAACTCTGTTCAAAATTAACAATACCTGAGGAGTCAGAGGCTATGGCTCAACCTTCTGATATTCTAGAGGACAGGAGGCCATTCAGTGGCATGACTGAAATGTTTAGCTTCTGAGAATGAACAATGCCTGGGTTCTGTCTAACTCAAATATTTCCCTACATGAAGCCCCTAAGCTAGCCTTGTCCAAGCCAAGTTCTCTAAAAGCACTGCCAATACATCAGTACCCTCCTAGCTCCTACATTATAGTAGTTATCCCTGGTTTGCAGTTCAAAAACTGTATGAGAGTAAAAAACATATAAAGATACAAATATATAAATTAAAAAGAGATGACTCATTATTATTATTACTTGTCTGGGATCTAATCTATTCTAATTTCTGCACTGAAGCTCTAGGCCTCCATCTTCCCTTAACCCAGCAGTCATGCCCTGGCAACATCCATTTTCCCCCTTGACTCCATGACATTCTCTTCATTTCTTCCTCAGCTCATGAGTGAAATTATTTTAATCTGTCTTTAGCTGTACTGATATTTAAATATTTCCCAGGCTATCCTCTGGGTATGTAAAATCTGTTGGGCTTCCCTATCAATTAGTTTGGAGACAAAGTCAGGGGAGAGGGGGGGGGATGTGTGAGATCCACACTGAGTATTTCAGGCAAATATGGGGCTGTCCTTCCCTTTCTTTGGTCAGTCTTCTTCACTCCTGACCTGTTACTCTTTTCTTAAAGAGCTGGACACGGAATGGCACATGAAATGTCAAGAAAACAACAAAAGCATATTTGTTGAAATAAACAGTTTTGATTTTTTTTGCTGTTATGAAAGCTAGATTTGAACTTCACTTTAAATATATATCTTGCCCTTTGGAGAAAGTGCTGCTACTGACAGGTAATACCACAAGCCTCAAAACTAATTAAACAGGGTCTTTAATTAATTTGGCCTTCTGTTTATTTAACATTAACATTAATTTTATCAATAAATTGTTGATATGGGAAGAAGAAAAAGAACCTATTCTGTTCTCCTTGCTAGAGTATGATTGAAAACTTGTGGGAATTATATTCCTTAATTTAGAGCTTTGTGACTCAACACCCACCCACCCACCCACAGACTGTGGAGGGATAGAGTAAGGGAAGGGAAAGAGTAAGGGAAGGAGAGAAGGAGAGAAGGAGGGAGGGAGAGAGGAAGGAAGGAAGGAAGGTAGGAAGGAAGAAAATAACCAGAAGTAACTCTTCTCAAAAGAAGTGACTCCTGTGAACTCCTGTAAGGAGTTTCTGGTTAAATAAAAGAGGAACTATATATTCATCTTCCATCACCAGTGTGTGGAAGCCATGTAGGAACAATGGGAAGAGTGAATCCAAAATCCTGACATGAGAAAATATTTGGGCTATTTTGAGAAAATCTTTATATGGAATCAATTACCATCTACTTTGTGTATCTTATCACCTTCCATACAATAACATTGTTTTTAATGTTTTTTTAAGCCTTCCAGATGGAGAAAGATAACATCTATATTTAAATTCCTAAGGTTATTGTTTTGAAAAGCTATGACTTTTTTTCCATCTCTGTTGAGAAAATACTTTCATGCAGGCTGAACTTTGTGGAGAAGCACCTTTCTCTTTCTTCTGCCTCATGATTTCCCAAACTGAAGTGAAAAGTGGGGAGAAAGGGAAGATTTTTTTTTCAAATGGACCATTTTTTTCAAATGGTCAGGGACCATTGGGTGGAGGTGTGTTCTGATTGGTTAGGGGCTTGGCTGTGCTCTGATTGGATGGGGGGTTGGCTGTGCTCTGATTGGCTGGGGGAGTGTTCTGTTTGTGTGGGGGCTTTGTTGTGCTCAGGTTAGTCAGTGTTACAAGGGGATTAGAGGTCCAACACCTCAAAGCCACAGGACATGAAATTGATTTCAAAAAGACCAGAACTATCGCCAAAACTGAACACTTTAATAACAGAATAATCAGAGAAGCCATCGAGATAGAAAAATGCCCACACAGCATGAACAAATGAGATGATACCTCCCGCCTACCAGCCATTTGGAAACCCGCCCTTATTGACAGACGAGTCCATAGCACGGGGAATGACACCAGACCTACACTCACAAAAACCACACAGGATGTCACTACCACACATCCAGGCAAAAAGCAAACCCAAACCCACACTGATGAGGAGGCACGACCACAAACCAGAAGCCAGACCACAGCTGCATCATTAGCCACCTTAAACCCCTCCAATCCATACACGAAGCAAACTGACACCCACCATGAAGATGAGGCACGACCACGAACGCAAAGCCAAACAGCTATACAGTTTACCATCTCTAATCCTCTTGTAACACTGACTAACCTGAGCACAACAAAGCCCCCACCCAAACAGAACACTCCCCCATCCAGTCAGAGCACAGCCAACCTCCCATCCAATCAGAGCACAGCCAAGCCCCTAACCAATCAGAACACACCTCCACCCAATCAGAACACAGCTGAGCTCCCAGCCAATCAGTTCAAACCCCCACTGGCAGTTAAAAGGAAGAAACAGCTAAAATCTCACATTGCTCCTAGAAGCAGAAGCCGAAAGCACCAGCCTGAAGATGACGAATGAGACTTCGTCGAAACGTCGCCAAGACACTTCAAATTCTACGTGGGAGAAAACCCGAAGACCTACACACACACACACACACACACACACACACACACACACACACACACACACACACACACACACACACACACACACACATATTTCTTTATCATAGTTTAATTTATATAGTAACACAGGAAATCCTAACCATTTTGTGAGTTCTACCTTTTTAGTGTCATTCTCACCTTTTTCTCTTTAAAACATCCCTTTGTTTTATTCATTTATTCACAGAATTAATATTCTCTCAGGAGGGCACTAAAGGGCAAATCTAGTACCCTTTCAAAACAACACTAAACCTACATTTTTAAGGAGTCTACCCAAGACTTGCCAATATTTGGGGATGTGGGCAGGTTCCTCTATCGAAGCCAAGTGAAAAATGCCATCAGAGTTACATCTACCAACCTTCAGTGACCATGTCTGCAGAAGCCTAAAGAGGTCAGTAGGTACTGGACAGATCCCACTCCTGTGCCATCCATCATAAAATATTAGATAATATTCACAGCAAGAAGATGCAGGAAAAACACTACTTTAAAACTGGAGCAGTTAGGCATAATTAGGCAGTCCAGTAGCTGTGGACTGAAGATGAGATGAAAAGCAACAGCATGATGACCAGGTGCCTTTGTAGTGCAGTTAGGATGCCCTCTTTGTAACCTCATTTCAGGGCTGTGCAGATTGACCCATCAAGCACCTATTAATCTCCCCAGCTGAATCCTCCCAAGGAAGACAGTACAGTTAGTTCTCCACGTGTGACCACTCATTTTATAAGGGTTGCAAATTAAAACTGCCCTGAAAAAAATGACTTACAACCCCTTTTCAAAGTTACAACTGTTGTGCCACCCTTTCAGTCATATGATCAGGATTTGGGTGCTTGGCAACCAGTTCACATTTACAATGGTTGCAGAGTCCACAGTCACTTGATTGTGATTTGGGACCTTCCCAGCTTGCATCCAACAAACCAAATCAACAGAGGAATCTGAATACACTCAATCACATAAGTCTCTTAACAATCATGAACCATAGAATTGGGTCTGGTCACATAATCACTTAACGACTGCCTCGTTTAGTGACTGAAATTCTGGTCTCAATTTTGACTGTAAGTTGAGGACCACTGTAATGACTTGGCATTTATGGGTAGTAAGAACAGTACAGTAATGCTGCAGATTCTGTCTTTTGCAGTGGTATAATAACAATATCTGACCTACTGAACCACAGACCAGAGGTCAAATTTTAGTTTAAAGTTTTGCATCAATAGTGCATCACTCATATGCTTAATTTATAGTTCAACACTATACAAATGAAGGGAAGGCTTATTCTATAAACCATGGTTAAGTTAACCAGTGATAAGTGAGTCATTGAAATACAGCCATTTTTAAATAGATTATTACCCCTATGGCAGTGATTTTGTAGTGATGCTCAAAACAGTCTCACACATTTTTTAAAAAGTTATTAAGGGTTTGCAAAAATGTAGAGGCCTCCTAGCTGACATCTTCCAAGATGTAATAATAACAAAAAGTGGGGGGAAAGTAATATGAATACCATATCAGAAGACGAGATCTGTTCTTCTAATATAAGTTAATTAAAGAATTTTGCCAAGCAGAGGTCACAGTTGGCCACCAGCTTTCCACAAGACTGGGCATACATCATTTTATTATTATTATTACTAATTTAAGCCAAGGCAATACATTTTTGACTGGGCAAGACATGTGATTATTTCAGCATCTTATCTATATGGGATTATCTTGTTGTGATTCATTGACAAACAATGCAGATGACATTGGCGTGAGTTGGTGCCCTCTTTTGGAGGAAAAAAATGCATTTTTGCCAAATTTGGGTATCACAGAGAGAAACTTTTGAAAACTGGCCTTCAACTGAGAAAAGGAATTTTGAACTATAGTTTCAGTGTATCCTGTATTTATTTTAAGAATCTCTAGGCACCAGATACAATATTACAATACTTGTCAGAATATTAATCTTTCCCTTGAGATAATAGAATGAAAAGAGACTTGGCAAAGGACAGGATAAAGAGTTTAGCTCTTTCTAAATCTTAATACTGTATGTGTTACATGATAAATGACCGATAGAGCTTCTAATCTACAAACAGTTCCTTCAAAATATTCCTGAGACCAGCCAATGGGTGACAATTCAGTATACAGTTTGGGAATTAAAGCAGCTGAAAACTAAAATCTTCAGCCAGTTTTTGCTGGACTGGGGCCACTAACCTCTGTCGAGTTCCAAGTTATAGTAGAAATGGAAAATCTGCAATTAAACTTTCTGACGTTTGCATTTTTAGACAAAAATTACTTTCTGATATAGAGTGCCAATTATGATGAAAATAATATTTCAGATTCATAATCATGCTTTTATAAACCACATAACCCATGTTCATTTGTCCATTTAAATGATCTCCTTGATAGAAAAACATAGAGGCATATGTTGGCTTACAGTTATAATCCTTGCATTACATATCAACCCAAAAGAAATAGATCAGCTTTATTTTAAAACGTGCATCATTGCATTAATTTATTTTGCACCATATTTTTAACTCTCAGAGAAATTACATAAATGATATATAGAAATAGACCATAAATCTGTAGGAGGAAACCATTTACCCTTCAATACTCATAATATATTTAGGCTCATGTTGCTCTACATACATTAGAAAAAAATGTTGTTAAACCTGTTTTAATAGAATATATTTCTCTGTAATGATCAGAATAGAAAAGCATAGATGTTGCATGCTGTCCATGATATGATGAAAAAGCATTTATTAGCTCTCTTGCATTTGGATTTTACAATTTTATTCAGTAAAGCATGTAGTCATAATGCATTTTAAAAAGTATTAATTTAGCAAAATATACTGAGCTTCCAAGCAGACCTATTCACTGAAATACAGCATTTTTCCTTGCATCTCCAGATAACAGTTCTTTTTTAAAGTTGCATTTGATTTGTTTCAAAGATCTTCAGATTACAGATGGTAGAAAGAATCAGTTTTTCACACAACCATTTAATTCACAGGAAGGCCATGCTTGTTTAAACTTGGAAGCTAAGTGGTGTGAAAGAGACACTTCTAGGGAACACAAGATTTGTAAGTTAAACTGGGAAGACAGTGGCAAATCGCTTCTCTACAGATACCAAGAAGACTTTATCTCAACAAATCAACAGAAATTAAGCTCACTTGAAGGAGAATTTGCTTTGATGTAACCGAAAACTCCAGGGCCATATATGATTTCCAAACCTGAAGAACTTTAAAGAGTCCAAATGTGCATTTCAAAAAGCAGCTGGACTGTCTTTCTTTTTTTCCTTGAAAATGTTTCACTTCTCATCCAAGAAGTTTCTTCAGAACTGAAGTTTTAAGGAAAAAACCCAAGAAAGTCCATCTGCTTTTTGAAAAGGACCTTTGGGACAACCATGAACTGGATGACTGAAAATCTCCATAGATGCTTTGACAAACGGTAACCTTTAATTTGGCCAACATCCACTAAATACAAAGCAAAAGAAAAGATGAAGTGATCACTGACTTTTTTAAAATTTATTTTTACTTATTTTTATTTATTTATTAATTTTTTATGCTGCCCATCTCATTGATACAACTTTGTAAGCTCATGAATTTACAGGAATGTGACTGAAACCATGAACTAAAGGTCTGAGTTATACTTGGGAGAAAAACTGTGATAGGTAGAGGCAAGATATAAAAGTACAGAAACATTGTCAACAAAAGTACACATAGTCAAGGTCCTGGTGTTCTCTGTCATTACATATGTCTGTGAAAAGGGCCATTCAAAAAGCCAAATAAATTATAAATGGATGCCTTTGAATTCTGCTGCTGAAGAAAACTATTAAGAATAACCTGGACTGCAAGAAGAACAAATAATTCAGTCCTTGACAAAATAAAAACATCACACACTGGAAATTAAAGCTTAAATATTTTAAACCCTCCAAAATTTTATAACAGGTTGCTTCCTATCTAAAGTAGCAAGACATCTAGTAATAACATTCCACACTAAGTAAATTATCTGAATTATCTTCAAGGACAACTTCATGCTAAATTCTATGCAGAAAGAGTTTGCATATCGGGGTCACACTCCAAACTTTTCAATAACTTTGCCTACTAATTTTATATACAAGGGCAATTCGGAAATAAACCTCCATTCGGTTATCAATGTCAGACACTCGCAGATACAGAACTTTTATTATATACATTAGAAAACTACAACATTTCATTAGTTTTCAATGTAATTGCCATTCAAACTGAGGCACTTGTCATAAGGTTTGAAATTTCTTAGTACCGGTAGTAGTTGCTCGATGCCAAATCTGGGCTATAGTTTTTGTAATGTTTCACAGTAGACTTCTGAACTGATAGTCGAACCATGCTCCATGAACTTCACTAGCAGTACTCCTTTGGCATCTTCACATCTGGCGGGATTTTCTATGGCACCACTTCCGGTGTGGTGTTGGTTCAGGATAATGCTCGCCCGCACACCTCTAGAACACACCTCTAGACGCACCCAAGAACTTTTGAAGCAGTTTGGTGCCGAGTGACTACCACTAAGGAATTTCAAACCATGTAAGATGTTATGGCAAGTACCTCAGTTTGAATGGCGATTATGTCAAAAAGTAATGTAATGTTGTAGTTTTCTAATGTGTATAATAAAAGGTTTGTATGTGCGAGTGTTTGTCATTGATAACCAAATGGAGGTTTATGTCCGAATTGCCTTCATAAATGAAGAAATGTTCAGCCATTCAAATATTATGAAATTGTGCAGATGTCAGCTTTCCTACCGGACTCTTGCAGGAGAAGGAAAAAAAGACACGAAAGCATCTTAATCTAATCAGGTCCAGTTTATTTGAGGTAAAGTGATGACGTTACCCAGATCTTAGCAATCAGGCTCTATGCTTTACAAAGTTTTCACTGGGAGCAAGTGCCTCCCAGTGCTGCTTAAATATCCTCTTGCAATTACTACCCCACCCTCCACCTAATTAGTGAACAGCCACAACCCCACCACACCCCTGTGCAACAAACTACAACCCCACTCTCTTGTCTTCCAACCAGCACCTGGCAGCAATCAGAGAAAGCCTCAATCACATCTGATGCTTCTTTGGGACGTCCTTCTACGGCATTACATCTTCGGCTACCGCCCATCAGCTGTTCACCAGCATGCCACTCACCAGCTGTTTGCCTGTTCGGCCTTCTTCTGTACAGGTGCGGCAGCTTATCTGTGCATGCGCAGAATCCAGTGGTTTCTGGAATCGCTCGTTTGCTGTTTCAGCGCCCAGAACGGCTGCCGGAGGATCCGCGGCTCATGCTCTCTTCCCAGAATGGTGAGCTGCTTGGACCTTGTGCTGGTTCTTCTCCTCCGTCACCATGCTGTCCCCCCCTTCTTTGTGTGTCGAGCCCAGGAGGGCTGGACAGCAGAAATCCTTCATGCTACTTTTTGGAATTGGCTCCAGTTATCTTCCAACCATCAATGCCATTCACATATACATGTACCAGCCTGAATTGCTTACATTTATTCTGTCAGAGCTGATAGGCCATCTCTTATTAATCATCCCCATTGTGTCATTTCATCTGAAAGATGAAATTTCCCACATTATATTATATTCCCACCATTATATTTCCCACTATGTACCTATGTGCCGGTGTCTGGAGGCTGTGAGGGTCTGGATGGGCGTTAACAGATTAAGGCTCAACCCCGACAAGACAGAGTGGCTGTGGGTGATGCCTCCCAAAGCCTTCCATTACTCTGGGGGGTGAATCTATAAACCCCTCGGAGAAGGTCCGCAACTTGGGAATCCTCCTCGATCCACAGCTGACATTGGATCATCATTTGTCGGCTGTGGCGAGGGGGGCATTTGCCCAGGTTCTCCTGGTGCACCAGTTGCGCCCTTATTTGGATCGGGAGTCTCTCCTCACAGTCACACATGCCCTTGTCACCTCGAGGATCGACTACTGCAACGCTCTCTACATGGGGCTACCCTTGAAGAGTGTTCGGAGACTACAATTAGTGCAAAATGCAGCTGCGCGAGCAATTGTGGGCCTTCCATGTCGTGCCCGCATTTCGTCAACTCTCCGCATGCTGCATTGGTTGCCTATTGGTCTCCGAGCGCAATTCAAAGTGTTGGTTATTACCTATAAAGCCCTTTATGGCATGGGACCAGGATACTTACGGGTCCGTCTTCTGCCACATACTTCCCTACGACCGGTGAGAGCACACAGGGTCGGCTTCCTCTGGGTCCCATCAGCGAAACAATGTCATCTGGCGGGCCCTAGGGGGAGGGCTTTCTCTGTTGTGGCGCCCGCCCTCTGGAACCAACTGCCTCCTGAAGTCCACGTTTCTCCAACTCTCCCGGCCTTCCGTAAAAATCTTAAAACTTACCTTTGCCGGCAGGCCTGGGGATGATTGTGGATTGAATAATGAATATGAGTGGGTTTTATTTTATTTTTTAGATATTTCTTGTTTGGACTTATATTGAAATTTGATGTTTTATATATATGTTGTTAGCCGCTCCGAGTCTTCGGAGAGGAGCGGCATACAAAACCGAACAAATAAATAAATAAATAAATATGTACCTTTCCACTCATCATCATCAGTTGGCATTCACTGAACAAGAAGAGTATCATTTCCAAATACTAAAATGTGTGCTCCAAACAAAATCCAACTGCAGGAACTATGATTCTTTTTTTAGGCTACAAGCTAAAATATTTCTATATTCTGACACACAAAGCAATAAAAAAGTAGGACTTCCCTACAATAGTTCACGCCAAAGGCTGCTAGGTGGAAAATGCAACCCAAACGATGGTGAAAGGATGAAAACAGGTAAAGACTCTCGTCAACCAAGCTGAGCGCCTAATGGAGATCTTGATAAGAAGTCCTTAAATAGCTCTTTCTGCACTAATGTGGCAAATCATAATCTTCCATAGCGTATTCATAATCTTCCAAATCTTACCCAGAATGAAGGCATAGACACAAGTTTTTCTCTTTTTTTGATCCAGACCAAGAACAAGCAGCAAAATACAATTTCAAATCCAGCAAACTCAATCCTTCTCTTTCCTTTGCAACTTGCAACACTTTATATTTAACTCGTGTTTCCCCCCCCCATGCCATATAAATTTAAGTAAGGGGTGTATGTGCCATAGTGTAAATGGTACATCTGGTGTTGAAACAAAAACATCGTTCTTGGCAAAATGTTCATTTTTATTATAGAAATTCTCCCGAACAGTGACAATTTTAATTTCTCCCATTTTAACTTATTTTTAATTTCAGTCCAGGTCTTAATACAATTATTTTGTAGGATCTAATCTGGGTCGGTCACCGAGACCAGAGGTTTAGTCTTCCAAGCTTTCGGACTCATACTGGATTTCAGAGAACTTCTCTCTTCCAGAATATGTAAAGAAAATTCATTATTACATAGTATAAAATATCCTATTACAAAAGCTCTACTAGCATCCCAAACCATCCTTACTTCTGTATCTTTGATAAGATTGTCCTTAAAAAAATTCCCTTAACTTATTTTTATATAGCACTCCAGCATCATTTCTTTTTGTAATTATATCTCATTCAATCTCCACCTAATAGTTCTATTTTTCCTTTTAAAAGTTAAAATTATGATCTGAAAATGTCTTTGGTAGTATATCCACTTTATAAACATTAATATTATTAAGATAAGTCTTAGAAACTCATGTATCTATTCTTGAAAAAGATCTATGACTTTCAGAAAAATAAGTATATTCTTTTGAATTGCCATGTTTATGTTTTCATGAATCACATGCTCCAAACTATCCATTAAATAATAAAAAAACATTGATAATTTACCATCTTATTTTAATATTTTCATAAGAAGTTATATCTTTTCATGGAAAAACTATTCCATTACAACACCCCAGAAGACACCAATTTTCATATGTAAAATCCAATAGATTATACATAATTCCTTTGTAAAATGCTGTTTTGTCTTCACTTGGGACATAAATTTCCAATATCAAAGTCTTAGCCTCCTGTAGATTAACACACCCAACATAACTTTATTGTTTTGTTTATACTGATAGTTTATCATATATTGTTTGCTTTTAGTACCACCTGCAATTTTTGTCTATGAAGACTCACATATTAGATGTTCATATGTTTAGGCTGAAACATTTACAGTATATGAACATCTTGTAAAGAATGCTAGTATGCTTATTTTCATAACTCAGCTTCATGTTTATTGATGGAACTGTTAAATTAAGTTTTTGCTAGAGGAATAAAAGTAAGTGCAACATCTGTGTCACTTTTTAGATTAAATGGCTCTAACATTCTAAGATACCTGCCTATTATTTTTTTAAAAATAACATTGAGTCCTATCAAAATAATTTAGTAGTCTTACTTTTCTTTTTCATTTCTTGCATCACTAATTTTAAGAGCACAACTTTGTTGAATTAAAGACATTTGTAAGTGAAATCACTGTGAACATAAATGTTAACTCGTGGACTTCTGAACGGAGGGCCTGGGGAAGAAAAATGGAGCAGTCTTGTTATAAAGACAGCTTATAATGGCACAAACATATCTTGGCAATCAGCAATGATGGAAAATGAAATTTAGAGGCAGAAGATAGGTGACCTTATGAAGAGTAACATTAATCATGTCCAGATTAGTTTGCTGGAAGGCGGACAGCTGTGCCTCTGTTTTTATGAGGAGGGTTATTGGTTCATGGTCTTTCGATCTATCTCCCTGGTTGCTGCCTGTTGACATAGGATAAAATGGGATAATGAGGGCAGCAAAAGATGGTAGGGAGGAGAAGGTGAAACAGAAGTTCGATGGCTGATTAGAGGACATAAATAAATGAGATTGGGAGACTATGGGAGAAAATAAAAAAGGGAAGGTTAGGAATTTTAAGGCAGTTCTTAGCTTTGCAAATTTGTAGATTATAAAAAAATGATATTAAAATATACATATTTTAAAATGATCTTTGTTGTTGTGTGGATTTATTTATTTATTTCAGATTCTGCCTGGATGGCTATCAGTTGAAAATGAATGGACTACTAGTGGACTTTACATTGGGCATGAGATTGGATTAGATGATCATCAAGATAACTTGATTTCCAAGATTCTGTCATGCAAGGTTTTCCTTGCTAAGGAAAATTGGCCTAGACTACTTGACTAGCAAGCTATGTAGACTTCCCTAATTATTTTCATTCTGTCCAATTATTGGGCAGAAAAAAATGAGAAAGTAATGCCTGGGCATTAGACAATTAGAAAGTAATTGTCTAATGTTAATTCTGGGTCTCAGGATACTGGCAAAAATGTTCAGGAAAACCGTTTTTCTAGACGGAACACAGAAGTAGCACATGCAATAATAAAACTATACTAAATTTTGTATATTCCTGAATTTTCTGAAAAGTATGGGATTAATATCTTTCAGTTGTAGCATTAGTTTTACAAGTCTCATAAGCGAAGTTTAACTTATCTTTTTTGCAACATCGTATAAAAATTAGCTGAAGTGACATTATGTTAGATGGGATGTTTACAATGAAATTTTTATGATTCACTCATGATTTCATAAATCCTCTTAAAAAGTGGAGTGCTGAAAAGTAGCAAGCTGATGGTAGCATTTCAGATGAAACCAAAAGCTTGAAAGACACTTAGTATTTCCCCAATGCATCTCTTCATGTACTCAAGAAACATTTTTGAGACATAATGCAATTCTGTAATCTAATATTGTACTATAATACTCCAGCTCTATAAATGCTAATCCTTAAAAGTTTGGTGAGTTGTCACGCTATGGGTGCAATTTGACTCCTAAAAACAGTTAAAAAGCAGCTGAAATTCGGGGGAATGGCTTTAATGGGGATCAGAATATCCTGTGGTGGAAGCAAGTGATTAATTGGTCTATTTGCCACCTACAAGACAAAAGGAATGGGCAGCTGGCTTGCACAGGAAAAAGGAAAACCTATGGTATTAAGGCTTTTGTTTACTCTTTGTCATAGACATTTCAAGAAAATATCTATGAATGTCAGGTGTATAATGAAACCTCAATTTTCTGGATTCCACATTCTCTGGATCCCTTCCAGACTGATTTCAGACCATGGCACAATGCTGAAAGAACATTGGCTGTACCTGCTGATGATCTCTGGGGCAGTGTATCCATTCTGCCCTCTGAACAGCCCTCAGTACCATCAACCATGATATTCTTCTGGACCATCTCAGGAGTTTGAGAATGGGAAACTCAGTGTTATGAGGGTTCTGCTCAGTGGTGGGATTCAACTATGTGAACTGTTGTGATAAATGTCCATTTCTCCTTTAAGAAATCCTTCTCTGCCTGGATGGGCTTCTCTCTCCCTCCCTTACAGGCTGTCAGCTGATAGCTGTACTAAGGGGGTGGAGGAGAAAGCAGGGAAAGTTTCGTTTCTTGAAAAAGACGTCATGCTTTCAAAGTGTATGTTTTAACTATCTGTGTAATGTAATTGGCTGTAAATCAGTAGGGTGACAATTTGTGGGAAGAGACCTTTGATGTGGAATAAAAGGGAATGGCTGGCTTCGGCCGGGGCTTCCATCCCAGAGAGACAAGCAGGTCTCCGTCATTAATCATGGTTGCCGGGACGCCACGAACACACAAGTTATGACACGTGGTGACCCTCGACGTGATAACCCTGAGAGGTTATACGTCCCTGGACCCTCATACTTACCGCCCGGACGTGGCCAAGCGCGCTTCATCAGTTCATCGCTGGACGAGGACTGATCCCTCGTAAGTATGGGGGGATATCTCTCAAAAAGGCAAGACTAAGCTCACAGAGATAACCAGGAAGAATTATGTTCGTTTTACAGCTCAGAAGCTGACAGAAGGAGATTTAAGATCTCTCCTTGAATTTATTTGGAAACACATTCCTTTCTACCCAGAGGCAGGCTGCCTTAAAGTTGAAACTTGGAGGAGAGTGGAGGAGTTGTTACAAAAATTCTAGGGGCCCCGCTTCTATTTTAACATCTTGCAGAGTAGTGTTAAAAGCTTTGGAGACACAGGAGCAGCTCCTACTAAAAATATTACTGAATCCATTGAATTATAATGAAGTTCAACTTCTTCCCCCTGCCAGTGAAACTCCAGTAACAATTAAAATCACAGCAAGGTTTTCCCTAGCAATGTTGAGTTGTGTGATCCTCCAGCTCTGACCAAAACAAGTAATTTTATTCAGGAAACGTTACAGAATGATTATGAAACAGGTGAATTGAACATTGAGGAAATGACAAGTTTATACCCTGTAACTGTGGGCATGGATGCAGAAATTGATAATGGATTTGCTCACAAAATGATTCCAGCAGATTGGAAGGCATTAATGCAAATGATTTTAACACCTGCGCAGTATGCAGTTTGGGACTCCCAGTATCGTATTCAAGCTATTCAGAGAGGCACTGCTCAATTAGTGCCAGACCAAATTTATGGCTCTGGACAGTTCACTGCTGTTGGACAACAGCCAGATGCAGCTATACATGGTGTAATTTTACAGGCTTTTTTTTGCTGCTTTAAAGGTAGTAGATGAAAGTGGAAAATTTGGCAAAAGTTTTACTCAAATTAAACAGGGAACTACTGAGCCCTATGATGAATTTATAAATAGACTAAAAGACAGTATTGATAAGCAAATTGATAATGAGTTGGCCTCCCAAGAAATTTTGATGAAATTGGCTGTTGAAAATGCTAATGCAGACTGCAAAAGAGTTTTGCAACCCTTAATTGGCACTGGTCAAAAGACACTTGCACCTACATTGGTTCAACTACAACAATATTTAGGAAATAATTGGTTAAGGCCATATATAGGTCTTTCTACCTCGACTCTTTCTCCCTTATTTATGGCATTAAAAGGCCTCAAAAATCCCACAGACGTTGTGACATTGACCTCCGACCAGCTATTGGTCGTTGAGAAAGTCCAAACAGCCCTCAACACCCAGTGGACTGATTGGTGTGTTGACAATCACCCTGTGCATTTGAATGTGATTTTTGATCGACCACCCACAGTGGCAATTACTCAATCTAATATGCCTTCAAGAAATTGTTTTCACTCCAGCTATGACTTTGGCTGAAATTACACATCGTGGCCACACGATGGCGCCAGATTTTTGGAATTGAATTTGCAATTATTTTTATCCCATTTTCCTTAAAATTGTGGGAAACTTTGATTCAAAATAATTTGGTTTTGCAATTATTGATTGGTGATTGGCCTGGTCAGTTTTGTTTTGTTTTGTTTTTTTTGTCATTTTTCAGCAGATCCATGATTTTTGGCCATAAAAATTTACCTTTTGCTTATATCTCTCCTAGTTTGGATGAGACTTTGTTGACACTATTTTTGACATTGCAAAAATCTATTGAGACAAGATATTGTCCTTATTTTATTGCACATATCCGAAGTCATCAAAATTTTTCAGGAATTCTCAGTGAAGGGAATTCCCAGACGGATATGGCAACACACAAGTTATGACTATGCAACAACTTACTCCCTGGGATAGTCATAGCTCTTTTCATCAAAACGCCAAGGCTTTGGCTAAACAATTTGGCATAACCCCCAGGGAGGCAACAGCTATCATTCAACAGTGCCCCAGTTGCTCACAACAAGGACTGCCTATTCCAATGGGTGTGAATCCCCGTGGACTTGAGGCATGTCAAATTTGGCAAATGGATGTTACTCAATATGCATCTTTTAGTCCATGGAAATATATACATGTGACTATTGATACATATTCTGGGTTCATCCTTGCTACTCCACAGCGTGGAGAGGCAACTAAACATATCATCAATCATTGTATTCGAACTTTTAGCACTCTGGGTACTCCTAAAGAATTAAAAACTGATAATGGACCTGCATATTGTAGTCATGGCTTTGCTCAGTTCTGCAATCGGTGGGACATTATTCATAAATTCGGCATTCCTTACAATTCACAGGGGCAAAAAGTAGTGGAACGGGCCAACTCCACTCTTAAGCACATGCTTGACAAATTAAAAACAAAAAAAATTGGGGAAAAATACCCCCGGACTACCTGGAGTGCAAAATCATCTTAATTTGGCTTTATATACTCTCAATTTTCTAAACCACCTGGCACAACACCGAATACAGCTGCGAGCAGGCATTTTTCTCCCCTTCCAGATGCAGCAACCACGGTTCGACCGCTAGTTTGGTATCGTAAACTACCAGACCCCCAGTGGAAAGGACCAACTGAACTTATTACCTGGGGTCGTGGATATGCTGCGGTGCAACATGAAGGCAATACGATATGGGTTCCTGGCCGCAATATTCGCCCTTACAGTGTACAGCCAAAAGATTGCAAAGACTCTGGTGAGCCCAAAGTGGATGGACAATAATTTTGGAAGGACAATAAAAAGTTAGTGCCTTAACAAACCATACTGACTGCTGGATGTGTATGATGTCACCATCGGATGCCAGTCAAGGAGTTTTTTTTAGTTGGACTTCCTTTGAACAACACTGGAGCCAGCGAAAGTTTTGTACATATTAATGAGGCAGGACATTATACGCTGCCACTTAGGTTTTATTATGTAGATTTTGTATTAGTGTGTTTTAATTTTTCTAAGGGAATTATTCTTTTAAGTATATATCTCTCTTGTAATATCACCTTTAATATGTCTGATCATTGTGATCAAAGTAATAACAAAGTGTATGCAAAATGTGAGGATGGAGAGTACAATGCAAGTGTATTGGGTTTGTAGCTATTTTAATGGCGCACGGAATTGGACTGCAGCCAATGACAGTGATGGCCGTTGAAATGCTTAATGAAGAACAAGGACAAATCCCTCCACCAATATCCGGAGATCATAAGCATTGGGGATATTTGGAATGCATTCTGGTTTTGGTTACAAAATTTTCAATGGTTAAGAAATTTGATAAGTATTATTTTGTATTGTTATATTATTCCATTGTGGATGCTTTTATATACAATGTTTGTCTGATATTTTTACTATGATGAAATCTTTTATACCAAAGAAAAAATTGTCTCAACAAGTGAACATTAGTCAACAAGGATTCGAGCGGATGCCAATGGATAAACAGCCACCTCAGTTGGATGAAATCGAATACATAGACTGAAAGCCTTTGCTTCTAAACAACAACAAAAAAGGATGAGATGTTGTGATAAATGTCCATTTCTCCTTTAAGAAATCCTTCTCTGCCTGGATGGGCTTCTCTCTCCCTCCCTTACAGGCTGTCAGCTGATAGCTGTACTAAGGGGGTGGAGGAGAAAGCAGGGAAAGTTTCGTTTCTTGAAAAAGACGTCATGCTTTCAAAGTGTATGTTTTAACTATCTGTGTAATGTAATTGGCTGTAAATCAGTAGGGTGACAATTTGTGGGAAGAGACCTTTGATGTGGAATAAAAGGGAATGGCTGGCTTCGGCCGGGGCTTCCATCCCAGAGAGACAAGCAGGTCTCCGTCATTAATCATGGTTGCCGGGACGCCACGAACACACAAGTTATGACAGTGAACAACCAATTTTCTGTGTGGATGCTGCTTCCGGAAGTCCATTCTGGGCCTAGGCAACAAAAAATTAGCTACCGGTTCTGCCGAAGTGGTGCGAACTGGCTGAATCCCACCACTGATTCTGCTCCTTTTGTCTTGGGGCTCTGCCTTCTCCCCACTTTTATTTAACATCCATTCCTGTCCTTATGAATAATCTCCCTTTGAGATCTACAAGACTAGCAACCTAGTCTAGTCTGAATCTTCACAAAGACGCTAAAACATTTTTTCCTCCTTGGGTACTGGGGCCAAGTTGATTGCCATTCCCACCTGGAGGGCTGCAATAGAAGCTTGTCTTCTAAATACCTAGACATTTTTCTTGTTGTTTTCAACTGTGTTGTTTTCATCCTGTTTATTGATTATTTTACTTATTGTTGTACTCATCATGTTTGTATAGCTGCCCATCTCACAAAATGTGGCTCTGATTTCATGGAATAAGAATTAAAAACAGTGATATAAAACACAACAAACAGTTTAAAAAATATTGAAAGGCAAGGAGAAAGCAACAGATAGTAATTACAGTAAAGCTACTCAGCAACTCACTATTCCTATGGGAGCCCCCCTAGCCCTGATGATATAACCAAGGGAGGGAGTTATGGGATGCTAACTAAGATGAAGCCAACCTCACCTCATATGGGGAGGAGCAGGGGAGGATAGAGAGAGATGATATTTCATAAGGCAAGCACCACAGCAGAAAAATTCTGTCTTTGAATCCTGTGGATATAGCCCTTTAACAGATGGAACCAGAAACATAACTCTTCTGCGGCATCTGATGAGTGGACAAATGAACTATCAGATCAGATTACACACCAGCCAGACTTGCAACTGTTTGATCTGGACAGCCAAATAAAATAAAATAAAATAAAATAAAATAAAATAAAATAAAATAAAATAAAATAAAATAAAATAAAATAAAATAAAATAAAATAAAATAAAATAAAATAATAAATAAAATAAAATAAAATAAAATAAAATATAAAATAATAAAATAAAATAAAATAAAATAAAATAATAAAATAAAATAATAAAATAAAATAAAATAAAATAACAGATGATGTGGTTGGAATTTGTGTGTTGCTACCATAATATTATGAAAATGATGTAATTTGTGCCATTTGCCTAACGCAGGCATATCAAACTGCCGGCCTGCAGGCCGGATGCGTCACACCGAAACCATGCCCACCCCATTGCTGGCAATGGAGAAAAAGTCGTGATATGTCGCGTGATGTCGTGTGGCGTCGTTTGACATGCCTGGCCTAATGATAATGTTACAAAAATGACAGCTCTATGATGACTTTCCATGCCAGTGATGTCATTTGTGTGGCTGCAATGGAATATAACTCATTTTAAGAGACTTTCAGGAATGACAGATACCATTCCGACTACTGTAATAAATTAGGCTTTACCTTAAGAGGATTGTACACATATTAAAAAAATTAATTGTTCCATTCCCTAGATGCCTCCAAGCTAATCTGAAGGGAAATCGGTCTGTTATATTACAGTCTTGCTAGACTATTGTGCTTTGGGAGCCTTTAGCTGACTTAGCAGAGCAGAGTGCCTATAAACCTTTTAAGACTTATTTTAATCAATTTCCAGCTGAGTTAAGTGATAAGGAAAGTCAACTTTGATGTCCAGTGTTGCTGGCAGAAGGAAAGTTAGGAATAAAAATGCGAGCAGGCATAAGATGGATGTCTAGGAAGGCCATCCATCCTGTCACTTTTTTATCTAACTGGAAAGAGAAGATAAATACTCCAACAATTGCTACCTCAGAATATGGCCACCAAATGAGCTTTTCAAACAGCAGTGATTTCTCCATCCTTTGCGACTCCCTCATTTACTTCACAATCATGCTGCTAATTTTTAACATGAGCAAAAACAAAATTCACTGTTGTGTTTTAACACTTTCATTCATTCAACACTTTAAAAAAAAGTCTTGATCCTATTTCTTATTATACCACATTAACCTCTTAAGGAACCCATTCATACTACATTCAAATCCTTGTGGAGAGTTGGAGACATTTTTCTCTGCAAAAAGAGTTGGAATTTGAACTCAGGTTAAATTATGGAATAAAGTGCCTTCTTATGGTAGATCAGTGGTTCTCAACCTTTCTGAGGTTGAGACCCCACTTGCCCCACCCATGCGCGCCGCGACCCTGACCTGGGGGTGCGCGCGTGTGCACGCGCGCGCAAAAAAATGTTTTGAACATTTAAAAAAAAAAACAAAAAACAAAAAACAAAATGGCGACCGGGACGGGCGGATCTGCGCATGCGTGGATCGGCCCATCGCACGTGCCACGCATGCGTGCATCCACCCGTCGCGGGCCGCCATTTTGTTTTTTTTATTTTTTTTTTAAATTTTTTTTAAAAAAAATAAAAAAATGGCGGCCGCGACGGGCGGATCTGTGCATGCGCGGATCGGCCCATCGCATGTGCCACGCATGCGCACATCCGCCCATCGCGGGCCGCCATTTTGTTTTTTTTATTTAAATTTTTTTTAAAAAAAAATTTAAAAAAACAAAATGGCGACCGCGACGGGCGGATCTGCACCTGCGCAGATCAGCCCGTCGCATGTGCCACGCATGCGCAGATCCGCTCGTTGCAGTCCGCCATTTTGTTTTTATTTTATTTTATTTTTTTTAATTTTTTTAAATTTTTTTTTAATTTTTTTAAAAAAATTTTCCGGCGCGACGGGCGGATCTGAGCGTGTGCGGTGCGCGCGCGCCAAAAAAATAAAAAAAAATAAAAAAATTTAAAATTTTTTTAAAAAAATTAAAAAAAAATGGCGGCCGGCGGTGCCCGGCGACCCCCGCGAAATGGTCTCGCGACCCCAAATGGGGTCACGACCCCAAGGTTGAGAACCACTGCGGTAGATGAATATAACCATTTAAATTTTAGGATCATTCCAATTACATTGTCTCTACCCGATGCTTTATTATTTTTCAGCCCTTTTACATTGGTTATGCCTTTGTTTTCATTTTATTTTCTTGGATGCAATTTTTTATAGCATGGGATCTCCCCCCCCCCATTCTACTCTTCAATATATTACTAACTGATTATATGTCATCAAGTTGGTGTGGACTCTTAGGGACCACATAGATTTTCTCCTGGAGAATATGAAATCATTTCATTACTGTTATGCTTAAATTCTTTCAATCTGCTGGAAGTGCTTTGATAGTCCTCTCCCCATCTTCATTTCCATAAAATTGTTCTGCTTTTTATTGTCTATTTTAATCTTAAACATATTAACGTGCTGTGACTCACAAGTAGTTTAAAGAAGCTAACAGTACGATTGGAACAATCCAGTATGAGTGGAACAATTCAGTATTGTAATAGAAGTAAGGCAAAGTGCTTGAAGGACTGGTCTTCATATAGAAACCTTTTATTATATTCATTTTAATTTTCAATGACTGTTATTATTATGGGGGAGGGTCTCCAAATGATCCTGTATTCCATTTGCAATTCCAATTTTAATAATTTTTACCGCAATGTAAACAAAAAACAAAATGTATTAGTTCAAGTAAAACAAAACAAAGATGTAAGAAACAAATAAAATAAAGAAGCAAACAAAAAGATCCTAAGTAAAAGAATCATTACAGCTATGGAAAATTGCTACAATTCAGTTTTTAAAGTCAAACTGAACTTTTGACAGTACGGAACTAGATTGTCCAGTATTTACTTTTATGCAAATAAAGAATGCATTGATGTTAATGAATTTCAACAAGCCAAACAGTTTAAAAAACATTAGAAATTTAGGTAATAGTACAAATAGTACATTTTTATTATAAGATTTGCTCTATGGGAAACAAATTACGCAAGACACTGGTTATTTCTTGCAACCAGTGGAAAAGATCTTGGATTTTATACTTCTCCACTGATTAGTTGCTCTGTGAATCATTGGTTAAAAATATTTTTAAAAATTCATACAGGATCCTTTCTATAATCTGACATAATTTTTCTTATTTGGAGTATGACTATTCTTGCAAAAATAAAAGAAGAGGTATTTCTTGTAGAAAAGAAGCGATATGAATTTATCCTTTTATTTGAATGAAAAAGGAGAGTGGAACAATGCTTTAATTAAGCCCTTAAGAATAAATTATTCTACTTATTATAAAGCATATTTTTGTCTGAGAACTGCTGATAATACTGTTGAAAGAAAAATCTTCATCAGGGTTCAGTCCAAGCTGAGAATAATCAAAATGGAGGAAAGTTGTAGTTTATTGAAGAGGAGAGCCAGACAGAAAGATGGCTCTGGGAAAGCTGACCACATATAGTAGGGAGTGGTGGGTTTTTATACCTTCTTGAGCTTTTGTTTGGAGTTACTCCTGTGGCATGAAATTTGATCTGAGTCTGACTGTGCCTTTCTGCTATTGGTGGGTTAATCCTATTATGTCCCCAAAGGTCATGTCTTTTAGAGTTTGGGTGGGGTATGTAGATTTTAGAGGTCTTTGTCTTCCTAATCTCATGGCTTTGTTAACGGCACTTGGAATTCTAATTCTCTACTGTTTCAGGAAAGAAATACCTTGTGTGTCTGGAAGAAAGAAGTCAGAAGAAACATCAATTCCTGAAGTGTTGGTTGTTGTAATATTCCTTGCTTAGAGAAAGATGGGGATATTGCTATTGTTATTGTGTGGCTTACTTTTAAATCCAGTCCTGAAACGTCCAATGGATTCTGGAATACAATGCAAATACAGCTCAGAAGTTAAAGGTAGAGTACTAATTTCTAGAGTTATCAGTCAACAATTAGTTAAGAAACTGAGAAAAGAGTGCCCTCCTCAGAATATATTAATATATACTGCCACTAGATGATGTCCTGTGGGATGAAGTGATTATTATTACAGCAATAAATTGAGTCAGCAGGTTAAGGTCTGCATTCGGATGAAAGGCAGAGATGGCAATAAATTAAAAAGTGCTTTGCAAGCCACTCCTGCTCCTTCTGCCAAACTACCTGCTACTGACATTATAGAAAATAATACCAAACCAATTAATGCTTGGCTAACTTTGAGATGTCTTTTATGCTAGGAAATCAGGACATTCCAGCTGTTGGGTGTGTTCTCATTTAAATGAGAAGGCAATGAAGATTTCAGTGATAGTGGTTCCTATTAATATCAAATTTTAATGAATACTTCAAGTATCCATTATGGAAACTTTGTTGTGTGTGAGAGAGGTAGTTGGAACAAATACAAATACAAGAGATAGTGGAAGTTTATATGTCCCTGATTGGTGCATCAGAGAAAATTTAACCACTGGAGATGGCTGGTGTGGAAATACTGTAGTCAATATCACCATGACTCCAGACACCTTTATTAAGATTAATGTTCAAAGTGTCACCAGAAGTTTGTTTCAATCATCCAAGAATAAATCTTTGTATGAGGCTTATCTGAATTGGACTGTTACTTTGTCAAGTTGGTGCCAGTAATGGAGGGGCAGGATGAGACACATATATTCACACTAGAACATCCCAGGTATTTATTAAATAGAAGGAAAAAAGATAATTTGTTTGAAGCTGAGGATAGATGGTGGACTTTAGCCCCTACAGGATGGGGATGGGAAATGATGGAAAGAATAAATAATTACACCAATATTATGGATGAAATAATAAACATAACTCAAAGTGATATAATATTATTAAGTGAAGAATTAAAAATAGTGAGGACTACAATGTTAACACAACAGTTAGAAATAGAGAGTTTAGCGGCTGCTGTGAGTGGACTAGGTGCAGAGCGAATTGGTTATAGTTGTTGCACTTGGATACATAATGCTAGTGAAGAAGTACCTGATTATTCTGAACTAATCGAAAAACATCATGAACAAGTAAATAAATTACAAGAAATGACTAGGGCCATAAGGAGGGAGGGATGGAATCCCTTGAAAGGACTCAGTGATTGGATCCCTACTTTGGGCTGGATGGGTAAAACAATAATGTTGGAATTTTAATATTGATAATTGGAATGATGGTTTGCTGTTGCATGCAACTTGGACCAATGATGATGATGTGATGTAAAGATTGCTTGATTGGATGGAAAATGAAAGATGAGAGTGAAGAGGTTGGAAGAATGTTGAGACAATTTGAGAAATATGAGTGTAAAAATCAATATTGATTGTGAAAAGAAAAAAGAGGGATTTGTGGGAAAAAGAGCTTGTTTTTACAGAACTGTGAGAAGACATGCTAGCTAACCCGTGAAGCAAATACATTGTATATATTTTAATCTCATAAGTCTAGCTCAGCGGTTCTCAACCTTTTCCAGGGCTCGACCCCAGCCCGCATCGCGCATGCGCGGTGCAACGGGCGCATCGCAAAGGGGAAAAAAATGGCAGACCCCCCAAAAATGGCGGGCCCGCATCGAGCATGCACGGTGTGACGGCCCGCATCGCAAAGGGGAAAAAAATGGCGGACCCCCCCAAAAATGGCCGACCAAAAAAAATGGCCGACCAAAAAAAATGGCGGGCCTGCATCGCATATGCGCGGCGCGACGGCCCGCATCGCAAAGGGGGAAAACTGGTGGACCAAAAAAATAAAAATAAAAAAAATGGCTGACCAAAAAAAAATGGCCGACCAAAAAAATAAATAAATGGCGGACTGCGGTGTTTGGCGACCCCCGTGAAATGGTCGTTCGACCCCAAATGGGATCACGACCCACAGGTTGAGAACTGCTGGTCTAGCTTGAAGCTTGAGAATTGTATCTAGGAAGGTCTCTGCTATGCTGAAAACCTGAAAAAAGTCCTAAGCAGAACTTAACTGATATGATAGCAACTTTAGAGACAACCCCTAGGAACTAACCATAAAAGGTAATTCATAAATAAGAGCTGGGGGGCGATAGAATTAGGGGAGTGGGGGATATAATCAGGGGCGGAGATAATGTATTCACTTCAGAAGCTTTGGATAGATTGTGACAACATGATTACAGTATGATTACTAAGCCAATGAAAAAGAGGTGGGAGGTAAATTTGTAATGGCAATGGAGAATATAAAGAATGAATATTGAAGATTTAAGGCGTGTCCATGTGTGCTTGCATGCACAAGGAGCACCCCCTTTGCAAAGGAGTACAAATAAATTACCATTATTTTCTCTTGGAAGTTTTTGCTTGTGATTGTTTATTTCAACTAGACAACAAATCCAACAATTGCCTCATCTAGGGCAGGAGGACATTCTGGCAGAAAACTAATTTCAGAGAGCGCATTAATACAAATAGAGTTTCTTTCAAAAAATGTTTTAAATAGGTAACTAAATTATCTTAAATTGTATGATCCTAAACCATGCAGATATCAGAATCATAGAATCCTTGAAGTTTCAGCTACAGAATTACCTTTTTTTTTTTATTTTGCAGCCTGGCACTGCCTGGAAGGAAAAGGCAAGGGTGGGAAAAAAGAAAGAATAAGCTGGTACCTAGAGAAAGGTCCTACCCTGGAAAATACATACAGATTATTCTGTTCGGTCTAAATCAGCGGTTCTCAACCTATGGGTCGCGACCCCATTTGGGGTCAAACGACCGTTTCGTGGGGGTCGCCGGACACCGTGGTCCGCCATTTTGCCCGTCGTGTGCGCGCTGCGCATGCGTGGATCGGCCTGTCGCGTCGCGCATGCGCGGTTCGGGTCGTCGCACGCACGCCGTGCATGCGCAGATCGGCCCGTCGCGTCACGCATGTGCGGTTCGGGCCGTCACGCCGCACATGGGCGGCGCAAGTGGGGTCTCAACCTGAAAAAGGTTGAGAACCGCTGGTCTAAATAGATATTCTTAATTTTTTTCTGATTTAGAATGCAAAATAAAATATATAGCTACCTATTTAAAAGAAACAAGTAAGCTTTTTTGAGTGGGGAAGCACAAAGAAAGTGATTTAAATTAACATGCTTTCCAAAATAACTATTTTAAAGCATATTTACAAATGAGATTTTATCTGAATGCTGATGCATATGACTAAACTACCTTACTTAATCTACTTAATCTATTTATTTGGTACTTTGATACTCATCTACTAAATACACATCCTTTCATTCCCCATTTTTGATCCTATCTCTTCTTGTTCTACTATTGTACACATATTCCTTTACAGATTCCACTGCCTACACAACTTTCACTGCCATATAATGAAGCCAGCAGATACATGGTAACACACACTGATGCTCTGGCTTCTTCTTCTTCTTCTTTTTTGGACAATTCCATAAACTAATGGATTCATGCCAGAAATTAAACTTTACAAACTAAAAAAAATAGATATTGTCCTCATTCTTCTTAGATATGATACCATCCCAGTTAGGAGACATAACAATCCTAAGAGCCCAAATTTAAAGATTCCAGGTACTAAAGTTGAAATGCTGTTGATTTAGCATTAAAAACTGAAAAACATTCTGTCAAGGGTGAATGTGAACTTTGTGCTGATCTGATACTACCCATAATTGTCCTTGTGCAGCCAGTTGTGTACCAGGTCAACAGTGGCATGAAAAGAAATGCTGTGAATGCAGTTTGTAACATAGATGATATCCTTTGGAACGGATTGAATGGCTTCACATTGGTGGAGTCTCCTGATTTGTAAGTTGGTAGGCCACCAGAATACCATAATTTCCTTTTTAAACTGGATATTCCTTCATACTGTACTTTTGCAGCTTGGAGGACTAATTCAGCCAATTAAGACTAATTCTCACCTGCACAACTCTTAGGAAATGAGCAGATGAGTAGAGGAAAAACTATATTTTCAGTCATCAGCATCCTATGCTGTGATACCTCCAGTATAAAAGAGGTAAAATAACCACCATCCGCCCAGCTGTCTTTAAAGGTCTGCTTGGCTTGCCCTGCCCTTGCCCCAGCCAAGCCCCACCCTGCTGTCCTGCCTCCCATCCGCCCAAGATGGAGCCTTCTGCCGGTGTGCTGCTCCAGCTGTTTCCAGGCTCCCCCTTCCTTCTGTGGCTCGTGTCCGGCAATCCCAGTAAGTCTGCGTCCGCCTTGCTCTGTTCTGCACCCCCCAGTGTTTGTTTCCACCTCCCGGTTTGGGGCTTTCTCCCTCCTTGCCCAGGCTCCGCTTGGGATGGCCGCGGCGGCTGCCAGGTCTCTTTCTCCCCCGGTGTCTGGTTTTCGGGGCCCTCTGCATGCCAGCGGGCTCAGCGACGCCTTGGCGGCGTCTGACGATCATCTGGGCGGCAGTGCAGCAAGGTTCGGGGGTTTCAGGGGCCGGCTGGGATGAGGAGGCTGCGTGTATCGGCAGACGGTCGTGCTCCAAATCACTCCCCCACCAGTGATTGGCAAGCCCTGTGGGGCTTGACATTTGGCTAGATCAGCATGATATGTAAAACCATAAATGATGCAGCCACATTTTAGCAAAGTATGTGATGCAAACTTAGCTTTAATATTATCTGGTTCATAAGATGTAGAAAATTAGAAAATGGGTCAATTAAGGGCAGTCAATTACATTCAGCAATGTAAAAAACTAAAAAAAAAAAACTTTTGCAGACACACAACACCTGAAACGTTTTGGCTAGATCTCAACCTATTTTTGGGAGATTTTGCTGGGTTTTGAGAATTAAAAACTTAAGTCTTTTTTTTTTTAGAGAGAGAATTTGGAAATGCATGGAAAGGAAAATCACTCATATCTGTAACATTAAATTTTCTAAAAACCTTAAAAAATGGTCTTTGGCATGGGGAGGGAAGATATGAACTTGTTTCCTAGAGAGTTCTTGATCCTAACCTTTGCCATTAAGATTCCAGCAAAGAAAAATAATATTCAGTCCCTTTTCTTCCAATAATGTCATCATATTACTGGAAGGTAATCACCAAGAGTTCTGGGCCTCCCTTAGGCATGAAAGCTGGTTGGTGTCCTTGAGCCAGTTTTTCTTTCTCAGCTCAAGTCATTTCACAGGACTGTTGTGGGAAAAATAGAAGGTGCGCATATTAAGTATGTTTGCCATCTTGAGTTGATTAAATATTAAAAATAGGATAAAAATATAAAAGGTTGTCCTTGCTTAATGACTTTAATTGGGACCAGCAACTCTGTCACTAAGCACAATATTGCATGATCAGTTCAACTTACAACGGGTTGTGGTTGTTAAGCAAGACATCACATGAATATGATTTGCAATCTCTTGCCAGCTCCCCTATTGACCTTGTTTGTCAGAAGCTGGCTGGGAAGGTTGCAAATGGCAGTCATGTGACCAAAGAAGACAGCAAATGTTATAAATACACGATGGTTGTCAAGCATCTGAATTGTGATCACATGAACCTGGGGATGTTGCAACAGTCGTGCGAAGACCTGTTATAAGTCATTTTTTTAAAGTGCAGTTCTAACTTTGAACAGTCACTAATGAGTGATTAAGGAAATGTAATAGTAATAATATACTAACCACAGTGGCTTGATTCACACCTAAACTCAAAGGTAATTGGTTAGTTTGTAGTTTAATCTGTTGTGTAACTAATCATGGGATAATTATTTCTCTTGCTTCTGTAAAAATACAACAATCGTCCACGTAAAAGCAGGTATTCAAAACCAGGATCTTATTGCAATCTAAAAGCATTTATCTTTCTCCTACGTATGCATAACACTCCAATGCCCTCCTCACCCCAAAAGGAAGCTTATCAGCTCGACTATGCAGAAACATCTGGGTCTCCAAACAATAGCTCCGTAAATGGCTTCAATGCCACCGTCTGCATTTCCTACCATTTCCCTATGACGTCTTTTTTCTGCCCCTCCTCCCCCAAATGATATTAGCATAACCATATGCCAAATTACACTTATTCGATTTTTTTTTTTTTAAAAGGATGCCACAAAATTCTTTTGGCAGCGGAATAACACACCTCCTCCCTGAAGAGGCAATAGAACTCTATCATATTTTCTTCCTAGATAAGCTTTTATTGCCTCTCCGTCGATCATCGAAACTCTATGACTTGCTACAACGATCCCTCTCTCTCAGTCTAGACTAGAGAGTCCATCCATCGAATATTTATAGACCGGATGACCTATAGCACAGGAAGGAGTTGTCGAGGTAAAGCTTCCGGCACAGTGCCTTGTTTAAGAATCATTCTGACCATTCCCGGCAAGGTGTAAGTCTTCAGCTGTTTCTCCTCGCCGGCTGTTACAGCTTCTTTGCGAGGCGTGGAGTCGCCTGGCCTGGCTCCTCGGCATGCTCGGGCAGAGGCGGCCTTTTCTTCCCGAGTATGACCTGCTCTTGCCGCGCTTTCAAGTAAGTCCCGGGGCGTGTCATCCATAAAAGTCTTTTTCCTCGGGTTTCTTAGTTGCGCTTATAGAAAAGGGAGAGCAAGTAGGTTGGTAGCACTTCCGAAATTCTGCTGTGGGGAGAGGGCGCAGATGTCACGGGGAGAGGTATATTGCGGCGGAAAAAACGCAGCACAAAAGGCTTCAGGCACGTTTAAAAGCAAATGTGTTTCCAGGACGTAAATTCTCTCTCCTGTCCCAAGTTATCGATCCAAATAGCAACGCAATCCCTTTATTCCATGATGCCTAAATTCTAGACTTGCTTCTTATGACAGCTTGAGTATCATCCTTTTATCTTTGAACCATCTCCATAATTTGTGTTTCGGGGCGTTTATTATTTTCTTTTTCGTTGCTCTTCACTTATTTTTTTCAAAACAGCCACTGTCTATATGGAGATTCTCACTCACCCAGGTTGTCCCAAAGATGCTTTTTTTCAAAAAGCAACTGGAAAAACAAAGTCCAGTTGCCTTTTGAGGAAAAAAAGAAAACACCTTTGGGACAAAGCAGCCATTGTGATCCTAAAGGAATAGAATAAAAAGAAACTAGAATAGAGGAATATTAATGAAAAGTCTTTAGAAGTGTGTATGCTAAAAATCATACCATGATTTTAAAGTTTGCTTTGAAATTCAGCTGCAAGAAACATATTTCATACATTTAGTGACTTCTAAGCTAGAGAATTGCAGAAAAATACTATATTTTATACATAATTACATATTATAGTTCTGTACTGCTTTTGAAACCAGTGCTTCAAATTCTAGCAATATTAAAATGTACTGGATCTTTCTGCCAAAGGTAAAAGATTCATTGTGTGGGATTTATGACATATAATGATTTGGAGAATATAATATCCTAGAGTTTCTGTCTAGCAATGGATGCTCCATATGATGGCGGTGAAGTAACTGTAGTCATGGAAGAGATAGAAAGCACATACACTTATTCATCCCCAGTGCCGTCTAAAAAGAAGAAGAAATATAGAAGTCCTGGAGATCAAGGGGAAAAAACTAGAAAGCCCAGGTGAGTGATTTTTCTGAGTAATCAGTTGAATCAGTTTTTAGGAATTGCCATTCCTTATTTTGTCTTAAATATTTTAAAATCTGCGATAATAAAGAAATGGATATTTTCACACATATGCGTACTTGGCAAAAATCAACCTGCTCTGTGGCTAATGACATTACCGAATGAATGGACAGTGTTGTGAAATTATGATCGATTTGTTAGATATGCCCAGAGTTGTTGGAAATCATTTGGGCGGCAGATAAATTTCATAAATGATACTCTGTTCAAAATGTTAAAATGTTGAGGTATAGTTCCATAACTGAGAAGTGAGTAGTCTTATACTCTTACTTGGCAATAATGAGTTTCTTTGACGAGTTTCATTTTTTTTTAATTAGTAATTTGGTCATGCTTTTCAATTACTTAATAGCTTTAGTGTTGCATTTAAATACTTGAGGCTTTGGCATTCCACTTCAAAATTGTGATTATAGTTTTTTGCTTAAGTAACTTTTTGAAAGAAATTCTTATAAAAATATGTATGTATAATTTATGTATCTTTGTTCTTATGAAGATATGTATGCATGTTTGAACCTTTGTTTATTTTTATTTATTTATTGGATTTATATACTGCCTCTCTTGTCCAGCAACAACATGGACAAATCCTTGCCCATTCCTTGGCAACATTTTTTGGAATTGTTTTGCCATTGCCTTTCTCTTATGGCTGAGAGTGAGTGACTGGCCTAAATGTACGCAGCTAACTTCATGCTTAAGCCAGAATTAGAAGTCATGGTTTCCCAGTACCTTTAACTACTACACCTAATTGACTGTCTATGACTTTATATACTGTAGATATTTCTGTATTTTTTGTGAAATGCCTGACCTAATCTTAAAAAGAGCTAGGGTGAAGTAAACAATTATAGCTTAATATTTTTATAAAGTTTTTTTCCCCATCTTGCACTCTAAATTTGTATAGCTTTCTACCCTGCTTTCCAGCAGGATGACAGTTCTCAGGATGATGTAGATGGGGTTCTGACAGAGTTTCCATTCAAACCATTTCACAGAGCATGGTCATTTTCAAGAGTAGGAAAAACTACTGCAAAGTATCTGGAAACCATCTAGTAATGACAGACACATTAATTGAATAGCACCTGTTTGTTACTTGACTAGAAGCAGGTCAGGGTATACATTATGAGAAATAAATCCTATTGCTTCTTTAGTAAAACTGCAGTAATAGTACATTAAATATCTAAAACTCTTCTGCTTTTATAATTCTCCAGATCAACTGTCTGAAGCAGCCACTACACTTTGTCAAATGACAGGGTTGGCTCTATAGCAAAATAATGGACTGCTCTGTTTGGACTGCTATATTACAAAAGCATAGTCTCTATGGACCTGGCTTGCATGCAATTGTCTAAAGGTGCTCTAAAATTGCTATTTCAAAGTAATTGCTTATTAACAAAGGGAGTATTAAACACATAGTGAATCATAATAAAATAATTTAGGCCAGCTGACCATTTTCTTTAGAATGAGAAATGCCTAAGAATGCTCTAGAAACTCTTTTCATGTAATTGGAGGGACAATTTGTGTTTGTGTTCAAGAACTCATCAAGAACTAGGAGAGAAGAATTTGGATGAAGTGGGTGTTTCCAAAGTCACCATTCTTTTTCAAGAAATTCTGCTTAAGAGTTTCTCATTCTTATTGCTTTCAATAGTATCCTGAAAATAGTTCCCCTTGCATGCTTTTCATTCTAGATAACAAAAAAGCTATTGTCATTTGTTTGATTGTTTACAAGAACATATTAAAAGCAAAATGTCTGTTCCACGGACTATGGACTAAACAATGATACATGCCATTTACTTGTGTCAGTTTCAATTTATTTCATGCCATCTTGTGATTCTTTGGAGGGGAAAAGAAGATGTACCAACAAGCTGAAAACAAGACTTTCTGAGATCCATAGGTCTTGCAAGGAAATACGGTTCTTTAGAAATTGCTTGCACAAATAGGTTTGGGATGTTCATTGAACAAAGCTTGTAGTCCTAGTCTTTGTATAATTCTGTTAAAAAGTTGTTATTGTTTATTGAAAATTCATGTGAAAATGCAGACCAGGAATAGATGGATACAAATTTGCTTGCGTTATAATTTGAGCGGAAACTAGACAAGTATTTTGCTTGTTTTTCAGATCTGCATATCTTCTGTATTATTATGATATATACCTGAAAGTTCAACAGGAGCTCCCACACCTTCCTCAGTCTGCAATTAACAAGAAGATCAGTGAGAGTTGGAGGCTACTTAGTGTAGCTGAGAAAAGTTATTATTTGGAGAAGGCTAAGTTAGAAAAAGAAGGTCTAGACCCGGTAATTAATTTGTTTATAATTATACTTGAAAGTCTGCTGGTCTTTTGTGTGCATGTCTCTGTGTACATGCATATTGTGTATACTACGTGTATTGAAAGTTCAAAAACAAATAGAATGCTGTTCTTAGACATACTCAGGATAATTACATTTCCATGAATTTCTATTATAGATTTGTAGTCCTAGGAGATGTTTCTATATGGAAAATACCAAGTTCATAGGAATCTAAATACCTGCAATACTGGACACTAGTATTCCTCAGTATTGATTACAGTGTCAAAGAGCTTATTAACAGCAAACAGTAAACTCATAACAATATTTTTTATTTTGAATTCAATAGTTATTGAAAATTAATTTTGGCAAATACATGTTCTTTATAGGAAGTTTCACCAGATAGCAAAACAAATGCTGGAAGAATACTAAGTGTGAGATGACTAATATATCTCAGGAATTCCATCAGCTTCATAGCTTAAGGTGTCAATAACAGTAAATGTAATTTTTATTGAAATATATATGCCGCCTGACTCTTGATATCACTGGGCAGCTCACAACAAAGAAATTACAATATTTCTTTTAAAAAGATAAAAGGTGGCAATCACAATAAAATGAGGGGTCTTCCTCACAGAAGGTCAGATAAATGTAGTTAAAATTAGAGAAGGTGAGAGGGTGAGATGAAAAATTTGCTTAGAATAGGGAGTTTTTTGCCTTAGAAAACTGGCAAAGAAACCACTGAAATACTGCCACGCTGATGACTCCATATTCTATCTTTTTTCATAGAACTCAAAGTTGTCCTCCCTGACTGCTGTAGTTCCAGATATCCCAGGTTTCCGTAAAATCCTTCCTCGTTCTGATTACATAATTATTCCTAAAGGAAGTCTGCAGGATGAAAGGAATAAGCCACACGTTGAACTTCACGTGACCCAGGGCCAAACAGCATTGGAAGGACAAACAGCTGCTACTAATGTCACAAGTGTTTCCCATAGTACTGTGCAGAACATACTCTCAGTGGACTCCAGCCAAATTGGCATTTCTGAGCAGTGCATTGCCATTGAAGGGGTATCGGAAGATCCCACCTCATTTGTTCAAGCAGATACAATAGAAGAAGTTGTAGCATCAGAGATCTTGTCTCATTATGTCAGACCTGCTGCACCTAAAGTGGCTGGCGATATCTTCCTGGATGAGGAGGCCCCTTTAGAAGCAGGAGATGGGTATCCCTGTCAAGCAACCAGTGTGGTTATCGAAGAAACTTTGGTTAACACCTCAGAAGCACCAAATGGGAACATGACTGTGGCACAGCCACAGGCTTCGCATGGCCTTTCTGTGGTAACCGTGGTGACTAGAAGAGTAAGTAAAATGCTTCCTCTTAAATCTAATCCAGGTCCAGATAAATGCCTAAATGATGCCAGTAGTACATTTTCAGTAGTACATACAGTACATAGGATTGTTGACTAATTAATGCTCAGAAATTGAAAGGGTTGCATTTGAGATCTTAATGAAGTACTTGTTCTATGCCAGTGGCGGCGAATCTCTGGCACGTTGCCAGAGGCGGCACTCAGAGCCCTCTCTGTGGGCAAGTGTGCCGTCGCCCCAGTCCTAGGCCTCCAGCTGGGTTTTATAAAACTTTTTCGCTTTAGTCCTCCGCCGCTGTGTGCAAAGAAAAAAAAAGGTTCAATCAGTCAATTTCAACTTCTCACAGGGAAAAAAATCTTGCAAAGTTGGAATTGATTGATTGAACTTTTTAGTCCCACCCAATCTGCCGTTACCACCACAGCCACGCCCACCCAATGGGCCATGCCCACTCAACTGGACATGCCCACAGAATGGGCCACACCCACCCGGTACTCGACAATGCATAAGTGGGTTTTGGGTTGCAGTTTGGGCACACAGTCATCACTGTTCTATGCTGTTTTGCTACAAAGTGTCCTCAGAATTTTAAAATTGACTACAGTGTAGAAAACAAGCAGTTTCCTTACTTTTATCTTTCTTCTATTTCTAGGATAGACAAGAAAGTAATTCTGCAACCCCTACTGCACAGTTCATTATGCTGCCTCTGACAGCCCATTCTGTTTTGGAAAATCCAGCATCAATCAAACTGGTCAGTAAAAGAAATGCATATTTCCAATAAAGTCTCTTAGAAATGCATATTATTCAGTAACTGAATCATAATGTATTTAATATATCATTGAATATGTCTAGGGTAAATTGAACACTATTCTAGATTGAAGCCTTTTTCTATGGTCTCAAACTTTCCCATGTATACGTTCTGAAAACTTGGAGTTTGAAACCAAACTTTACACAGAGGAGCACATTTGAATTTATATGGAACTGTGCATTCCCTGAATGCTTAATACAGGTTAAGCATGACTGCCTCCTGCGTTTTTTTTTCTCCTGTTCCTTCTACCTGAGGAGCTGACAGACCAGACAAACCTAGTGGACTGTATCCTCTGGTGCTATATCTCATTTTATATAAAGCCATATCTTAAACAGTTTAAATGAACAGCTTGCTTTATGTTTTAAAGGTTTCTGAGGAGAGATGTGGTTCAACCAATAAATAAGAATTCCATTTCCACTCATACTGGAAACATTCACAAATAAAATGCAAAAGCATTTCAAATGCATAACCTGTACTGTTAATGAAGGGGTAGGCAATATAGTTTGGTCCAGGTATTTTAGATTTTAACTCCCATGAGCTCCTGCAGGAAAAAAGAATGGAAATTTTAGTCCTGAACATAATAATGATGTTTAATTATATACATGAGATGGTGAATGGATGAAAAAATGAAAATGGTTTGGGACTGAGGATTGGATGTCTTGGCTATGCTAGCCTACGTCTATTAGCTTTAGTGTTGTACCACTTGTGTGTAACTTGCAAACCTTCACTCCATTCTCCCTATCAAATACAAGCCCTACTCTTTGATACATAAATATTCAGAATTATATCATACATCTCTTTATTGCAAATTAGATTCTAAACTAAAAATGAACATGGAAAAACATGACTATAGAGAGGAATGTCATATGATTATATGTGTGTGTGTGTGTGTGTTTATTTTTAAGTTATTTTACTTCAGATGTTTATTTTGATGGCACTGTAGTTCATCAATCCATGTTGTTGATATTTCTGATGCTGTAATTCAATTTGATCATTTGAGGCATCTGTCCAGTTACTTGCAATCCAAGTAAGTTATTGCTGCCAGGTAAAATGACTGCCAAGAAAAGAACTGCCAAGAAAAAAATGACTGATATCTTGATTGCCTCCAAAAACATAATTTCCGATTTACACTAATTAATGTTATACTCCAAAAAGACTGCAAAATTATCCATGACTTTTACTGATTTTGCTACTAAAGAGTCAGGCTATATTTTGTCATCTGGAAGCAAGGTGACTTTATAGTCCATATGAAGCATCTCAGGCTCCTGGTAAAGGTAGCTTTCCTTCCTTAGCTGTAGTCAGTTTTGTCATCCAATCTTTAGAATGGTGAGTGCTTTTCCCCCTACCCCAAGTACCATTTAGGATTATTCTCCAACTCATAATGCAGTAAAAAACTGGTGAACTCATAAAAGAAGTCCATATTTTTGCCTAGTATTATATTTCTAAGTGCTTTATTTGTAAAGAATTCACTTTGGTTAATATAGAATCTGGGCAGGGAGAAGCAAACTAGAAAGAAGCAATATATCAATCAAAGGATACAGTTAAATTTTCTCAGAAATGTTTTACTTTTCTTTGCTGTTTGTTCCTAGATCCTTCCTGCTATCTAGTAGCATTGGCTAATTTTTTTGGCAGCGCTGGGTAGGATAAAAGTGGTTCATCATTTTTATCCTAATCATTTATCATTGCAACTTTGTCTTTAAAGCAAGGCTATTTCCTGGAACCAGATAAGATCTAGATTTGTTAATAGTTACTGTAAATTATAGAATAACATGAGTTTACTTTTTAAGAAAGAATTAAAGCACTACAAAAACAAAAAAACATTTTGTTGAATGACTTGAATCAACCTGAATCAAGACATATCTAGAAAAAAATTAAAGTGATTTATAATCAACTAAAATTCTTACTTTTTTATTTTAACATATTTAAAAATATAAAAAAGGAAATAGAAATTAAAAAATTACAAGCTAGCTTAATTTGAGTAAGATTCTTAACACTCAGTTATTGTAGTATTGCATACAAAGGTGATCTTATATCATTCTGATACTTTAAACCAGGGGTTCTCAACCTTGGCAACTTTAAGACTTGTGGACTTCAACTCCCAGAATTCTGGGAGTTGAAGTCCACAAGTCTTAAAGTTGCCAAGGTTGAGAACCTTTGCTTTAAACCAATATAAAAAGGAAATAAAATCACAATAATTAAAAGTGAACCCTATATGATAAGTAGAAATCAAAATGGGCAATTAATAAGTGTTCCTTTCTGATCCATAATTTGTTCTATTTAAAAACTGGTGTAAACCTTAGAAAAGGAAAAAAAGTTGTTATTGAGTTTGGCTATTCAGATATTAAATATAAACCCGTCACCCTCCATAATAAATGTGATTTCTATAGCTGATGCAATATAACCTGTTTTTCCCCTTGAGGCTCAACAATAATCACGTCATTGCATTTGACTGCTTTCCATGCAGAGCACGTATACTGTCTCCCTTTCTCACAAATAAAATAATTTCGACTTACATTACAGTTGCTGACTTAATATTTCGAGTTAAATATTCCTTATTTGTATTTATAAAAAAATAAAAGTGGAATAATCCATCTGATTTTAGATTCTGTCCAAAAATTATACAACCATCTGAAAACACAAGAAACATAATACAACTGGAAATAAAATATGGATAATGAAAACCAGTCAGCATAATACAAGTATAATTAATATGAGGTAATAAAAGCAGCTGTCTGAAGTATTTGTTTATTCTGCTCCCAAATCTTGAATAAGATTCTAATTCCAGCTATATCTAAGGAACAATACAATACTTAAATATGAGATCATCCTAGAATCTAGATCATATAATATTTGTCTTGAGCAATAACTCATAATGACATTTGAGGTAGAAACAAAGCTACATATATTCTGCTCTATTGGAGCAAAGCTTCTTGTGCCTTATTATGCCATTTAATTTTGTAAAGTAATCTATATCCTTTCACTTCAGACAACTACTTACACTCGTAGGGGGCATGGAAATTGCACCAATCCTGGCTGTGCCTTTACTTACGTTACCAGACATAAGCCCCCAAAATGCCCCATGTGTGGAAACTTTCTGGGAGGGAAATGGATCCCTAAGGTATGGTGAAATTAACTTTAAAAATATGACATTGCATTGACGGACTTTTGTTTGTTTTGGGGTTGGGTCTGTAAAATGTGTTACAAAATGATTATTTGTATAAGTAATTTTTTTTAATATGCTTAGGGTGACGAGTACCATTGAAAATTTAATTGCTAATATAGCTAATTTCCAAGGGAAAAATGGATGTCTTCTACCTTAACTGAACTAAATTTAATTATGAAATTATTATTATTTTGAAATTTAGCTTTATTTTAAAAATACAGCTTATTATTTGGGTATTTAAATGGGTTATGAACATGGATTTGATTTTTTTATTCAAAGTTTTGTATTTCACTCTGATAATTTACAAAACGATTACAATTAATACAAATTAAAATCAAAGTCATAGCAATAGATAAAATCCTGTTTGTCATTGTTTGCTTCTTAAAATTTAAAGTTTTGTCTTTTTCTCAGAAGATAAAGTTATTTTTTTACAGGGTGCCATGTATCTGTAGGAGATTCAGATATTACATATTTAATGCTAAATTGAGATTTTAGAGTAGCTTTGAAAGTATTATCATATCTACTTGTTTTTTATTTTGCTAGCTTCTTGATTAAAAATTGTGAAGAGTGAATTGTTTTAATTTGTCGTAATCTTAAGAGTTCTGAAGAGTTTGAGTTTGATGTTTTCAATGCACTATTGTTGATGTGGCCCAGTTTTTGTTTTTGTTTTTCATTTTTGGCCACTTTAAGATGTATGGATTTCAACTCCAGAATTCTTCAGCTGAGCATCCTTATATACTTAAATGTAAGTAATACTAACTTGGAGAGTTGGGTTGTTTGTTGTTTTTTTGTTTTGCAGGAGAAACCTCTAAAAGGCAAATCTGAACCAGGTTCTGGGCTGCCGATAAAAACTTTGGCCCTGAAAAAGAGTCAACCACCATTAACCTTTGGACAGGCATTGGTTCAAGATAATCCTGCTCAATCTGTGTTAGAAAGTTCGGAAGCAGTTACCCAGCTTCTCAATGCATCCCCGGTTGAGGGGCAAATGCAGGAGGCTGAGTGGGAAGAAGTGATCATATCTGAGGCTCATATTCTTGCAAACAATGTACAGTCAGAAGAGCCAGGAGGTGCCACTACCATTATTCAGCTTCAAGAGAACCTTGCACGGATAGAGCCACCCTTAGAACAGAAGGAGAGAGAAAATGATTCATCCGAGACAGCAAATGCTCCCAGTCCTATTTCACACCCAACTTCTGCTGTGAAAAACACAACAGGGTAAGTCAACTCCACGTGGACCAAAAATGTGGTACAGGTTAACTTGGCGTTAGAGTGCAACTCGTAACTTGGATTAAAATAAACCGATATTTTATTCGGTGTGCTCCGAGATCTTTTCAGAGAAAATTTTAGTTCTGAATTTATATCCAGGAGTTAAAACGAGCTACATTTTTGAAGTTTTCCTTTGACCCCTAACGAAGTAGAGTAAGAGTCGAGCAACTTTGTCTTTGTCCTTTAAGCAAGTTGTGATTGTTATGGCAGGGGTTTCCTGTGGGATTCTTACTTACATGTCTTTCCTTTTCAGCGGTGATGCAGTTGGTGCTGCAGCTAAGGGTCTGGAGCAAAAGAGCAAAGCAAAACCCAAGACTTCCTTGCTGGCTGCTGCGAGACCCATGAGGGCCATTTTGCCTGCCCCTGTTAGATTGGCAAGAGAAACTAACCAAGAGCAGATCTCTTGTAGACAGTCATTTAGAAACAGTGGTAAATATAAGTCCATTTTTTTCTACAGTTTCTGAATTGTAGGCTGTGATTCATTATATTGGATGGGTGTAAGCTTAGATGTAATTTAGATTTAGTCTCAGAAAGTTATTTTAAAAATCCTTCATCACTGAATATGCACATCTGAAATTACAAAAATCAAGTCAGAAAAGAAAAGTCATAGAAATAAAAAATTACAGTCAAGTTGTATAAAAACATTAGTTAATTTAAAGTTCAAAATTTGTGTCTAAATGCCTGAACCAAGAAAAAAAAAGTTTTCATTTGGTGTTGGAAGACAACAAATGGGATTTAGAGATGACTTGCCATATTCCATCTTCCTTAGAGCACTTATTGTAAAACTTGATGTAATTCAATATGTTGCTTACCCATGTTAAAATTTTCATTTACATGTTTTTCCAAGAAGACAATTCCCCAATAAGAATCTCAGGATTAAAGCCAAATACTCTGAAGCAGCTGGGTCATAATCCTGTTCAAGCATCCAATGCTGAAGATCAGAAGGTAAGTTTAGATTTTGCCAAAATGCTTCCTTTTCTGTTCTTCAGTTTACTAATTAATATACTAGTTTGAATTCAGTCTTCTAATGGAAAGCATTTTGAACCAGTTCAGAGAATTTATACTGCAGGTACTTCTGTACATTACCAAATGGGGAAGGGCTGAATTGAATTCTCCATGCTTCATGGAGAATCTTGACCTAGTTGGGTGAAATTCCATACATCCTGGGATGTAGCAGTTTTGAGTGGAGCCAAGTAATGTAGCATGAAGAATTGTGAACTTTGACTATAACGATGTGGGGTTTTTTTTGTCAGAAAACATCACAGTATATCTCACTTCATGGTTTTGTCTTGCCTTCTTGTTCTCTGCCTAAAGCTTCACTGCAATCCAAACAGCTCAACATCTCAGGTCAAAGTGGTGGAGGTCAAGCCAGATGTATTCCCTTCATATAAATATAGCTGCACTGTAACCTTGGTAAGAATAATTGGCAATTGGAAATCTGTAAGATTGCAGTACCTAAATACTGTCTAATAAATGAACTTGGGGATTGTGTGCTGTCATCCTAGATGTTGGTATGCACTGTACACATACACACCACACTCTTCCTGTTTAGACTAATTTATGGAAAGGCCAGAAAGAGAATAAGAAATAGTAAACCAAAGAAATTAAAGGTGTGAAACAAGAAAAAAAGGAAGTGTAACAATCTAATTCACCATTCACTAGTCCTCTTGCAAAGAAAGTCAGTTTGATGCGTTTTTCTTATCTGCCTATGTCTCATAATAATGCAGTGAAATGGAAATTGTTATCTGACTTGATATTAATCCATAATAAATGTTTTTTCTTGGCATTTTGATGAAATGTTAATACTTCTCTATACCAATATTAATAATTCAGATTTGTTTGCATGAACACCTCCTGGCTAATTACTTTTCAGATGAATAGTTTTCGCTGATTGACAGCATAGCAACCATAGTTTTGTACTGCTGATATTTGAAAATATATTCTGGAAAATGTAGTACAGTTAAAATAAGATAAAACATTTGAGCTTTCTATATAGGATTTGGGATTGGCAACCTCACGTGGTAGAGGGAAATGCAAGAACCCTTCCTGCACTTATGTGTACACTAATCGGCACAAGCCAAGAGTCTGTCCCCGTTGTGGCTACAACCTTGTCAAAGACAGAACTGAGAAAGGAGCAAAATCTGTGGTGAGTTACGGTTCCTTTAAGCTTCCTCCAAGTGAGTCTGTGATCTTGAAGTCCATAGGCCTTATCTCTGAATAAATCCGTGTAGGATAGGCCTAGAGACAAAGCAAATCTCTGCCTCACCACAAGGTTTGACTTTGTTGTAGGCAAGAGCTTGTCTTCCCCTTTCACTGGTGCTGAAGAGGATGAGGGAAAGAAACAGGATATTTTCTCCTGACCTTCTGTTGCATTTAGAGATGTAGCATGACTATCAAGAGAAAGATCCTGTGTTGATAACCAATCTTTCATTGGTAAGTCAGAATTGTTAGCTCATGGATGCATTAAGTTGCAGGCAGGGAAGGACTAGTCCTTAACATATTTTCAATATGTGGGAGTCTGCATTGATTTTCTGAGGAAAACAATATTTCCTATTCTTGTTCAGTTATTACGGTAGTTCTTATGACAACACCATGGCCTTTCTTCCCTTAGTCTAGCTACAATATTGTAATTTAGTGCCAAATTGCAGCTGTAAAGATAGGGATGCAGTGTGTGAAACTACTGACGTTTTTGTCCTGAAATTTCCCCATCCCTTTTTTTTCTTCATTTTTAACAGCTTCTGTGATGACATATATAGTTTATGGCTAGAGATATGAAATACATTTCTCAGACTAATTGTGCCCATGTGACTTGATGATAGGCCACTTTTGTTGGTTTTGAATTCCATCCTCTTAAAATAGTAATTGAGAGAAAGAACCAGACTGATAATGCCGAGAAGTTGCTGATTTAATGGAGATATTTCTGCCTCCATCCCCATACACAAATTGAATGGAAATTTGCGGTTTATTACTTATAGGAATCATTGTGAACAATGAAAGGTAGTCCTTGACTTACAACCCCAATTGAGCCCAAAATTTCTGTTGGTAAGTAAGACATTTGTTAAGTGAGTTTTGCCCCATTTTGTGACTTTTCTTGCCACAGTTATTAAATGAATCTCTGGTTGTTAAATTAGTAGCACACTTGTTAAGAGAAGCTTCCCCATTGACTTTGCTTGTCAAAAGATCACAAAAAGTGATCACATGACCACGGGACACTGCAACCGTCATAAATATGAGTCAGTTGTCAAGCGTCTGGATTTTTGATCATTTGACCCTGGGGATGCTGCAATGGTCATAAGTGTGAAAAATAGTCATAAGTCACTTTTTTCAGTGCTGTTCTAACGTTGAACTGACACTAAATGAATTATTGTTAATTATCCATGGTATCGGACCCGGATATTTACAGGACCGCCTTCTGCCAGCAAATACCTCCCGCCATCCAGTACGCTCCCACAGAGTGGGTCTCCTCAGGGTGCCGTCGGCCAGACAATGTCGGCTGGCGACCCCCAGGGGGAGGGCCTTCTCTGTGGGAGCTCCAACGCTTTGGAACGAGCTCCCCCCCGAACTCCGTACGATGACGGAATTGCGCTCCTTCCATCGAGAATTAAAAACATATCTTTTTCGACAAGCCGGCCTGGGATAGTAGCTCCGGTACCAACAAGGCCATAATTGTTTTAAGGGATTGTTGCTTTTAAGATAATGTATTGGGTTTTAAATGATTCTGGGCCAAATTGTTTAATCTATTTTTAATCATTTTACTTTTTGTATGTTGATGTTTTTAATTGGGCTGTACACCGCCCCGAGTCCTTCGGGAGGGGGGCGGTATAGAAATTGCAAAATAAATAAATAAATAAATAAAATTGTAAGTCAAGGACTACCTATATTTAGAATTTAGACTTGTATGTGAGCTATTTCAATTTTGAACTTGTCTTACCTCACACCTCTTTTATTAAAACGTTTCCAGTGACTCATTTTGATTTTTCCCGTACATAAGTTCAGAAATCTGTGACCAAATACAGATCATTGCTAAAATTTTCTAGTATTGAGTGTTTTAAGCCAGTCTACTGAAGCAGTTCAGTTTTTGAAGCCTTTTTTCCATTGGGCTAACAGTGGAATTCAATAGCAGTGGGATTGTAGGACGTTCTGATTTTCCAGCAACTGGATTTAAATCCTTATTTTTCTTAATATACTTTTTAATTCGTTTTCCTTGATATAGCCATAGTATAGTGAAATAATAACCTCCTTCTCTTTATCAAGCATACGGCCCGAGATGTCTAGTTCACTAACTCTTCCATCTAAAGAAAGTAAAATTTAGTTGTGATGAATGGTTTCTGTTAGTCCGGTATCCTCTTTTGCACCCACTGCCAATGGCTCGACTGTATTTTGTATCCATTAGCGGTTTTCTCTAAACATCAGCCAGATGACAGAAATTACCCTGCCAGCAGTAAGATCAACAAGTGGCTTAACAGATAATCAAAGTAATATGTTTTTGTAGGAAGTCACCTCTAGCCCTGCACATGTACTGAATACCAGTGAGCCTCTAATTCAGTCCCAAAAAGAGATTCAACGCCAGTCCACTCTGCAACTTCTGCGCAAAGTAATTCAGATCCCAGAGAATGAATCTGAACTCTCAGATGTTTTTGCACTGATTCACGAACTCAATAGCTCCCGGCTCATCCTGTCTAACATGAACGAAGAAACGGTTACCATTGAGCAGACTTCCTGGTCAAACTATTACGAGTTTCCTTCTTCCCAATGCCTTCTCTGTAACAGCCCTTTATTCAAAGGAGGGCCAAAGTAAGTGAAATTGCAATTATTGTCACTTTTCTTAATCTTACCATGTTGCATTTCCTTTTGAAAATTCTCCACAGTCAAACTTAGAAAAAGGAGCTTATAAAAGATGTTGCATTTGTATTTTTGTCACATTAATGACTGAAATGAAATGAAACTATCAGAAGAACTACTTGTCCATACCCATCAAGAATCGGCTATTATGTTTATTTGCTCTTTTCCCCATGTCCTTATCCCAGGACCTGATTAAATCTTTTTTTTTTTATCCTGTAGCTTGAGAAAATTACCTGGGTAGTCTAATTTTGTTAATTGAGATTCAAAAATATAATCTGAACAGACATTACGTCTATGAGGTACAGCTCACTTTTCTTCAGAAAGGAATAGAAGATAATTTTAGTATCTGATTATGTCTGCTATTTTGCAATTTCGCTCTTCAGTTGCATTAGCCGGATAAGTGTTTGGGTTTGTTTTTTTTAAAGCTGATCAAAAGGCTGATGATTATCAAAACAGGTAGCAAAAGAGACAAATTTCCCTCCTTAAAAGTTAAAAAAGCATGAGGAAATAGACAAGGGCTGTATTATCCTCAAGACAACTATATATGGGTATCTTATTTGAAAGTAGAGTACTTGCTGGAATTCTTGTGTTGTAACCCTAACCTTTCAGATAAATAATATTAATCTGAGGCCCTAGGTCTTGTACCTTGAATCAATCATTACCAGTTTAGATTGCCAGGAGGAAACTCAAGATGGTTATTTAACTATTTTAGTCGAGGCTTAGCAGATAGCTGTATCTAAGGAGGCTTGGCTGATACCAGAAACTCAGCAGGGTTGGCCATGGTTATTGTTTGAACGGGAGTGGGCTACCTGGAAATTCCAAGATTTTTAAAACCGAGGAATGAAAAAAAAAAAAGGCCTAGTTTTGTGGCATTGCCCCTCCCCCCCAAAAAAAAGCATACATGTAGGAATCAAGATTAGTTTTACCTTAGTGGGACTGAAGGGAACTGTGTTCTAACAGTACTAGTCTTGCTTGCCTGATCAGTAAGATAGCTACTCTGAAAATGCTTTGCCTTTACTTCTGCATAGTTAAGCATTATAGAAAGGCCCATCTTCTCTGTGTTTCATGGATCAATATACAATTTTCTCTTCCGTTTCCATAGCTCTCTTGCAGGCCCTCAGGAATGCTGGTTGTTAACAGCGAATCGGCTGCAAGTTGTCACCGCCCAGCTCAAAGTGTGTGTGAATGTGCAGTGCTTGGCCCTTCACAGCTTCAGTGATATCTATACTGGTGAGTTTAAAAGCATGGAGGCATTTATAAAATTGGAAACTTCGAGGGGCAGAATACATTTAGGGTGTCCATTCTCTTCCTTTATTTCCCTAGTGAAGCTGGGTTGTGCCCTTTTAATTTATTAACTTGGAATTTGAGATCCAAGTTATTTTATGGTCTGTGTAACTTTTTCAAATCCATGGTAACAGCTGTTCTGTTTTTCAATTATAGGTTTGTTTAATATTGGTAACAAGCTTTTAGTGAGCCTAGACCTTCTGTTTACAATAAGAAACCATATAAAACTTGGCGAGGATCCTAAAGGGACAATTAGCAAGATTTTGGAAACTGTGCAGGAACAAACAGGTATTAATATTACATTTTTTTTCTGCTTTTGCTACAACTTTCAGACATTATGTTGTAATAAAGTAGTTTTGCTATAAGTGAAGTTTAATATAGATAGCTTTTCCAACCCAATCTGTCCAAAATGCTGGTTGTTTAATGATTTTGAGAAAAGAATCTATTCTTTCTACATTTAGAAAATTATCCAGAGGTTGTGATTTAACTCTCATTTAATATTTCAACCTTGAGGAACAAGGAACAAGCCTTAAAATATAAAACTGGGGAAAGGTGTAATGGAGAGATTGCAAAAATTATTGTTTAACCAAGTGAGAAAGTCAGTATTTAAGACAGATGGTGGTATGATGTAATTTAAGACGGAATACCTTCACACTGTGACTGCTTGGTGCAAAGGGGTGGCAGGCTATAATTTGTGGCCAGTAAAAATAGAATATATAATGTTATGAAAGTTTTATTTCTTAGGATAATCTGCGAACCTTGAATAGAGAATTACTGAAATATAAAGCTTCCTTCCTTGAAGCAGTCTTTCCCTGCTGTTCTAAGAGAGGGATATTAAAGTTACTGAATTGTATGACTTGCCTGTGGTTCAGGCATAGCTGTCAGATCATTGTTAGAGCATTGGTTCCTGACCTGAATGGGTGATCAGGGGTCGGTCCTCTCGCCCTTGCTGATCAACATTTATGTGAAGCCGCTGGGTGAGATCATCCGAGGTTTTGGGGTGGAATTCCACCAGTACGCTGATGACACTCAGCTGTACATTTCCACCCCAAACCACCCAAATGAAGCCCTTGACGTGCTGACCCAGTGCCTGGAGGCCATGCGGATCTGGGTGGGGAAGAACGGTCTCAAGCTCAATCCCTCCAAGACCGAGTGGCTGTGGTTACCGTCGTCTCCATCGCTGTCTATTGGGGGCGAGTCAGTGGCCCCCACGGGAAGGGCTCGCAACTTGGGAGTCCTCCTGGATTCATGGCTGTCACTTGAGGATCATCTGACGGCCGTGGCCGGGAGGATGTTTTACCAGATTCGTCTGGTACGCCAGTTGCGCCCCTTCCTGGATCGGGACGTGCTACGCATGGTCACTCATGCCTTCGTCACTTCCAGACTGGACTACTGCAATGCTCTCTACATGGGGCTCCCCTTGAGGTGCACGCAGAGGCTCCAACTGGCACAGAATGTGGCTGCACGGGTGGTAGTGGGGGCGCCCTGGCGGGCACGAACGGCCCCCATCCTGCGCAAGCTGCACTGGTTGCTGGTGGTTTTCCGGGTGCGCTTCAAGGTGTTGGTCACCACCTTTAAAGCGCTCCATGGCATAGGACCCAGTTATTTACAAGACCGCCTACTGCCAGTAAATACCTTCCACCCACCAGTTTGCTCCCACAGGGAGGGCCTCCTCGGTGCCATCGGCTAAGCAATGTTGGCTGGTGGCGCCCAGGGGGAGAGCCTTTTCTGTGGGGGCACTGACGATGTGGAACGAGCTCCCCCTGGAACTCCGGACGTGTCATGATCTCCGCACCTTCAGAATAGAACTGAAGACTCATCTCTTCAATCAAGCCGGCCTGGCCTAGAGCTCCTCGGGTTTTTTACGTAAATTTTAAATAAAGTAGTTAGGGTTTTAGTATGGGATTTTAATTTGGTTTTTAGTGACAGCCTAGGTAATTTAATTCAGTTTTAAATATTTATTATTATTGTTGTTATGTTTTAATTTGGCTGTAAACCGCCCCGAGTCCTACGGGAGAGGGGCGGTATAAAAGTTTACAAAATAAATAAATAAATAAAAATCAGTACTATCCTTGTCATCTTTAAAAACCAGCCCAGGTTTAATTCACCTAATGCAGGAGTGTCAAATTGCCGGATGCGTCATGCTGAAACCGTTCCCACCCCATTGCCGGCAATGAAAAAAAAGTCGCGATACGTCATGACACGTCACATGATGTTGCAAGTTTGACACCCCTGACCTAATGAATAAGCAATGTTGCGTCTCAGCAAGTTATAATTAAATTAATATTTCTGTGATTCTATTTGAAGCAAAAGTTTGAAACTCCATGTTGGTGGTTTGTCATTACAGATAGGGATTTGCATGAGCCTTTTTGATAGAAATTATTCTCATTGGTTCTTTTTTTTTCCTTCCTCAGAAAGAAACCTGAGCCCTGAAGAGGTGAATCAAGTTGAGGAACTGCTGTGCAATGGATACTGGGCCTTTGAGTGCCTTACTGTCCGAGACTACAATGATATGATCTGTGGTGTCTGTGGCATTGCACCAAAAGTTGAAATAGCTCAGAGGAATGTGGAAAGTGTTTTGTCACTAAAGAATATTGAGGTAGATTGGGAATGCATTGTTTTAAAGCTGCACTTGTTTGCTAATGTTGATGTGCATATTTTGTTCAAACATCTTCATCCTTCTACTATAGAATTTACAAAGGTAGGCTTTTACTTCAGCAAAATTGATGGGTTGGTTTTCTTTTAAATAAAAAGTAATGCAACAATGAAAGAAACCACAAAAGTGTAACTTTCTTGAGAAAGATTAACTAATATGTACAGCAACAATTAAATATTTATACTTTTCTTTCCTCCTTTTTTCAATGCTAGTTTACCTGGCCAGAATTCTTGGCATCTAGTGAGGTAAATGTAGAAGATTTTTGGTCAACCATGGAGACAGAAGTCATAGAGCAAGTGGCCTTTCCCTCCAGTATACCTATCACAAAGTTTGATGCCTCCATCATAGCTCCCTTCTTTCCACCACTAATGAGGAGCACGGTAGTAGTCAACACAGAAAGGGAGAAGAATCTTGAATCACATATAATCCCAGGTGGCAATCAAATTTCTTTTCTTGTTTACCTTTTTAAGCAGTGGTTTTGATGGTATCCTTAGTGGCACTAAGATTAAAAACTCAGTATGCTTTGCTGAAAAGGGGTGTGCCTTGACGAGTTTGTGCCATATTAGATTGCACGCTAGCCCGAGATATGCATGGCTGTGGAGATAAATATGTAATGGTTACCTTTTTTTTTTCTATGAAAAGCTATAGGGACAGCTTTTAAAGCAACACTTTCATGCTCATAATGGCACCTCCTATGTTTATATTAGACATGGTTTTATCTCTCTGAATTCTGATGAACGTGACATAGATAGTGGCCTTCAGACATGGGCTAAAGGCTGTGGAAATGATGCTGACCTGGGTGCGTGCAATTACTGAGAACTGGATCTTGCTTTTTCAGGTAATGCAAGTGTTCTAGTGAGGCTGATTCAGGATGAAATTTGTAAAGTGGAACAGATTGGTTCCTACAGTGAGGAAGAACTGCAAAATTTCTTGACACAGTGCAGCATTCCTTGGGAGGACGGGGACTCCAAGGTAATCACAGTGTTCTTCAAGGATATACCCATGCTTCGTTTTTTTTTCTTTCTTTTCTTGTTTTTTTTTTAAATAATTTTTTTATTAAAGCAATCAACATCAAACATAAGATCATATTAAGAAGCAATCATCATAGAACATAAAGTACAACATTAAGTATTAGTCTTTGTAAACGTCTGATTTGGTAAACATTCCTCCCTCCTCACGTCAAGCCTCAACTATACGCCTGATACATTTTATTTGATTGGTGTTTCTCTTATATATAGTCTATCCACTATTTCTAGTCTATCACATATTGTTCACTTGAGCGAACCTCAAGTATGCCAAAATTTTCGCTATTTCTGCCAAATGTATTACTTTCAGAGTCCAATCTTCAATGAAGGAAGCATTATTCCTTGTCTTCCTTCTGTCAAGTGCCTGCATAATGTAATGTCCCTGTTTCTATAGCAATAGCAATAGCACTTAGACTTATATACCACCCCATAGTACTTTACAGCCCTCTTCACGAGCAGTTTACAATGTCAGCATATTGGCTCCAACAATCTGGGTCCTCATTTTATTGCCCTTAGAAGTATGGAAGGCTGAGTCAACCTTGAGCCCCATCAGGATTGAATTCTAGCTGTGGGCAGAGTCAACCTGAAATACTGCTTTCTAACCACTGTGCCACCACTAGTCCTTTCTATGTTTATTAAATCTGTAAAATTAAAATGATTTTAATTTCACAAATGATTAATAATGATGAAGTGTATTTCATGCCCAGTTTTTTGTGGCATTCTGAAGCAAAATAAGACCTGTGGGCCACTGCTTAATCACTTCTGCAAGATGAACTGCAGTTGTCCACCTTGACTTTGCACGCCGCTGGCTATTTGTAAGCTAAGACCGTTGGAAAAACTTGGTTGCCTGTTTTTTTCTCTTTGTTTCTTAGGAGCAGCTCTGTCTTTCTCTTCTGGCTCTTTATGATTTTGTACAGAATGGGACACAAATCAGTCAGCCTCCAGCATTCCTAACAGGAGGGAAAATCTACAAAGTGTGTCCACATCAGGTAAGGCTGACAAAAAAAATTGACAGTAATATGTAAGGATGTTCATAATGAAAATGGCCACTGTGAATATTCCAAGAGTGGAAACAAACCTATGTATTTTAGAAGTTTTGTTGAAAGCATGAAGCCAAGCCCATTGTTCTGTTTTGAACATGGAAGAATGATCACAACTGCATAACTGCTATTCAGCCCTACAGTCATGGTATTTTTATAAAAAAAAACTTTGATATCCAGAAGTTAGAGTTAGTGGGGATAGATGGGTGGGTTCACAATTGTACTATAATTTATTTTGTAGGTAGGTGATGCAAAGGGATACTTCACATGCTTGCTTCACACATACATTGCTAATGCTCCTAAGATTACATATATCAGGAAGAATGCCAATTGCTTCCTTGGGTTTGAGCCTAACAGGAATTCTGCAAGAAAAAGAAAAGGCTGTTGCCTACAAATAATTGGTCAGTGGTGTTTTTTTTTTAAAGAACCTCAACATGAGTATATGATAGAGATATGAGAGATATGATAATTGAAAGGCATGTTGTTAAGTTTAGCTGCTGTTTGTCTTGTAAATAAATTACAAGATTGCACATCTGTTTTCTCATTGCTTTGGGGGTTTTATTTGAAGGTTTTCAATTTTCTTAAAACTTAATTGAATTGTCTGTGATTTGGAAGGTAATTTTCATCCAGTATGGGCTACTACAACACTTCTTTATTGAAACCCTGAAATATAAAACAAAGTTATAGTAACTGATGCTCCCAAGGTCCCAGTGTTTTCTGTACGAGAGAGAGAGAGAGAGAGGGGGGGGGGAAAGAGAGAGAGAGAGAGGAAAGAGAGAGAGGAGAGAGAAAAGAGAGAGGAGAGAGAGAGAGAGAGAGAGGAAAGAGGAGAGAGACAGAGAGAGGAAAGAGAGAGGAGAGAGAGGAGAGAGAGAGAGAGAGAGAGAGAGAGAGAGAGAGAGAGAGAGAGAGAGAGAGAGAGAGAGAGAGAGAGAGAGAGAGAGAGAGAGAGAGAGACTCTGCAAGCCACTTGAGTTTTAGTTAAATGAAACAAAATCAATTTCACGTGTTCTTAATGAATGTGTTGAATGGGGTTGTTTTAATCTGTGTTTGAAACAAAACACATTTTCTACTTAGTGCCCATCTCCTACTAATATGTCATTCCAGAATAGGTAGAGTATGGATTATTCCTAACCAAGTACATTAGTGTAATACTGGATCAAATACGATGCCTTTCTCTTCTATTAGATCTCTATTTGATATTAATAGTATTTTGATATCATTTGATGCTTGCCTTGAAAAATATTATTTGAAAGTTGTATTAGTATACTTTTTACAGAGTGTAAGGGAATAAGCTTCTATGTGATGAAAATTACATTGGGTGTTCTAAAGTTTGAATGCAGGTGTGAATTATCAGGATTACATTGGGAAACTGAGTGAGAGTTTGTCCTGGTTATTTTGTTGTTCTATAATCTTTCTTGATCTTTTTTCTTCACAGGTTGTGTGTGGTTCAAAATATATTGTTAGAGGGGAAAGTCCCCGAGACCATGTAGATCTACTAACTTCCTCACGTCACTGGCCACCAGTCTATGCAGTAGATATGGCCACTTCCGTAGCATTGTGTGCAGATATCTGTTACCCTGACTTGACTGCTCAGATGTGGGGAAGAAACCAGGGTTGCTTTTCTGACCCTATGGAGTCTTTAAGGGTTAGTTGCCATGTATTTCTTTGAAGATTAAAATCATTACCAATACTTTAACTTATCTGGAATAGTTACCATGCATAGTTTTTCTGCTTCTTTGACAAAATCATGGCTTATAAAGATCTGTAGATTACTTTGATAATAATTCTCTAAATGATATTCACTAAAAGTTATACTATTAGATGATTTATGTAGCTCCTTCAACAGTACTTATTCCCATTTATTTAGAATACAGTATTGGAGTAAGCAAGGATTTTACCTATTGTCTCCCTCTAAAATTCATTTTTTAAATCAGCCAAAGAGTAGAAGCCATGTCACCTTTCCTGAACACCAGAAATGGATCTGTATTGATCCTCAAAATGTAATATGTTGATAAGAATGAAAAAGACAAACTAATATGTTTTCACTAATCATAAAGGAATATTTTCAAGGATGATCATTACAGTGCCTTCTTCCATCTAAAAAATTGGCATCACTGCCCCTTTCTTTTGCAATGCACTTTACAAAAAAGCTATATAAATATAATTCCAAGTTTTTAAAATTACATCATTTAATTCGTATGTTCAAGATGTATATTTATATCATCATCATTTGTTCTTGACTGCTTGGTCGATGCTCAATATATCCTCCTTGGGAATGGTCAGTTATTATTCCAATTTTATAGAAGTACGCATGGTATGAAAATGTACAGGTTATTCAAAAAGCCTTTAGCCAAACAGTTTTGAACTTGGGTTCATACTTTTTTTTATTGCTAAGCCAACTTTGAAGACTGTAAATACAAAGTGTTTTGTAATGCATGCATCACTTTTATCTGCTTTTTTTCCTCCATCAGTATGTGTCTTGCCCTGAACTCCTTGACAGGCACTACAATGTGGATACAACCACTGAGGAACATTCTGTTGAGCATCCAATCACTAAGTCAGCATCTCGCTTTGTAGTTCACACTGGGACAGAGCAGAAGACCCAAGGTGATCCAATGGCTCGACACCGTTCCCTCTCTCTATGCCGGGAATTGGAGCCCTACGGTGCTATCATTACAGCCATCAATGACAGCAAAACCAATAATGTTCGCCAAAACCCTATAGCATTTGACAGTGCGACCCACTATTATCTCTACAATCGTTTGATAGATTTCCTCTCCAGTCGTGAGGTTGTGAACAGGCAGATCCATGAAATTGTTCAAAGCTGCCAACCTGGTGAGGTTGTAATCCGGGACAATCTATATCGTCTTGGTGTTGCCCAGATCAAGACAGAAATGGATGAAGATGAAATACAAGAAGAAGAAGAAGGGGTTGTCTAATATATTGCAAGGTGACCATCCCTCGATCAGACGTAATAGCTAAGCAGTTTGTCACAGAAAGTTCCAGTCCAGCACAGGACTATGTTAAGCTAAGAGTCATGACCTATTGATTGGGCTTCTGATCTGTAGACAAATTGCTGTTGACAAACAAATTTCTCTTTTCAAGAGGCTGGGTAAACCTAGAAGCTACCCAGGATAATTGTTCTAAGACAGAATCATTGCTGACAAGAGAAAGAAAATACGTTTGCAGAACATCACTTTTTTTAAGTGTGCATGTTGCTGGAAATGCATAAAAGTGAAAAAAAAGCATAAAACGTGTGACTGCTCCAATATTCTGAAGTGGCCATCATAGATTGAAGAACATTTGGAACCTAGATCTTTAAGTTTCTATTCTGAAAAGACTTGAACTTTGACTTGGCTTTGGAGGGTTGAGAGTTTATGTGCTTCTTCAGCTTGTTTTGCATCAATCTGAGAAAACCACACATTATTTAGTGGTTGAAAGCTAGACTGGCTTCCATATTAAGTTATAAGCTGCTAGAAGTATCATTTCCCTGACTAGCATGGTCATTTCAAAGGTTCTTCAGGGGTTTTTATGTTTTGGATAAAGGATGTAGGCGGGGATATTCAGGCACTTTACTTTATAATCCAGTTAATGGACTTAATTGATGGTTTATTCCTGTGACCACAGATGCTACTAAAGATATTTGTGGAATAATGGTTGGGTTCCATGAATACAATCTAATAAGATATTTTTTTCTAATTATTTCTATGGCTAAAATTGTTAAGCATGCAACATAACAACTTACTTTTAAGGGCCATTTGGAAACCACTACATACTCCACTATTCCAGTGTTATAAATCTGATCTGTATGAGTTCATACTGTCATAATTATATTGTTTTTTCCTGTGTAATGTGTTGAGCCATGATGTGTAAGCTCTACATTGCTCACTGATTTGTGTTCCTTCTTGGCCATCCATAAATCTACTAAGTAAAAAAATAGATTTCTGCTACCACTGAAATGTGGGGGAAACTTTCCCTGACTGAGGTAAAGTTATCCACTATGTTTTCTTCAAATTTGTGGTGTGGATTTAAAGCTCTCTTCTGTGAAGAGTTCTAGTGTGTATTGTGCTGTAAAAAAAAAACCAACAAAAAAGAAACTTATTAAAGTTCAGAGTGAAACGTATCATTTGCTGTTTAAAATGCTAATTTATGAAATACAGTTTTTAAGTCAGTGGTAAACTTTAATAAATTATATCTTCCAGTGTTGGAGAGTAAAACTATTTGGACAAATGAGTTTTCCTTATTTTGTAGCTTCAGGAGTTTGAAAGGTATAGGGGAAAGAAATCTCATTCTGGTTGCTAAAGAATAGAGTTACCAATCCATGTGGTGGAAGCGTTTCTTTATGAAATGTTTGCATGGAAAAGATTAATTTTATGTGTTGAAACAGTATTAATCTTTTATTTTCTTCGGAAAAAAAACCCCCTACAGAATCCATGGGTGCTGAATTTAAATTGTTCGTTATAACACTTAATGATTGGGTAATGAGAGCCAGAATAAATGCATGTTTTGTTTTCTTAACTTCATAATCTGAGCTCATTTAGATATTACGAAGGATAAAAACAGAATATGAATGATTTGTATCTATTTTTAATATTCAGTTAGATTTTTGCAAATCTCATTTATTATGGCAGGGTAATACACTCCACAAATGATTTGCAGATCTAGCTTCACAGGCCATGCATGCTGTTTATACTTCTATTTTTTTTTCTCCCATTCAAAAAAATTAAATGTGCTTTTACTCTAAAATTTTGTTTTATTGTGTCTATCTGAAATAGTATTATTAATTTCAATGGTTTCTAAACTAAAGTGTTTCAGCTTTTAATCATTCCATTCTTGTAGTACTGAATTATTTTCCTTCTTACTGCTTGGACAGCAGAGGGGGCAATACCAGTGCTTCAACATTCAGGATAGGATAATGCTTTATATATGCTTGGTTATTTATTTAAAGGATCTGTATGGCTGCTCGTGTTATATAAAGTAACTCTGGATGGCTAACGGGTAAATAACAATACAAAACTTTCTCATACTACCAAACTTCATAATAATTCCATCACAAAGCTACAAATTACGGCTCTCTCTCTCCCTCTGCCCCCTTCCCCCCCTCCCATCCCCCAGATCTTAGCAGCCATATTAAATAGAGTTGTATTATACAAGAGTTCATAGAATCAGACAATCAGGTTGCTGAGCTTTGCTTCTTAACATAATTAACATAACGAGTGCTACAATTAATATAATCCTCTGATATTGACTATTGGGACTTTGTAAAAATCAGCCTTGTAAAGTCATATGTTTACACAGGGGAAAAAAATAAATTGATTTTGAAAAGACTGCAAGTTACTTGATCAAATTGATTTATTTTTCATGTTAGCTGAATTACAAATAAATGCATGTTTATGCAATTGCTACATTAAGATTCTTGAAACAGCAGTTAATTTTTTTAAAAAATAATCATCTGGCCATAACTGAGCACTAGTATTCTTGTTTAGCTGGAGTATTGTGCAGTAAAAATCATGTTCCCTGTCCTTATGTCCTTATCCACCAATGGATTTTATAACTTGTATAAGACAATCGTGGCTAAGCATCATGAATATTCTCTTTCATTTGTGTGAGCTTCAGAGGTGACTGCTTAGCAAAGTGAGTAATCTTTTACATAAAACCTGTGTAAAAACGAGCAATTATTAAACAGTGGGTAAATCATGACAGTTATTTGGAGCTATTTGGGTGTAGCGCAAGTTTAAAGCCATTGCTGTGGAAAACAAACAGGGCTGTGCTACCTGAAAGAGATTGCAGTGTAGAAGAACCTCTTTTTAAATAGATAAAGAATGCAGAAGCGGCTTAATAAACTTTGTAAACAATTTTTCTGCTTTAACAATTTTAAAGAGTGGTGCTTTGCACAGCCTTATCAAATAGAAGTGCAGTCAAGGACAGTAAAACCTTCGGCAACTTGTGCATATGAGTTGCAATATGTACAATTACCACAGTGTTTCAGGTATACCGTGTGTAATGCATGCTACAAAACAAATACTTGTTAAATGTCCCACACCGATTGCCCATTTGTCCTCTAATAGGAATTTTAGTTATTTTCTATAAAAACAGCTTGGAAAAAAATACCTAACGTCAGTCGTCTTATGTTGCCAGTACTGTAGTTTGCTTGCTCTCTTGAGTTTACAAAATACTAGGTAGCTATGCCTTCTTTCAGTAATGCAAAGGGCAGATAAATATTATTAAAAATGAAAAGATCAGTTTGATCATAGAATAAGGAATGATAGAGTGATGAAATCCAACATAATAATAAAGACCTCTGTACATAATACACTAGAAAGCCTGATTGAAGTAATATTAGAATTTTGCCATGTAAACTTCTTCTGATCCTACTGAGCTCTTTAAAAAAACCCAGTACTAGCATGTTAAATGATATTCAGAAATGAAATGGCAGTTTGGTAGCTCATTAAAGTGGGAAGAAGATTCTTACGACCACTTCCAGTTCATAACTTAGCAGCTGTGTTGTGTAACTGAGGTTCTAATTAAGACTTCAAATGCTGCCTTCTGACTTACTATGTTGCAATAACCTAATATGAAGATAGAATGTAGATGCATCCTCTTAACTCAAAAGTGTTCAGTTCTACAGTTCTATAGTTTCACTTAGGTACAATTTCAGGTAGTACTACTCTTTTGCAGCACTCACATTACTCTAATTTAGTAGTATGTGAACAATTTGATTCTCCTTGCACCTGGTGGGAAGACTGAGTGGCATCATCTTCCCATCATATAAACTCCATCAAGAGATGGATAATATTTTCCAGAGTAAGCTAGTTGTCAAATTAAACTTAGTATTGTAACATATGCATGAAGCTCTAGAATAATTGATAAAATGGAAACTAGAGGAACAGTAGAGTTTCCATTTTACCAATTATTCTAGAGCTTAATGCAGATGTACAATTCTAGCTTAATTTCAGAATTTTCCAGAACTTTATTCTGATGTTAAGAGGCTGTTAGATGATCTGAGCTGCAACAATACTTTCAATCTTATATTTAAATATACCTTTTAAATTCAATGCCTCCTATTGTTGCAGATGTAGTTGTCTCTGTTATGAGGTTTGGGCTAGGCAAAAGAGGAGTGAAAAATGAGATAATAGTATAGAGAGGAACAATAAGCTCTCTACTGAATAATAAATCCTTGTCTTGCACTCAATATAATCATGGCATGGCACATGATTCATTCAATAGAATAATGGCTATTTTGCATACTAGCTATGGGTAATCCCAAAAAGTAGATTAGAAAGATTAACAACATTAATTCTACCTCACCAAATTCTTGGTATGGTTTTTCTAATCTGGAAACAACAATGACTTTTTAGTCAAGAAGGACTGCTAACTCACAAGAAAAGTTAACTCTTGTACAGGCTAGAAATTAATCGTGGACAAAGCCACAGCCAAAACATAGTAATGACCTTTCTCCTATCTCCCTCCATTTCTTTTCACATAATTCATTTCTAACATGACATTTGATGTCAAGGATGAGAGGAAGCCTAAATCCAGCCTAGATCAAGTTGGAGACGATGGCAGTCAGGTGTGGTACCTTATTTTGTCTTTGTAACATTGATCAAAATGTTCTTAACAGACACAGGAACAAAATCTGCATTTCTGAAGGAGAAATTACATCTATTTAAGATAAACTAGCTATCTTGCATGTCTGAGATTTCATCCCATTCCCTATCACATGGGGTTTTTTTTTCCTTTCAGAATCAAAAAGATGTGCCCCAAAGTGATTTGCACTTATTCTTTATGCCCATGTAACACATAAACATTGAAAATCAGTAAATTTAAAGGCAACAATCTTAATACATTCAATTGGAAATAGGTTTGATTTCATTTAACAGTCTTTGATTTGAAATAACCCTCTGTAAGATTATATTATAAAGTATTCATTAGTAACAAGTGAACATATGGGGGCACTCCATCACTAGAGATTTTTAAGAAGACACTAGACAATCACCTGTCTGAGATGGTATCGGTTCTGCTTGAGCAGGGGGCTGGACTAGAAGACCTCCAAGGTCCCTTCCAGATTCTATTCTGTTCTATTCTATATACCTAAATCTAATCTTAGCTAATAGACTGGTTTTTTACTGAAAATCACAGTAATTTATTTATTGGGGGTTTTATGCCAGTTCAATCCAGAGGGACAATGAGTAGCTTATATTCCCTCTTTCAGTAAGAATTTTCAAATAGCAAAACAATTAATGTCAAGTAATTCACATGTTCTGAAATGGTAATGCCAAATAAGAGAAAAATAGAGTTGCTACTTCTTGAAAAATAAATCCAATTCTCCTAAATCTAATTCTCCTATAATTAAAAAAAAACTTTTTGAAGGTTTTTTTTTAATTTTAGGAGAATTAGACTTATTTTTTTTCTTATAGATCCAGCAATTTTCTTCTCTATGATGGATGGACAACTTTTGGCCCATTCCCTTCAACCTGTGCCAAAACTCAGTGGCAAAATGATACAATTTTGGTTATTCTTCCAGGTTTGGAGGTTGTTTTAAGGATGAGATGAATGCAGTTTGTCTCGAGGAATCTTCCTATAACCATCCTTATCTTTAACCATCCCTCCTACTGCCTACTGCCAAAGGCCACATCTCTTCCAACGATGTCCCCTTTTGGTTTGGTTTATCTGCTGTGGATTTTAGTCTGCTCACCTAAGCTACAGGATATGACTGTAGAATGGCAGGTTAGAATGGGAATGCCTCTGCTTCTTTCTGTTCCCTGTTCTTTCTCTGCAAAACCCCCATCTAGTTCAAAATGTGGCTAATCTCTTTTCCCTCTCACATATTTTATAGGTTTGATAGTTTGTAGAAGGAAAGTGTATAGAGAGAAGAAAATTAGTCTGTCTGCCTTGTTAAGCCTTGTTCTCTGCGACTGCGCTTAACAGTCTCTCCCATTCTGCAAATTTGATGCACCGATTCTCCAATGTCCAATATAGCCTCCCTTAAGCTATCAAGAGCGATAAAGCCCTCCTGCCAGTAATTACAATTAGGTAGAATGGAGAATTTAGAAATTTGCTATCATTGCAAGGCACGACCCCAGTCTGTGACTTACGTATGGCTGTCTTGTTTTCTGATGCGAAAGCTTCAAAAAGGGATGCGGTTGCATGAAATCCAAGTCCAATCTCAGATGGTATTTCATCATCCAGAGAAGGTCCAGAACACACCCTAACAAAACTGATAATTGTTGCTGTTCAGGAGGGGTTGCTCCACTTCTCCCGACTCACAGGATTCTTCAAAGTAGCTGGCGGGCTCACATCCACTGTCTTCTTCCTCTCTGGGGCAGGGTAAGTTTGTATAATCCTTCACAATTTGGAGGAGGAGAGGAAGAGAGAGAGAAAAATACAAATATACTTCAGAGTCTGAAATGTGTTATTTTGAAAAAGGTAAATTTAAATTTAAATTAATTAAAATTAATTTACTCTGGCCTTGAGATCAGTGTTGCATTATTTATATATTTATCCACGTAGAGCACTCAAGCTGTTGTTTATATCATTTTACCTCCTTTTTTCATTTTTCCAGGCATACAGATAACTGTGTTTGGGTGTATATGTGGAGAACAAGGTTTAAAGGAGAGAATGAGGAGCAGCCTAAGGTGTTTATGGCAACCTTTATGATAAAATCAAAAATGTGAAAGAACAATCTTAGAGGGCTGAACCAGCTACTTATTTTTGAATTTTTATAAAATAAACCATTCACCTGTTCCTTAATGGCATCCAGCTGTTTCTGAATTAAGGTGCAGATCTGACTGAAAGTAGGCCGCTGAGTGGGCTCCAATTTCCAGCATGCCATCATTATATTGTACCTGTATTGGAGATGGGAGATGGGCAAGGAAGAAAAATCTGAGTCTGATACTTTCAGAAGCAAATTGCATGATAATATTGACAGCTGATTGGACAGTCCCTGGCCTTATAATTCTGGCTTAGAATCTGCATCTTTGGTCTCCTTGGGTACTATTGTGCCGTCTCATTCCTCCTTCGGCATGGTTCAGGCTCCATGACCCATCTGAGTTTTCTTTGAAAAATATTATGAATGCATGAATGGGAAATTAGCAGTTAGATTATTTGTGGGTATCATAAAGCTTCTGTCCCAGTCTTCCTGCATGTAGCCATTAAATTCAATGGGCTGAATGTCTGAGTGGATGTACTACGGTGCTACCAAAGACAACTAACCGAGATGGCCGGGAGTTTTTTTCTCAGCATAAACATCAACCTTTCTGAAAGGAGGGAATCCCATATAATCAGCCCTGATTGGATCATTTTCAGATTCACTCACACAGGGTTTATGGAAAAATGAATGGAATTCAATTGAACACAAATGATTCCCATGTGACCAGAAGAACCTGTAAACAGGTGGACAGAGCAAACATCACAAGCATTCGGAGCAACATCTTGAAAGATATCAAGGTTCCCTCAGGTTTTTTTTAGGATGGATGGGTGGATTGATAAGTACCTGGAGCTGAAATTCTTTTACTTACATATCATCTGGAGCAAAATCTGGCTTCCCCATATGATATCCTTGTTTCACAAGGCTATAAAATTTGTTATTCACTTTAATGCCAGGATAGGGACTTCTTCCTATAAATACAAGAAAATAGGTAATGCTTGTATAGAGGAAGGAGCCTGCAGTTTTAGAATGCTCCCTATAGAACTACCTAGCTAAAATTTCTTAGGAGCCAGTTTCACCTTGGTTATTCTTTGCAGGCAGTTTGAGGGCAAGATCAGAGAAAAACAGAGGTACAAAGACAACAGATAAGCATTTTTCAGGCTAGGAGCTACACTTCTTCATTCCATCCTGCTTGGCCTTTGCAGGAGTCAAAGGCCTGCTTGGCCTTTGCAGGATTAGTGCTTGGAGCTGAACCTTTCTGATTGTTTTAAGAGTAAAAATATTTGATTTTTGGAGCAGGGTTTAAGGGGTGATTTTTCCCCCATTAAAACCCACCAATCTTCCTGGTTTAAGGTGATGGAAATTTTGGAAGGAATGCTATAAAAGCCTTTTATTCCTGAAAACTTGTCTTGATTCCTCAGAATGAAGTGTCCCCTGCTATTTGTCTGCAGCAAGCCAAAACTGCATTGAAATGATAGCACATACAGTATATAGTAATGTGATGGTCCAAAACTGCTCTGATATACTGGCATCCTTATTTATATACAATGCAAGGATGTAAGTCTTGCCAAAAAAAGCCAATGCAATCCTAGGCTGCATTAACAGAGGGATAGAATTAAGATCAGGTGAAGTAACACTTTACAAAGCCTTAGTATGGCCACCCTTGGAATACTGCATTCAGTTTTGGTCCCCACAATATAAAAAAGATGTTGAGACTCTGAAAAGAATTCAGAGAAGAGCAACAAAGATAATAGGGGGTGGAGGCTAAAGCATATAAGGAAAGTTGCTGGAATTGGGTATGTCTAGTTTAACGAAGAGAAGGACTAGGGGAGACATGATAGCAGTGTTCCAATACCTCAGGGGCTGCCACAAAGAAGAGGGAGTCAAGCTATTTTCCAAGGCGCCTGAAGGCAGGACAAGAAGCAACGGATGGAAACTAATCAAGGAGAGAAGCAACCTAGAACTAAGGAGAAACTTCCTGACAGAACAATTAAACCAGTGGAACATCTTGCCTTCAGGTGCTCAAACACTGGACACTTTCAAGAAGAGATTGGACAATCATTTGTCCAGAATGGTATAGGTTGGATTAGAAGACCTCTAAGGTCTCTTTCCAACTCTGTTATTCTGTTAATCATATTTTTGCATCATGAGGTGGGTGCACAGGCATGAACCCCAAGGCCGCATTTTTGACAAAGCCTTTCCACATAGAAAGAGGCAGGCAGGCATAAACAAACCAATAAAGAAATGTTCTTCCCTTACCTAGGGAGAATATTTCCCAGAGAAGGATGCCATAAGACCACACATCGCTCTGTCCTGTGTAGACACATTCAAAGATGCTCTCCGGTGCCATCCATTTCACTGGGAGGCGAGCCTGGAATGATACGCTATAAACTCAGAGAGGAGGAAGCCCTTATGCTTAGCATTCCCCACAGGGACGCTATAGAGGTTAAACATTAGAGCACCTTCTTTGCATGCAGATGATCCCTGAGATTTCCAGGGACACCTGGGAGGGATACTTAGACAGTGGCTATCAATCAGTACAAGCATTTCAGTGCCAGGTAAAACTAGAGCTTGATTCAGTTTTATGGGGATGTAAATATATTGATCAGTGATGGTGAATCTTTTAGAGACCGAACGCCCAAACTGCAACCCAAACCCCACTCATGTATCGTTGGGTGCCGAGTGGGTGTGGCCCATTGGCTGGGCATGGCCCATTGGCTGGGTGTGGCCCATTGGGTGGGCGTGGCTGTGGTGGTAACGGCAGACTGGGTGGGACTAAAAAGTTCAATCAATCAATTCCAACTTTGCAAGATCTTTTTTTTTCCCACGAGAAGTTGAAATTGACTGAACCTTTTTTTTTTTGCACATGGTGGCGAAATAAAGCGAAAAGGTTTTATAAAACCCAGCTGAAGACCTAGGACTGGGGTGACGACGCGCATGCCCACAGAGAACCCATGCCATAGGTTCACCACCACTGGTATAGATTCATTCCAGTTACTTACATTGCCTTTGACAACATAATTGCTATCGTTCACAATATCTCTGGCCAGGCCGAAGTCACAGATCTTGGCCACTAGTCCATCAGCCACTAGCACATTCCGTGCTGCCAAATCTCGATGGATGCACTGGATTCAAGAAAGAGAGAAAAAAGGGGAAAGGGACAAATTGATTTTCTTATTATTTATTTTTACCTTTTAAAAAAAAACAAATAACTCAAGGCAGGATACATACCTAACTTTCATTCCTCCTCTTATTTCCCCCACAAAAACAACCCTGTAAGGTGGGTTGGGCAAAGAGAGAAAGTGATTGGCCCAAGATCACCCAGACAGCTTTCAGACCTAAGGCAGGATGGGAACTCACAGGCTCTTTGTTTCAATTTATTTATCCTACAACTTGATTAGTAGCAAGGCAGTTTAGCCAGTGCAAGGACAGTCAAAAGTCTTCAGCATGGTACTTTAAATGTTTTTGTGTGGCCTAGGTCACAGGAATTAATGCAATCTAGAATAATGAGGAAGCTATAGGAATCCTGAAAATTTACAGAGGAAAAACAAATGAAAAAAAAGTGCCATTTAGACACCTCATACAAAAAATCAACTTACTGATTGTGCCAATATATCTATAAAAGATGTAATCATTTGTGGATATGTTTGGCTGATACAATTACTTGAATTAACTATTGCAAAGTTATTTTTGTGAACTCCTCCATTATCTTTTTCTCTTGAAATGGAGGTAGACATTAAAAGATCAAAATAATACAAATATACTTGGTTGTTCTTTCCTTTCTTATAAATGTTACTTTGCAGCTTTTCCTGTCTCAGTGCATTCATTATTTAAAGGTTGACAGAGCTATTAGGGTACTATTAAGTACTTCCTTCGCGTGTGAATGATGAAGACACATGGCGATATTCAACAGCTCTTTATTCTTCTTCTAACAACACCCGAATGAAAACAAAAGGCTCGCAGGCCCCTTAATACGGCCAGAAACCTGTACAATGACAAGCAACAGTAACAGAGTGCTTTCGCGCCTTGCGCATGCGCACAAGGCCGGTGCTGCTCAGCCTGGTCCTGGGCAGCTTTGGAATGCCTTGGACCAATGCAACGTCCCGAGCCTGCTTTTGCAGGTTCAGGACACAACAGGTACCATATAGGCAATGGTACCTAGCTACACAACACTTGTACAAACTCTGTATAGGAAGAAAGGAAAAGACCTATCATTTTATAGAATCTGTGTCTCAGCCACTGGATTTTTTGTTGAACATAATTTTTTGGGACAACTTCTGCTGTAATAAAGAACCAAAGAGAGTGCTCTTGTCAACATGATTTATAACAGGGGTCCCCAAAAACTGGCCCATGGCCCACTACGGGGCCATGCCCTGTTTGCAACTGGGCCATGTGAGGGGCTAGTTGCCGCACTTGCACATGCATGCAGCTCGATTTGCATGAGCGGCGGGCCAGTGCACACACATGCAATTTGATTTGTGTAAGCAGGGGGCCACTTGACTTATATGAGCAGCGGGCCACTCAACTTGTATGAGTGGCAGGCTGGTTCTCCTCTCTCCCCCCACCGGGAGGAGAAAGGATGGCTGTTGCTAAAGCTAAAGTTTATGTCAGATTGCCCCTTGCTTCCTACAACATTTAAGCAAACGCATATTCAAATGGATGCCCAAATTTGTATGTTAAATGGGCAACCATATAATTTTTATCAATCAATCAACCAACCAATCAAAATGCTTCTTTTTATGTTGGTTAGAAAAGAGAGAACACAATGTTCATATTATCCTTAACAGGATTGTATACTCGCTCTCACACAGACCCTATTTTTTTCAAAAGCCATACAGAGTTGTGCCTTAAAGATATAATCCAAAAGAATACTTCCAAGTAGTATACTCTCCTAAGAACAAATTCTTAGATTATACATAGATTGTCTCAGGAATCACAGCACTATGAACCGATAGGATTGTATATTATTCTGTGTAATAATAACAAAATTCCTTCCTGTTAGGAAGATAATACAGGAAAACAAGCTTGGGCCTGAACTCCTTTTAGGATGATGATATGCATTGTCAGGAGAGTGTCCTCACATTTTTGGAAGCCAGGAAAGTCATTCCCTGAGCTACTTGGTTGGAGAACTGCAGCAAGTCAAAGAGATCAAGAGAACGTGGGTCTTCTTTTCCTTCAGCTGATACCAAACTTCTTCCTGGATTGGGAGAAAGTTCACAGAGGTCACTGAAGGTATGCCTTTGATAGATAATGACAGCCACAAAGAGGGCTATGAAGGTAACTTAGCAGTAAGACGTTAAAATAAGAAAGGTCAAAAAATATAGTTCTCTTGAGAGAATTCACTCATCTCAAATCACTCATGATAACAAAGGCCTACCTACCTAGAGACTAAATATAAGTAACTCCTAAGGAACTAATGGAATTAATTTGTGCTAGGCATTTGCAAGAATGAGCTGGAAATTACTGAGTAGAAGGAGATTTAATAGTTCTGTTCTCTTTGCTCATCCATAATTGCTTTATCTATAAATTGGTTGTGCTTACCTATGGGCTTTACATATAAAGAACTGCTTTATGAGGGCTCTTTGGTGCTTTCTGAGTTTGCTAGCATTGATGATGTTACCTAGTTGTTTATTATTATTATTATTATTATTATTATTATTAATTATTTATTTAATTTCTATGCCGCCCTATTCCGGAGAACTCAGGGCGGCTCACAACATGATAGAAATTACAATAAAATACATAAATATAAAAACCCTTAGTTAAAAAAGAAACCAATCATTCCACAAACATACACACAAACATACACTGGCTAGGGGCAAGGTGTTAGCTGCCCCAGGCCTGCCGGCAAAAGTATGTTTTAAGCAATTTGGATAATGAAATGTCTGTAAGAAAATAACCAAGCTCAGAGAGTACCAAAGATCCCTCATTTCAAACCAGAGCTTCAAATATTCTTCTTTATTGGAACTGTTTTATATTTGGAAAGGATTTGGGACCAGAAAATGTATACACCCAAAGCAGCTTTAATTGTGAAATATACCTTAATGAATGATGATTAAAGAATATAAATGACAAAGGTGCAAGGGGTAAGGATGCAATTCATGAACAGTGATTTGCATGCAAAATGACTTCCAGATGAAAATGCTAAGGTTACACATGCTTCAAAAAGAATTTGGAAAAGGCACTTTCAATTTTGTGTGACAGTCTTCATTAAAGCAGCTTCTCATTATTCACTGTTTTCTGCATGAATCTGAAAAAAATTTGGAGCCCCTTTAAGAAAACATCTCACTAAAGTTAATGCAGCATATAAAATAGCGGTATTTTTTTTTAGGTATACATGCAGACTCCATGAAACAAGCTGATCCTATAAGAAACTTGAGGAACTGAGTAAAGACCGACTGAATGGTGTAATTTATAAATATTACAAAATAAAATAAAAATAAAAAGGAAGTAATAAAATACTCCCATTCCCCCAGCATATAGAAGGATCATGTCCAGTTCTGGCTTTTCTGATAGCGGTTTGAGAGCAATGATCTAATGCAGATCCTGTGCACACTGAAATCTATGTTGCGTCTGTAATGGAGGAATTTAAGTATAGCTATACAAAGAACATTGCAACAATGCATGAGCTTTTATTTATGGCAATATAACTTTAACATCTATATCTGCTGTATTATTGTTGTACAATGTATGCACATATTATTATGTGTCCATTACTGGGAATATTTAGCAATTGCAATTATACCGTAGGTAGTAGCTATGTATTAAACTTCCCAGTCATCCCAGAGATGAAATGTTCCCTTTTTTCCTGGTTCACACTGAGTTGGCTGGCCTGAAAAATTTCCAGAAGTAAATCATTCAGAATAGGAGGCTACTTTTAGTGTTCCAAACAGAGAACAGCCAAACTGGCATGGTTTGGAAGACAAATGTAATGCTTTAAGAGTTCTCCAGATGGCACATATTTATCCAGTGCTTGCCATTCCAATAATAAGGGTCCTTGGCCAAAAACCATAATGAATGGGCCACCAGCAGGAGCTGTTCTATAAAAACCTTATGCTGTGAGGGAACACTGCTTATAAGGCAACAGGAAAAAGTAGGGGGGAAGGAGAATTTAGATGCACAGACCTATGGTGTATTTACAGTTTAGATAGATGCTAATTTATAAAATATTTGCAGGAAGGAGCAATGAGGCAGAATGAGTAAGTAAAACTTAGTTCAATTGATACATAATTAAAGAACAAAAAAGGTTGTAAAATAATATATTGTGTAGGTAAGGGAAGAACTAGGAAGAAAAAAAGGGAATGGAGAGTTGGATAGACAAACTGAAGGATCTTCTTTAAAAAGATCCCTTGTAAGGGAGACATCACCACACAGCAACTGAACTATTCAGATACAGTGTCTGGATAATAATGAAGTGTTGAGGGCCAGAACAGCAAATAAATGCATTTCTGGCTGTCCAACTTCCACAGTTTTGTTACTAATCCAAAAAGTGGTAGTTGGGGACATAATTATCATCCCTGCATCGAATTTGCCTTTCTCCAAAGACAAAAAAAGCAAGCCTCATGCGAATCCCAGGCATATTTGTTCAATAACACAATCTTCGATCTCCGGGAGAGGTATAAACCAGTTGTTTATTGCTAAAAAGACATTTAAAAACAATAAAAACAACTATTTACAATGTTAAAAGAAACAACTTAGCTTTCGCTGGTCCCCTGCCAGCGTCCTCAGAGTGGGGCTCAGGGGGTGGGGAGATTCTTTTTATATACCTTGCTGATCTAACTGCTTACGCATTGCTCGTGTGATAGGCCATCCTTCCTGATTAACTGTAATTGCCTTGGTTGCCCCATCTTCTCTTTTTTGCACTCCAATTACACAGTTTTCCCCTCTCTCATCCTTATCAATCTCCTCCCTCCCAGCACTATTTATAAAATATTTGCAGGAAGGAGCAATGAGGCAGAATGAGTAAGTAAAACTTAGTTCAATTGGTACATAATAGAGAGCTGCTGGTGTGCTCTCTAACCGCTCTCTCCTACTCATTCCAGGCTGCGCATTCAGACCCACTTTTCCAAAAGGCTTGCCATCAGGGCTCCCTTCCTTTCTGGCCCGTTGGTCTGCACGCTGTTCCTATCTGCCATCATCCAGTCTTTTTTTCTCTGATTTCCCTCCACGCCCAGGTGTGTGCACGCTCCATCGTGCCTCATCCTTCTGTCTGCCCACAACCGGTGGGGATGCTTATCGGCTTGCTCTTAGGCTCAGCCCCTCTCGTCCTCATTAGCCTTATCTCCCCCAATTTCCTTTCCCACCTGGCTGTGCGTGAGCACGATCGTGTCCCATCTCTCTGCCCCGTCTGCCTACAGTCAGTTGGACTATCCACTGGCTCCTCTTTAAGTCCAACCTCCCCCCCTTTTATCCCTTTCCCCCTCTTTCCCCCTCTTGGCTAACCCTGTCTTGTTTGGTATCCCTGTCTTACGTGTTTTGGGTCATACGGTCAGGTATGGCATTCCCAATGCCCCCCATTGTCACCTCCCCCCTGCAACCCTTCACCATGCTCACTTCCTCCTTTTCACCCCATCCATCCATCCATCCATCCATCCATCCATCCATCCATCCATCCATCTATCCGTGATTCCAATATTTCACCATCCATCCCTACCATCCCTATTGCCTCCAAATCCTTTCTTTGCCTAGCCATGGGATGACTGCCTTCCCCAGTTCTGGTTCTGCCTCTGGTAAGCGCCATCCGCATCCTGACTTGCTCCTCGTGTATTTTTAATGTCTGGTATGCCAGGGGCAATTCTATGCATCGATTGATTGAATCCATGTTGGAGAGCCAGTTAATCAGAAAGGATGGCCCTATCACACAGGCAATGAGTAAGCAGTTACACCAGCAAGGTGTATAAAAAGAATCTCCCCACCCTGAGCCCCACTCTGAGGATGCTGGTAGGGGACCAGCAAAAGCTAAGTTGTTTCTTTTAACAACTTAAATAGTTGTTTTTATTGTTTTTAAATATCTTTTTAGCAATAAGCAACTGGTTTATACCTCTCCCGGAGATCGAAGATTGTGTTATTGAACAATATATATATATATTTTAAAAACATATATATATTTGTGCTTGCAGATGGCTCTGGGTTGAGCTGAAAAAAGCAAAGGAAAGAATGATTTCTTCCTCCCATATTTGGGTTTACAGGGTGCAATCTAAAAAATAACCACTTGACACACATATTCACTCCCTGAATATTAACAAAGCGGGAGAGAGCCTGTGGCTTGAGACTGAAGCTTCTGCCTAGCATGCAGACTGCCCAGGTTCGAATCCCAGAAAGGGTGAGTTCTGACTGAAGAGAGTTAAATAACTCGAAATAGCTATCTCAGAAATCCCTTATTTCTTTGTTAACAATTTTAAAAACATATATATATTTGTGCTTGCAGATGGCTCTGGGTTGAGCTGAAACAAGCAAAGGAAAGAATGATTTCTTCCTCCCATATTTGGGTTTACAGGGTGCAATCTAAAAAATAACCACTTGACACACATATTCACTCCCTGAATATTAACAAAGCGGGAGAGAGCCTGTGGCTTGAGACTAAAGCTTCTGCCTAGCATGCAGACTGCCCAGGTTCGAATCCCAGAAAGGGTGAGTTCTGACTGAAGAGAGTTAAATAACTCGAAATAGCTATCTCAGAAATCCCTTATTTCTTTGTTAACAATTTTAAAAACATATATATATTTGTGCTTGCAGATGGCTCTGGGTTGAGCTGAAACAAGCAAAGGAAAGAATGATTTCTTCCTCCCATATTTGGGTTTACAGGGTGCAATCTAAAAAATAACCACTTGACACACATATTCACTCCCTGAATATTAACAAAGCGGGAGAGAGCCTGTGGCTTGAGACTAAAGCTTCTGCCTAGCATGCAGACTGCCCAGGTTCGAATCCCGGAAGGGTGAGTTCTGACTGAAGAGAGTTAAATAACTCGAAATAGCTATCTCAGAAATCCCTTATTTCTTTGTTAACAATTTTAAAAACATATATAAATATATATATATATTTCCTGCTTGAGCAAGGGGTTAGACTAAAAGACACCCAAGGTCCCTTGCAACTCTGTTATTCTGGTCAAATCAGAGTAGAGCCCTAGTATATTAGATCTTGTGCAGAGTGTGAACTATATTACTAAATTTGTAATAAAATTAGTGTTTAACTTAATTTCTTATTTCCAGATTTTAAAAATACATTTAAATATGTGGAGTTTTCTCTTGACAAGCTCATGAAATATCTTTACGTTTTACAAAGAGTTATTCAGAAATCAGAATATTTTTTTTGAGTTCAGCTAATAAATCTTGAGATGGCTAAGATTTAAACTAGGAAGTTTTACCCCCATTTCCAAAAATGAGGCATGATATCAAGCTATTTAACCTAATAGATTCACATTTTTTCCCTGAATTATATCTAATCTTTTGTTGTTCCATGCCAAATAAAATAATACATAAAACTTTTAGAACTGAAGATGAGGAGACAAACTGGCAGGAAGTGTGTTAGAAGTAGCCAGAAGACCACCTAGAAAGATCAGAAAGTAGGCTGGATGAAAGATTGATAGCATCGGCAGGAAAATATTGGGAAGATTGGGAGACAGTGGGATCATTGGCAGCAGTAGTGAGAAGACATTGGTATAATTGGGATGTGGGGTTTACATCTGAACTTCTGGTTGGCTGATTAGATCCTGGCCAGAAACAACTTTCAGCCAGTTAAGTCTACCTTACATAACCCATTATGAAGATAAGAAGGCCAGGTTACACTGAGTTCTCCAAAGAGAGAAATGCATAGTAATAAGCAAACAGCAATTTAACTAAAATATTAATAATGTTGCTAAATTTCTAGAACAGGCATATCCCTTTTTTGTATGTCTTTCCATTTCTCTTGGCAGTGATCTTTGAGCATTACCTTGTGCTGGCATAGGCACTGATGTGGTGACTGATTTCATTTCCAAGTAACTGTCAACACTTTGGCATCCAAATCCACTATCGCTGAATGAAAGAGATCAAAAGAGGGGGCGGGGAAACCATCAATAGTTTTTATCAGTTTTAAGAGCAGATCTATCCCGCCAATTAGTTAATAAGTTTTGGTTTAATTCTAGAAAGTCTACTGAGGAAGTGAATAGACCAGTTTTACACACAGGGACAAGCAAGAGTTTCTCCCTCATGCCTGGAGTAAGTAAAGGACTATTCCTGAATTGTACATAGTCAAGTTTAGGCTAGAATTTCTGTGTGTTTCTTGACTTAAAATGTTGGGGAACAGTGTAGGGGATTTTTGTCAGTTATGGTTGGAATGATCTCCAGCATCTAAAAAAGGGAGATTTGGGTTTTACACGTGGGCCTAGGACTTCAGAATACCCTCATATCTATCTTAAAATAGAAATTGGAGTCTCTACTGGGGATTGCAACAGAATAATTTCTTGCTATTTTAATTAAATAAAAGTATATGCCATCCATCTCATTCTCCAAAGTGACTCTGGGCAACTTTTTGCACACTTAAATATGCTGTCACTCAATGTCAGCTGTATTAACAAACTGTTAACACAGTTTTACACTCCATATAAGTGGAGGTCACTGATGACTAACTTATTACCTTCTTTGGACATACTTTTTTCCAAGGTAGATGTTTTTGTAATCAGCCATCATGCTATCAAGAGTGGATTCCAAGTTTAGACCCTCGATTATGAGATGCTCAGCTTTTTCTCTCAGGAAATTCAGCAAGTCTCCAAATGGACAGAACTCAGTAATTACAAGGACAGGGCCTAGAAAACAGAAAAGAAACATTACTGAAAGTTCAATCATTTTTCTGCTACACAGCAGCAAGGATCAGTGAAGTGCTGTCCACTGAAAGAATCACATAGTTAGAATGACTTATGGGTCATCTACTTCTATCCTTTATTTATAATAGGATCCACTAAACTAGTATTTCTCAAACCTTAGCAACTTCAAAATGTGAAGGTGGAATTATTTTTTAATCTCTCTTATTCATTCAACTCATACAGCTTTGAAGGAGAATATAAAAATAAGGGATTTCTCAAGCTGAGTTCAATTTCTGGTATGCTACCCTGTTTCCCCGATAGTAAGACACCCCCGATTGTAAGACGTATCGGGGTTTTCAGGGGGTCGGCTAATATAAGCCGTACCACGAAAGTAAGACATATTACTCCTGCCCACTTCCGCCTCCTGCTTAAAATACTTAAATACTTAAAATACTTAAAATAAAACTGACAATTGTTTTCCAATCAATATAAGCCGTACCCCGAAAGTAGACATAGTGGGGCTTTTGGGGATAAAAAGAAAGTGTGACCCTGTCTTGCTTTAGGGGAAACACGGTATATGTTTTAAATTCCTGAATTAAACCATTGTTGGCATTTATAGTTTGATGGGAATCTGATATTTTCAAACAAATATTTATTGAAGTAGTGACTGTCATCTTCACTTGGAAACCTATGATTCAACCAATGATAGAAAAGAAAGAAAACAATATTTCTGTGAACCAGAAAGGAAATGAGAAGAATAATTACCTCCATGAGTACATGCTCCTAGAAGATTGACAATATTCTCATGATGACCCAAGTGGCTCATGATTTTCAGCTCAGACATAAGAGCTTCTTGCTCATCTGTATGTGCAGTTGCTGAAATCCAACATGAGAACAATTAATTTGAAGTCAAATATGGGAGCAGGATATAGGAAATAGACGTGACACCTGAAATGAAAGCACCAAATGATGGAAAGGCTCCAGGTTAGAATCATTCAGTTGCAATGAGACTAGTTCAAACCTTAGCTAGTGTAGAAGCCCACTTCTGCAACAGTAATGGTTGGGAAAGAGTGACTGTGGGAATCCACATACATTAGAACAGGGATACATACTTCTCAAATATTCTTCTGTGGCTTTCTCTCTGAGTCATTGAAGTGGGTGGATCAAACAATGGATGAAAAATGAGATTCCCACGGTGGAGGAATGGATTGTGAAAGCGTCAGAACTTGCAGAAGTGGCAAGAATCATCTGTTTGCTCAGAGAACAAACAACAAAAATGGTTTTTTTTGAAAGACTGAAAACCTTATATATTTATTGAAAGAGGAAAAACGAATTGATGATTTATGGATTTGAAGATTAAGAAAGCTGTGGACCAAAAGGGGGTGGTGATGGTGTTGTAAAATATTTAAGGCAATAAGAGTGTAATCATCTGTTGAAAAGAAGGTCAAAGTCACTTATAAATTTCTTAGGAAAAAGAAAACTTTGGTTAACATTCATATGTTAAAAGACACATTAAAATAAAAAAGAAAAGTGCATGAAAAAAGAAAAAGGAAACTTTAGTATCGATGACCTCCAAGGTCCCTTCCAACTTTATTATTTTTATTTTTATTTTTATTATAATATTTGGTAAATATAGATTAAAAATGCAATAAGTAAGGCTGAAGAGAAAACATATAGAAAAAAGAAAACAAATCTTCGTAAATATAAATAAAGAATTGAACTGGGTACTGCCATAGATAGAAATCAGAAAAGTTTCTTAGTAAATATGAAAAAATTGAAATTGGCAGGGCCAAAGAGAAAAGAGAAAAAAGAAAGCCTATCTGGTTCCTAGGATCTGGTCTGATCCGGTACTTACATTTCAGCATTTTCACTGCCACTTTCAAGACAGAATCCTCCTTTCCCAGACCAAAAGCTGTAGCTTCAATCACCTTCCCAAAAGCTCCAGCTCCAAGGACTTTTCCTGTGAAGTAAATACTGTCTTTTTAATTTTTATTAAAATTAATTTAAAAATATGTAATCATATGCAGTAGTTTTAATGATGCATATTTAAGATCAGGAAAAGTAAAGAAAAACATACACAAAGAAAAAAGAGAAAAAATTAAAAAAGGGGGTGGAGAAGTACAAAGTAGATAAACAAGGAATTTACAGGCATCATAGAATTAGTTAAAAAAAACAGGTGAAGATTTAATTCTATATAATTTATGGGAAAGTACCATTTACAGTAATAACATTTAATAGACAAATAGATTGGAAAGGAACTTTTGTTGACCTTTACAAGATTGCTACCAAATATGGAGAAAGGATTTGATCAGGTTTTTACAAAAAAAAATTTTCAGGAAATGAATGGCCCATTTTAGCAATCAGTACAGGAGCATTAAAACAATTTAAACATACCAGTTTTCTCTAACTAGAATATTCCATGTGAATTTAATATTATTCTTCAATTGAATTCGCCAATGTTGCCTATTAGTTATTGTACCAAAATTCTGCACTATTTGATTATACAGTCTTTAATTTGTTTGGTGTCTGGGTTATATTTCACCAACAATTTCTATAGAAGGCCCAGCAAATACTCTGTATTATAAGATCTCCAAATTTAGACAAATTTAACCTTTATTAGTTTTATTAGTAATTTCCCATGTATTTAATTATTTTAGTATTGGGACTAAATCCTGTCACTTGATACAAATACTGCTTTTCTTCCATGCCAACCTTTGCCCTTATTGACCAAATAATCTGATATTGCTATATGTATTCTGCCATCAGTTTTAACACAGAACATTTGGCTGAACAATATGAAGTACAACATCAATAGTGTATTATTTCAGTTTCTGAGTTTCCAATTTAATTCCAGTTTTTTCTTCTTGGCACACCTCCGTCACCAGAGACTTTAATGCCAATCAAAATAAGGAAGGAGAAAGGAGGCAGCTTTTTTCTGTCTCTTTCCTCATATAAGTAGATTCTGTCATAATTATTCATGTGTTTTTAAAAATACCCCGTATCCATGTAAAAGTTGGAGCCACAATTTGTCTTCTGCAGACTTGTAAGCATGACAAGATATTTCAAATGATTTCAAATTTCAACATTTATTATAGCTCTGAGGTCAGAGACAATTTCAAATGAATAAAAATACTTTTAGATAAAAGCAGATTGTCCATGTTTATAGGGGGGAAAATCACATGTCCAAGAATCAGAATGCCTCCTTCAGCACTTTCAAGAAGTGATTTTTTTTAAAAAAAGCCCTTTATCTTGTTGTCATTTAGGGTATTAATTGACGTAGTTGGACTATTGCAAATGCACTCTACATGCGGCTACCCTTGGAAAGCCACAACTGTTGTAGAATGCAGTGGCACAGGCAATTCTTAGGGCGCCTAAGTTGGCCCATGTTATACTGCTGTTCCATGAGCTGCACTGACTGCTGGTTTGCTTCTGGGTGCAATGCAAGGTATTGGTTATCACATTTAAAGCAGTACATGTTATGGATTCAGGCTATCTGAAGAATTTTCTCACCCCACTGGGATTGGCTGGCCCCACTTGTGCCAGCAGAAGGGACATGCTGCAGACTTCAGCAGCCAAGGAATTTCAGCTGGTGGGGTCTAGGAGAAGAGCCTTTTCAGCCACGGCTCTTGACCTTTGGAACATCTTACCCTCCTATCCCCAAAGTGATATCCTCACACATCCTCCTGACCGTCTACTAAGTTCTAAAGACTTGGCTTTGCCAGTTGGCCTGGGGCCCAACAAGGGGGTATTGTTCTGGAGGTGGCTATTAGATTAGAAGACCCCACCTCTCTCGTGTTCTTTGTATTCTCTTTTCCTCCCCATCTTTGAATGATAAATTATTATTGTTATTTATTGTCTTATCCCTTTGAATGTTTAGTGGTTTTGATGCTTTAAACCTCACAGAGTGGCTTCTGGATGAAATGGGCAGAACACAAATTTAATAAATAAATAATAAATGGGGAAACACAACAGAATAAACAGGATTTTAAATCTCTCTACATGTGGGTGAGAGTATATGCTTGAAAGCATGATCTTGAAAAGATTTTTAGCAGAGTCTCTTAATAGTGAGTAAGTCAATATGGCCAAGGTGAGATTTTCAAAAGCCAGTTCTATTTTTCCATTATGGCTAGCTAAAAAAAATGATTTTTAGTTTGATTTTATCCTGGTGTTCGTATTTGTTTATTTTTACTATATGGTTTTACCCAGGATTCAAATTATTATTATTTTTTTTGGGTAAAAAATGCTTTTATTGAAACAATCAACATCAAACATAGGATCATATTAGAAAGCAATCATCATATAACCTGCAATACAACACTAAGGATTAGTCTTTGTGAGCGTCTGGTTTAGTAAACATTCCACTTATATATGTTCTAACTACTGTTTCTAGTCTATCACATATTGTTCATTCGAGCTTCAGAAGTGAATTCGTCTCAGTAGTAGTGCAATCCTTTATGATCCCTAGCAAAAGATCCTGAGGTAGAAATTCAGTATCCTGAGGTAGAAATTCAGTACGCTTTTCCAATATTAAAGCAATCAACATTAAACCTGGGTTCATATTAATAAGCTGTCCTCATAAGACCTAAAAATACAGCTCTTATATATGGTCTATCTACTATATCTAGTCTATCACATATTGTTCCTTCGCGCTTCAGAATTAACTTCGTCTCAGTAATAGTGCAATCTTTTATAATCCCTAACAAAAGATCCTGAGGTAGAAATTCAATAACCTGAGTTAGAAATTCAATCCGCTTTTTCAATATTAAAGCAAACAACATTAAGCATAAGATCATATTAAGAGGCAGTCATCATATAACATAAATTTTTAATGAAATATATAATAGCTATTTTGAGCTTCATACCCTTCTGAGATTCAAACCTGGGCTGTGTGCATGTTAGGCAGCTGTATTAACCTCTAGGCCACAGGCTCTTTCTCACTTTGTCAGCTGTATCAGGGAGGGAAGAGACAGGGGGAGGAGATTTACCTTGAGTGTTTTTTTGATGCACCCTGTCGGCCCAAATATGGGAGAAAGAAATCTTTTTTTTTTTTCTTTTGCCTGTATCAGCTCGATCCAGAGCCATCCATAGGCAGCAGTCGCCAACTGCGACATCATTATACATTTTTTAGATTATATATATATATATACTGCTCACAAAAATAAAGGGAACACAAACATATAGGATCCTATACGTTTGTGTTCCCTTTATTTTTTTGAACAGTATATATTCCACAGCCTATTTATTTTTGGATTCAAGAGTTAATTTTTATTTGGCATCATTTTTCTGCTTCTATAAAACCTCAACGTTTTCAACAAGAATAATGCTATAATCCTATTCAACAATTAGATATTTTCATACTGTTGTATAATTTCGGTATCTAATCTGCTAATGAGCTTTTGGTTAGAGATAAAAATTTAGAGGTGGTCCTCACCAAATTGCAAGTTGTTTCTAGGAAATTCCCATTTCTCATTGTAAGGAAGCTGGGTGGGGTCAATAAAGATGTAATTGTTTCCTTCACAGGCTTCAATAATCTTCCAGTGGACTTGATATTTTGGTTTCTGAGAAGAGAAATTGTTTAGGAAGCATATGTTGTTTCACAGTATTTTGATATTGTGCTTATACAACCTGATCCTATAATGGTAATCTAATAAAATGACAGATTGTTGCATTAAAATGTGAATAAAGAATTAATAGAGCATTTCCTTATTAAAAAAAGGAGAAATAGTAAGTTAAGACATAGGACAAGAACTGAGAAAGAAAGATGCCCATAAAAGGAAAAAGGGAGGAAAAGAAAAACAAGAGATAATAATCATATTGAAAAAAAGACATAGGTGAGTTTTGTGAAAACTAAGTTATTATTCTGTAAATTATTTGTTTACCAAACTTATCAGCTGGCTGTCTTACCGCAGAGTAACTCTGGGCAGCTTACAAAACTAGGACATAGTGCTGTACTTTAAATAAACACAACATATATTCACAATTATTCACAATGTCTATGGAGATTCTCAGTCATCCAGGTCATAGTTATCCCAAAGATGCTTTTTCACGAGGCAAATGAACTTTCTTGTTTTTCTTTGAAGTTGTTTCGCTTCTCATCCAAGAAGTTTCTTCAGCTCTGACTGGATGGTGTCCTGCAGAGAGCTGTTCATTTGCATTCTTTTAGCAAGTTGTTAAAGCTACCTGGAGGCTTATCTGGGTCTTCAGGGTCAAAAAAGACCTAGCAGGAGCTCCTCCGTAACAGATGAAGAAAACAATAAACAAAGCAATGCAGTCATTCCATACGTTGCAGGAATATTGGAAAAGCCAGGAGGATCTTCAACCAACACAACATATGTGCACACTTCAAAGCTAAGAATACATTAAGGCAGAAGCTGGTCCACTCAAAGATAAAACACCCAGACACAAACTGAGCAACGTGGTATACAATGCAGTGAGCCACGTGCAGAACTGTACATTGGGGAAATGAAACAACAACTTTGTAAACGTATGGCTAATACAGGAGAACAAACCCATCAGGACAAGATTCAGCAGTCCATCTGCATTTAAAAGACAAAGGCCACTCTTTCAAAGACAGCAAAGTCCACACTTTGGACAGAGAGGACTGCTGGTTTGAAAGAAGGGTTAAAGAGGCCATCTATGTCAAAATTGAACAGCCCTCTCTCAACAGAGGGGGAGAGATCCAACAGCCATTTGTCTGAAATGGTATAGGGTTTCCTGCCTGAGCAGGGGGTTGGACTAGATAACCTCCAAGGTCCCTTCCAACTTTACTACTACCGGTATTACGGTATTATCATCTATCTCCAGTCTACAACACAGTCCTTTCAGCAGTTCCAAGAAGGCTCCATGCCCATTTGCACTATTCAGGTGACTGTGAAGATAAGCCTCCAGGTAGCTTTAATGACTTGCTAAAAGAATGCAAATGAACAACTGTCTGCAAGGAGTATAAATCTTTCCATTCCCCACCATCCAGTCAGAGCTGAAGAAGCTTCTTGGATGAGAAGCGAAACATCTTCAAAGAAAAACAAGAAAGTCCAATTGCCTCATGAAAAAGCATCTTTGGGATATATTCACAATATCTGTTCAACAATGTAATATCACTTCATAGATTAAAACAAATAAAGTTAAAATTGTTCCTGAAGAATTGGTCCTTATTCCCTGCTCTCCCTACCTAAGATACTGCACTACAGGGAAAGAGACAAGAGAGAAAATACTATCAGAAGAATCTCTCCCACATTTTATCATTTGTGGAGGTAGCAGTGAGATTTTAGATTCCCAGAATAAATATACAGATACTCCTCACTTAACAACCAGTTGCTTAATGACCGTTTGAAATTACAACAGCCTCCAAAGGGGTGTTTTATGATTTGTAAAGCACTTCCAGTAGCCTAAAATGTCATGCTACCTCCTACAGTCATAGGACCACTTTTTGGGCGCTTTGCAACAAGTTCCCATTTACAACTGTTTGCAGTGTCACATGGTCACGACTGTGATTTGTGACCTTTTTGTGAATTATGGTGACTCACTTTATGACCATTGAAAAAAAGGGTCAGAAAATCGAGTTAGGTCACATGTGACCTGCTTAACAAGTGCTCTGACTTATGACCAAAATCCCAGGGCCAATTGTGGTTGTTAAGCAAGGACTACATGTGAAAGAAATTAAGCCGGTTTTGGTAAAACCTGTTTTGCCGCAAACATGCCATTCTATGCATTTTACTTCTGGTATTGTATTAATAACTGTCTATATTGTAATCTTAAGGGGGTTGTTTGTTATAACTGAGTTTCACACAGAATATATTTCTTCCTTCTCCTCTTTTGGGGAGATGGTGGAAAGAAACGTATTGAAAATTTCTGTTTTTTCTTTTCTTCAGCCTATTGGTATATGTGTGCTTTCTAAGTAACATTATTTCTCTGAATTGCAAGTCCCATGATCACCCAGCTTCCATATTCATTGGGGATGATGGAGATTGTGGTTCAAAACATATCAAAATGACACCAACCATTTGAGTTTCAGAGCTCCTTTGGTTTCTTGGGCAATTTTTGATTATTTTTCCTTCCATACATAAATATAAAAGCTTACCTGCTTATATTTATAGATTAAGAAGACGATACACAGAAGAAGAAAACCCATCGCCCCTCCAAAGACTGCAATAAGTAGTTTGGGGGTTTCCTTTTCATGTCCTGGAAAAACAAAATGCAGAAGGAAGAGAACAATTGCAGGGAGTTCCAATCTCCTTGAGACTAATGGGAGCAGGTTTATTTATTTATTTTATTTATTTCTTAAATTTCTTAATTTAATTTGTTTGTCAAACTAGGGCACGGGTCGGTAACCTGCGACTCCGGAGCCACATGTGGCTCTTTGAGCCTTCTCCTGCGGCTCCCAGTCTCCTCTGCAGAGAGAGAGACAGAGAAGAGAAAGGCACTTGTGCTTCCCTGCTTCCCTTCTCTCTCTCTCTCTCTCTCTCTCTCTCTCTCTCTCTCTCTCTCTCTCTCTCTCTCTCCTCTCTCCCTCTCTCCCTCTCTCTCTCTCTCTCTCTGTAAAAAAGAGAGTTGCCTCACGATGTTGTTCTCCGACGAGCTGACAAGCTTATTGGGCGGGGCTCCTCCCTTTGCTGCGTCTCTGCAGGAAGTAGGAAGGGCAGGAGAGAGCCAGCCCAATAATGTCTGTCAGCTTGTTGCAGAACAGCCTGAAGCCAGCTTGCCAGTGAGCAGAAGATTGGAGAGAGGGAGAGAGAGTGGGGGAGAGAGATGAAGAGAGAGAGGAAAGAGACAGAGAAAGAGAGAGGGAGAGAGGAAAGAGAGGGAGAGAGAAAGAGAGCGAAGGAGAGAGAGTGAAAAAGAGGGAGGAGAGAGGGAGAGGGAGAGGGGAAGGAAAGAGAGAGGAGGAGGGAGAGAGAGAGAGGAAAGAGAGTGAAAGAGAGAGGAAAGAGAGAGGGAGAGGAAAGTGAGAGAAAGAGAGGAAAGAGAGAGAGAGAGAGAATTCATGCATAGCAGCCTCTATTTCTTTTTAATTAAACTCTTCAATCAAGATTCCTACCCCTTGCGCGCGCACACACACAAGTTTTGCGGCTCCCATTGTTTTCTTTTCTCTGGGAAATGGATCCAAGTGGCTCTTTGAGTGTTTAAGGTTGCAGACCCCTGAACTAGGGTAAATATAATCACAACATGACAATAGCATGCACCACAATTTTTCTCTAGCAGTCTGAAATATTGCTGAGTTTGCAAAGTAAACTCAGCTGTGAGGCAGTTGATTGGTTTCTGCTACAGCGTGTTGTGCTAACCCAGACTATTGCAGTTAATTGAACAAATCATCATTTGCCATGATGTGTGAATCAAACGATTCTTAAATTTGTCGTACCTGCACTTCGTGCTTTGTATCTTTATGAATGGTATTGAGTTAATTCATGCTGAAAATTTATCCAGGTATTTTGGACAATAATTCACAGATTGATGGGGATGATGAGATGTATTCTCCTTTTTTTATAGTATTTTTTATTAGTTTATCAAAATATAAAATGCAAGAAAATGAAAATAAGGGAAAAACAAGGGAGGAAAAGAGAAGAGAGAAAAGTGTATGACAAGGGAGAAAAGAAAAAGAAAATAATTGACTTCCTACTCCAGTGGTGGCGAACCTATGGCACGGGTGCCAGAGGTGGCACTCAGAGCCTTCTCTGTGGGCACGTGCACCGTCGCCCCAGTCCTAGGCCTTCAGCTGGGTTTTATAAAACCTTTTCACTTTAGGCCTCCAGCGCCATGTGTAAAAAAAAAAAAGGTTCAATCAGTGAATTTCAACTTCTCACAGGAAAAAAATAGATCTTGCAAAGTTGGAACTAATTGATTGAACTTTTTAGTCCCACCCAGTCTGCTGTTACCACGGCAGCCATACCCAGCCGGCACTCGGCCATGCCCAGCCAATGGGCCACACCCACCCGGCACTCGACGATGCATAAGTGTGTTTTGGGTTGCAGTTTGGGCACTCGGTCTCTAAAATGTTTGCCATCACTGTCCTACTCCTTTTGGTGCAATAAAATAAGATAGTAAGACACATTTGCGATGGTGGCAAGATGTATTTTCCAAAACAGTTGAGGAAGGTGGAATTAAATATTCATCCACCGCGTAGCTCTTCCCTCAAGTTTTGAAAATACTAGTCCATTATAAAAAGATGAAAAACTAGCCTGGAGAGCAGAAATCAGAGGTGAAAAATGTGCATTTATTGCTAAAAACATCCAATTTACAGTTCCAGTAAATTACCCAAAAAACAAAATGATCACAGGAATTGAAATATTTAAGTTTCAAGTAGAAATCCAGCCCTTTTTGGATTCTTTTTTTTCTTTAATTTTTTTTGTACATTTGAATTTTTGAATAAATTTACTACTCTTGTTTAATTTTCTCAAACCCCCTCAAATTTTTGCAGTAAATGTTCGCTTTAAGTGAATGGAAAAATGATAGATTTTTTTTTTAAAAAAAAAACAAGATGGAATTACATTGAGAAATTACTGAAATGCGCAGGAAAACTAATTTTTTAATCAAATGAATGTTTAGATTTATCTTACCAGTAACCTTATCAACATAAAATGTAAGGGGACGAGAGTCATTTCCAGCACTATTAACTGCGAAACAGCAAATGATCATACTCTCCTCCATCTCCATCTTAAGGACACTCTTCAATGACACTTTTACAAAGGGAATTTTCCTCATGATCGCTGGACTGGAATCATTCAGAATCAGAATCCCATACTGACCACATCTGATAGACAAACAAAAATGTCAGAGATATTAGTATGACAGGTGGATGAGAATTTTATTTGCTGGATGTCAAAGAGATACTGTCCAGTATACTGGTCCCCAACCTTTTGGGCCCCAAGGACTGGTTTTTTCCATGGACCTGGTGGGGGTGGGGGGGTGATTTTGTGCTGTACATAGCTGCTGTATATGCACAGATGAAGCTTTGCTTGCTTGTGCTGTCCAGTTCCTAACGGGCCACAGACTGGTACCAGTCTGAAGTCCAGGAATTGGGGAGCTCTGGTCTAACACATGGGTTAGATGCTCCCATTCCTGATCTCACTGCCATTTATCTTTTTAGATAATTTGAATTAGCAGCAATTGTCACAAATTCCAAAATTGTGCAATGAACATAACACCCCAAAAGAAAAAACAAATGGATGAGAATCATTTACAAATAAGAACAATTTGCAAATTAGCAATAGTTTTTTTTATGGCAATCAACTTCATAAACCCATTTTTCCCTATACCCTTTTGTCTTTGATTGATTGCCTCAACCATAATATACTTTTAATTGTGTAAATTAACTGCTCCAGAAGTTACATTGTAGGAAGTTGCATTTTTAAAGAAACCAAAATCAAAACAATCAGCCCAGTGGGGTTCCTTCATTATAGTTATAAAATATAGCAATCCCAATAGTATTTGGACTTATATACCACTTCTCTGTGCCTTACAGCTCTCTCTAAGCAGTTTACAGAGTCGGCATGTTGAGAACTGAGATGAATCAGTTCCATAATGAAAATGGTGGTATATGAAAGCTACAGTGCTATTATACCCCTAAGTCTCAGCAAGCATTTTTGAGTAGAAATGCATTGGCTTGTGCTGTGATTCTATTACTTACCTATAAATGTTGGGGGGCAATTTGTACCACTGAATATGTGGAGAAGGATAGCCAGTTACTTCACATTGGAGACCACCGGAAATGTTGGTCAACGCTGTAATTTTTGGTGCAGCTAAAAAGCAAATACAAAGGAACCATTAAAGACAGTAGACAGCAGCATATTTTCTTCATTTCAAATCTCATTAGCTGTACGAAAATGGTAGCACCCTGTAAAATGGAAATTGCAGCAAATCAGATTAATAGAATGCTCTTTGCGACTTAGCTTCCCATCGCCTTTTCTATACAGGGGCACAAAGTCAATTATTTTTCCATCTGAGTGAATTGACTCAATTATGACTAGGAAAAGTTACTTCTGATAAGAATTCAGGATTACTTCTAAGGCAATATCAACAGTCATAAAACATGAATTTTTGGAAGAAGTATAGCTGGTGTTCATTTTGCCACAAAAAAGAAGATAATTTCCTTTTGCTTACATTCCCTGAGATCTGATATAGTTAAGGGCAACCATGGACATATTTGGTTTTAAGGATAACTGGATTTCCCTTAGAAAGACTTTGTGTGGCTTTTGAGTTTTCTAACACTCTAGATTGGAAAATGTCAGCCTTTCCAGAAACACCAAACAAGTAGCATGGCCAGAAGAACTAATTCTACACTACTTGTAAATTTGCTGTACATCTCAAATCTCCCCCCACACCCCCACCATCTCCTTTGCAGCCAAGAAACTAGGGAGGGTCCCTTCTGAGCTGCTTGCCCTATCCACGTTCTGCTGCTTCTCTTTTATCTCACCACTTATCAATCCATCTCCTTGGCTGCATCTTTGATTCCCAAGGTCATTCCCACATGTCATTACAAAAAAAGAGTAGCACAGAACATACTTTTCACAGAGATGTAAAAATGAATGGATGCATTGGCTTCCCCATTGTCTGCAAAAAACATATATTCGCCACTGTTTTTTATCTCCATCTGATTCAGCCCGAGGGTATTGCTGTGTCTGTCAAAAGAGAGAGCAAATATGCATGTCAAAATGTTAAGAAGCGATTGTAATACAAGATCTCCATAGCGACAGATGATTATTTTGTGAGCTTTATTTTGTGGTATGCTAGCTTTCAAAAATATATTGAATAGAAATAGGAAAGAAAACATCATTCAAATCATGTCTAAGACAGTTATCAAACAACCTTCTCATCTGTCACTATTCAATACATGGCATACTATATTGAAACTTGCAGCAGCTTCTTCCTGGTAGATCTAATTGGTAGAGTCAAAACTGGCTGGAGAAGTAGTCCTGGGAATATCTGGCAAGCCATGGATAACATTTGTAGTTTAAAACTGGTACTTTAATTAGAGAAGAAAACCAGATGGCAAATAATGCAGGGACTGTGAAACTGATGGAGTTGAAACTATACATTTTGAACCAGCTGTAGTTTCTAAATATTCTTTAAAGGCAGTCTCCTGTAAAGTGGATTGCCTTGGTCCAACTAGATAGTAATGACAGCATGAGTAGCTAAGTCCTCTGAAGGAATGGAAAATACTACTTAGCCTTTACCTTTGATGACCAAAAATCATGTGGCCAATGTTTGTGGAGTTTCCTGATGGGTTTACATGTATCCATCTATAAGTTGAAGGTCTAGGATACGCATCAATGAGCACATGAAGGTTCAGGTTTTGATGCATGTTTGTCTCCTGAATTCTGTTCTGTAATGTGGACAAACGCAGATATCCTTTCTCTGGAAAGCAAAGTAAGATGTTAATGTCTAAGGAAGTGAAGGTAGAAAGCTATTTCCTTGAGGAAAATAGCCTGATTCTCAGTAGAGTTGTTCATCACATGCATAATGATAATGGTCACTGAGGAGTCCAGCAGCAAAACAGCACATTCCAAAACAAAAATAAAGTACTTAAAGCTATCCCTGCCTTTCAGCTACTCAGGAATGACCAATGAGCCTGTTTCGATTGCAGAGGGTCATTTTGAAGGGTAGACCAAACTCAACTAATTCCTGCAGGATTCACAAGGAGCAGCCATGATGCTACATGATACACTATTGCATGCCCGTGATTCATTACCTGCCACAGCCAATAATTACTTTTGTATGCAGAATTTTAAAATCCCACAGGAAGGACTTTGTTCAATTCATTATCTCCATTCTGGTGGCTTTGAAATACATTGGATTATTATTTCCACAAACCCACGTGAATGATTGGGCCGCTATAACTGGAAGGCACCCTGTTAGGGAAAGCTGATTTAAAGAATTCTGATCTGATCTTTAACCCTGAAAGTGATTTACAAGGTGGCTTACAAAATCCAGTAGACAGACAATTGATGGGCTTACAAAAGAAGCAGACATGAACTTGAACTGATGAAAGGACCGGGACAGAATACTAACTTCATATTTCTGGAGTTGGGATGGGAGTGTCTAAGCTTTTGATTTCTTTTAGGTGTATCCAGAAGGCAGAAAAATTGGTCATAAATGTGTTGGACTTATGCACTGACACTGGATTTTATGGACAAAGTTCGATAGGAGCAAGGTAGTTGAATTACCCCAGAAACTTGCCATTCAAAATGCTGGAGAGATGAATGGAAATATGGGATGTGGGAAAACAAGATATCTATGTCCTTAAAACATCCATTTTTGAAAGTATTATAGAAATTTTATTCTATCTTGAATTTTAAAAGGGAGTAGAAGGCAACGCTACATTTCATCTGAAAACTGCCGTACTAATTAATTCGAAGTACCAGGGAATTTTGATATTGTATAGTTGTATATTTTTCCTGAACAATAAAGAAAGATTCTTATATAACATATTGGTATTTTAGAAAATATTAAGACTTTCTGTCTTTATCATGTATCTTCCTTACTGAGAGATTAGGACACTAAATGGTAGACAACCTCTGATAATTATTCTCATGCATGTTTGATCATTCTTTTCATATACTGTTTGATAATTCTTCTCTGGAAAAAGTTCAGAGAAGAACAACTAAGATGATCAAAGGCCCAGAGACTAAAACATATGAAGAGTGGCTGCAGGATTTGGGTTTGGCTAGTCCAGGATAGGCAACCTTGGCTCTTTTATGACTCGTGGACGTCTGGGAGTTGAAGTCCATGAGTCATACAAGAGCCAGGATTGCCTACCCCTGAGCTAGTCTAAAGAAAAGAGGAAATAGGGGTGACATGATAGCAGTATTCCAGTATTTGAGGGGCTGCCACAAAGAAGATGGGTCAAATTATTGTCCAAAGCACCAGAGGGCAGGACAAGAAATAATGGTTGGAAACTGATCAAAGAGAGAAGCAACCTGGAATTAAGGAGAAACTTCTGTGTGAGCAGAGGGCTGGATTAGAAGATCTCCAAGGTCCCTTCCAGCTCTATTCTTATTCTATTCTATTCTATTCTATTCTATTCTATTCTATTCTATTCTAGTCTATTCTAGTCTATTCTAGTCTATTCTAGTCTATTCTAGTCTATTCTAGTCTATTCTAGTCTATTCTAGTCTATTCTAGTCTATTCTAGTCTATTCTATTCTATTCTATTCTATTCTATTCTATTCTATTCTATTCTATTCTATTCTATTCTATTCTATTCCATTCCATTCCATTCCATTCCACTCTACTCTACTCTACTCTACTCTACTCTACTCTACTCTACTCTACTCTACTCTACTCTACTCTACTCTACTCTACTCTACTCTACTCTACTCTACTCTACTCTGATGCACTGTGTTTATTCATTTCTGATTGATTTAACTGATATTCCATATTTCTGTTCATAACCCCCCCCAGTCAGCTAACACAATGTAAAAACTCCACAGAAACAAAATGAAAACAACCCCATTAATAAACTGGAATGGTGTTTTGGATACACAAAACCTACTTTTATTGGTGAGGGGAAGAAGGTTTTCCTTGTAATTTCACGTACCTAGTACCTGGAGAGTAACCGAAGCATTTACAACTGTTTGTGAAATTTCCCCAAGACAAGTATATTTTCCACTGTCTTGTAACTGCACTGCTGGAATGAATAGGGTAAAATCAGTTGTGTATGACTTAGCTAATCCAGTATCGATTTCCATTATAGTCGTGCTGGCCTGTAGTAAGAAAAGGTAGACGTTATTGTGCTGATTTGGAGATAGGAGCTCTTTGTCCCCATTATCTCCAATTAAACCTTTTCCAGACTGTAGGGCTTTTCCTTGAATAGGGCTGAGAAACCACTGGTTCTCCACTTATATTTTGTTAATCCCAATTGTTTATATTAATTAGTGCTTCAGATATATTTCAGATTATGCTAGTTCAGTGATGGCGAACCTTTTAGAGACTGAGTGCCCAAACTGCAACACAAAACCCACTTATGCATCATCGAGTGCCGGGTGGATGTGGCCCATTGGCTGGGTATGGCCCATTGGGTGGGCATGGCCCATTGGGTGGGCATGGCTGTGGTGGTAATGGCAGACTGGGTGGGACTAAAAAGTTCAATCAATCAATCCCAACTTTGTAAGATCTTTTTTTCCCTGTGAGAAGTTGAAATTGACTGATTGAACTTTTTTTTTGCGCACAATGGCAGAGGCCTAAAGCAGAAGTTTTATAAAACCCAGCTGAAGGTCTAGAACTAGGGCAACAGCGCGTGTGCCCACAGAGAGGGCTCTGAGTGCCACCTCTGGCACCCGTTCCATAGGTTCGCTACCACTGTGCTAGTTCCTAAAAAACAGGCGATGAAATAATGGTTTCACATCTGTATTACTTAAATATAAAGATATACTTAAGTATAAATTGTTTTACAAGCTAATTAAAGTATGTATAAAGCAAAGAAAGCAAAGACATAAGATTCATCAGTACATCCATTTGATAAATAAATATCCTTTGGTTCCTTCTACCTCTTTATTCTTGTTTATTGGAAATGACTGAGGTTTGTGCTCATATAGTAAGGCAGTCTGAAGATTCAAGACACCCAGAAATTGTTAAAAAACAACCTGGATTAAATGATCAGGATGCAAAAGCAAATCAATCTGGAGAGCTGCAAGTTTAATGTACAAAATATAGTTGAAGCAGCCTTCTTCAATTTGATTGCCTCAAGACTACAACTCCCATCACCCGAGCCGGCCAATAGCCTCATGATGCCTGGACCTAGCCATGATGATGCCAAAATGATGACACGTGTCATTTTGCAAACTCTGCCATTTTCTAATTGTGTCACAATATTCTACCCAAATATCTAAGGAGCAGAGTTTTCATTGTGACATTGCAGCACATATTAAATCATCAGACACTCATGAATGACTTGCTGGTTAGGGATGGTAGACATTGTCATTCAACAGCTCTGGAAAACAGATCTAAGTCCTTGCATGAACGGGCTTATATAAGCCACAAGAATGTCTGAGATCATGCAAGACAACACAAGCTAAGGCTCACATCAAAAACCCTTAGAAATGGCTTACGTTTGCAGTAGGGGGACAGATCCATGTGCCATAATATTCAGGAGAGTGATATTGTACTCTGCAGGAAATGTTGAAAGGTTCTCCTTGTAACCGCACTTGGTCCATTATTCCTTCAATAGTAACTGTTAAAGGCTGAAGGTTGTCTGAAAAAGTCAGAAAAGTCTGTTAAATACACACTGAGCTAGAAAGGCTGGTCAGTACAAGAAACCTAACGTCTTCATCTTTTCTTATGCTTCCCTTTGCTATTTCTGCCTAATGATGGGACATTGTTTTAAGCTTCTGACCCTTTCAGCATCTTTTCCAGCAACATTTTGACCCAAGAGATTGAGAAGTTATCCCAGTTTTTTATGGAGAGGATGTGTGTGTCCCCATTTTAATCCAAATTATTTCAAACCAGTTTGGCAGTGACAGTAAAGAACAACTAATGTACTGAAGCAGCTATTCATTGTTCTGCCAATATAGACAATTGTTCTTTGTTGATTGATATTGATCCAGCATTGCACAGCAGAATGAATATATAAAATTTGGAATCAACCTCTCCACGTTGAAAAAACGAACAATATGCACTGGAGCACTTTTTCTAACTGTTGCCAGAACACCTGTCCCAAAAGGCTTGTAAACACATGTTCAAATAGTTACAAAAGAGCAGTTCCAACCTACCATAAACAGAAAGGATAAGTCTGGGTGAAATCACCCACTGTCCTTGAACCTGGGCTTTACACTCATAGGACCCTTTATCACTCAGGTCTACTTTGTGAATCCACATTCCTTCCTTAGGTCTGAATGAGACTTCTGAATCAACTGGAGAAGAGTCTTTAAGGAGGGTCATGTTGCCTGTGAATCTTGGGTCGGCAATCAGGCACGGAAGCAAGGCATCCCTGCCCTTTTCCACAGAAAAATATACATTCTCAAGGCCACACCACACAGAGTCAGGATCTGTAGAAGAAATACGTTAGGAATCCATATGGTAGCTTGGCATGCCTAGAAAAACAGCTGGAAGCTATCTAAAATAAGGTTATCTGCTGCTGACTTGGTAGTGAGAGCAAAATCTCTGAGCTCAGGTATTCTCTGTCAGTAGAGGTCTCTCTCTCTCTCTCTCTCTCTCTCTCTCTCTCTCTCTCTCTCTCTCTCTCTCTCTCTCTCTCTCTCTCTCTCTCTCTCTCTCTGAATGTGTATTTGTGTGTTTGTGTGTAAGCGTGCGTGTGTGTATCAGATATATCTTTGTTTATGAGATATATCTTTTGCCTGAACCCAGCATACACTCTAGACCAGGGGTTCTCAACCTTGGCAACTTTAAGACTTGTGGACTTCAACTCTGGCTGAGGAATTCTGGGAGTTGAAATCCACAAGTCTTAAAGTTGCCAAGGTTGAGAACCCCTGCTCTAGACAATGTACAGATATTAATTATAATAGAAGTAATAAAGGATCCACTCTGGGCCGGTCACCAGGACCAGAGGTTTAGTCTTCTGAGCTTTTGGACTCTTGCTGGAGCCCATCCTCAGGGAACTGCTCTCTCACGTTCTGGTGATCCAGAGTGGATCTTACAACTTTATCCTGGAATAGATATATTTGCCTTCATTCGTAAAAATAATAACAAAGCATATAGTAGCCAATCAATATCAAGTAGCTTGGTGTTGACCCCAGTAATATCTGTAAAGTCATCTTGCCTCAGGAGGGCAAGTCGTTCCTCTCATTGTACCTCGTGGTAGGAAAGGAACTTCAGCAGGACTCTGTCTCTCTCATTGAATAAATAGGCCCTAAATTGGTCCCAGGCTCCAAGACTTACAGGGCTTTATATGTGATAAGTAGCACTTTCAACCATGCTCAGAAATGCACAGGTAACAGCTTCAAAGCAGTAGTGCATTTTGCAGCAGCTAAAGTGTCTGTGTGGTCTTCAAGGGCAAATCTTTTGGCCATGACCACCATTTGCTCACCCAGCAGGAGCTGTGAATCCAGACTCATTTATTATATGCCATCAAGTCAGTTTTGACTCTTAAAAAACACATCAATGCTGTATATTTTCCCTAGGACGATTTGCTTGGCAACCTCATCCTTCAGATCTTCCAGTTGTGAATCAAAAAGGACTCCCAAATTGCAGGTATATTCTCCTAGGGACACAATCTGGCCAAGAGTCAAGGTTGATAATCTAGGATTGTAGGCATCTGAATTAACAACTGACTCTTTTGCTTGAAGGGATTCAATTCTATGAGTCATCCAAATGAGCTAATTTCTCATGGACAAATTTGCAGCAGGGATTTCCCATGATTGCTTTGTTTCAAATGTGAAAAAAATATTGGTATAGTTAAGCCTTACTGAAAAAATTACTTAAAAGGGGGGGTCAGTTTTTCGTCAATGTCTTTGCCACCTGATGGAGGAAGACCCTAACATATCCTCAGCAGGCTTAACACTCCACACTGTACAACCCCTCCATCCTCTGTAAAAACACTGACAGCTGACAATGGAGCTATGGGGAACACAATCCATCTACTCCCCTAATTCTCAGTCACTGTTTACTTATGCATGTGCAATGATTTATTTTCAAAGCATATGACAGATAATAAGGAGAAATCTGGTTACCTGTCACAGTCACATATATAATTCTAATCCCCTCTTCTGGCTTGTTGATATAAGCACACTGGTAGTTTCCCATCTGGTTGCAACTAGCCTTTGGCATGTAGAGGGTGCCATTGTCATACACGGTCACGGTGGACCCATTCTGGATACCGAACCACTCAACAGGGAAATTCCCTGAGCAAAGTAATTTGACTGAGTCTCCTAGCTTCACTCTCAGAATGTCAAGATTAGGGTAGATGGTGGGAGAAGCCAAGCCTAAAATGAAGAAAAAGAATATTATTTTTTGTTATCTTCCAATTCTGCATTCTGAGAAACATTTTTTTAAAAAGTGAGTCAGGGGGGCTGGAATGCTATTGCTTTGTACTCACATACACACACACACACACACACACACAGTTTGGCAGCTCTTTTCACAATAGTGATTCTGGGTAGCAAACAAAGATTAAAAAAAAAAGTTAGAAACGACACACCATAATTCCCGAGGTAAATGATCTAATCCTAAAATGACATTAACAACCAAGCTTGCTTACCCTTCTGGGGTAAAGCCAGGTCTTCAGGGCCCCAGCTGGCCTTAATCTTTTACCAAGGAAAGCCATGGTTATTTCTTGATATTCTTCCAGTGGATGGAGCCACAATCCCATGCCTTTTTGTGACAGTTACATAACCAACCATGATACCCTATTCAGTTCTACAGTCCAGCTTCTCTCTTCCTTTTCTTAGTCCCACAATGAAAAATCAACTGTGTGTCCTTTTTTGCCGAGCATAACTAACCCTTAGTAAACTGGAGTCCATACCTAGAGAATTCAGTGGGTGCAAAGTAAGTGTCACCTCATCATTCAGTGTGCATTTTATTCAAAGTAATCCTCGACTTACAACTACAATTGGGACCAGAACTTCCATTGCTACACAAGGCAGTTGCTAATTATGCCAAACCCAATTTTACAACCTTTTTTTACCACGGGTTATTAAGCGAATCACTGCAGTTGCTAAGTAAATCACACAAGGTCATTAAGTGAAGTCAGCTTCTCCCTTTGAGTTTGCTAGTCAAAGCTGGCTGATAAGGTTGCAAATGACAGTCAGCAATAGCAACAGCTCTTAAGACTTACATACCTATCCATAGTGCTTTACCACACTTTCTGAGCAGTTTATCAATGTCACACATACTGCCCCAACAATCTGGGTCCTCATTTTACCGATGTGGGAAAGATGGAAGGCTGAGTCAACCTTGAGCCGGTCAGGATCGAACTCCTGGCAGTGGGCAGAGTTAACCTGCAATACTGCATTCTAACCACTGCACCACCAGGGCTACTGGTGAATCACTGAAGTTGTCGCATAAACCACACAAGGTCATTCAGTGAATCCAACTTCCCCCTTTGAGTTTGCTTGTCGAAGCTGGCTGATAAGGTTGCAAGTGGCAACCATGTAACCATGAAAAGCTGCGACTGTAGTAAATACATGCCGTCACCAGGCAGCTGACTTTTGTCCATGTTACCCTAGGGATGAGGCGATATTTATCAGTGTGAGGACCAGTTGTCACTTTTTTCGGTGCCACTGTAACTTCAAACGGTCACTATGTAAATAGTTGTAAGTCGACGACCTGTATAGCCGCTGCAGTGTCTAGCCTCCACTTTTGTTTTTCTTCTTGATCAGCCCTTTTCATCTAAGATCAACAAAGAAATATTTATTTTTCAATGTTGGAGCAATTTTCTGCTGGCCAGTCAAACTGAGTTCAGAAAAGCCTTCTCTTTAGGGGTTCTGGCAATCACCCTTCTTTGAGGCACTGTTCCCCCATTGACCTCTCTGGAGCCCTAGCCAGCCCGTTGGTCTCTTTCTAGACAGAATGCTCTCAGATACAATTTGCTTTTGCAGTTTTACAGTGAAACAGAGGGTTCTCTTTGCTCAGATAATTTTTTGTTGTTGTTCTCATTTGGGATTTCTGCTCATATATTTTGGGTATATCTGGTCCAAATTCAGGCTTTCTTGAACAGTTGTGTTTGTTTCATGCAGGCAGAGACATCAGAAAGAAAACAACTAAGTTTGAAATAACTTCATTGCTTTCAGCAGCCTTCTTAAATTGCAAATTTGGCTCTGGTGGTCTGAGTGGTGTATGTGTGTTAGCCTACATTCTTAAAGAGAACATTATTTCAGACATATAGTTGGAGCCTATGGTTCTGAATGGAATTTAAAAAAAAAAACTTTCACATTTCTCATACGTGTGCAGACTTTCTCTATTTGGGCTTCCTAAACTCTTTGCTCCTTGTGTCCAGGGAATCTTTGTATTTTCGTAACTTGGCAAAGCTCAAACATTTCTGAAAAAGGGCTTTATGTTCCTAATCTTTCAAACATAAAAAGTATCTGGTGCACATAATTTTGTGTATAGGTATGTTTGCTGCTTGCCGTTGTTGGCCAAATGTAAATAGAAATAATCCATAAAAAAATACGAGTCCCAATTGCCTATTTTATTTCTCTACATTTATTGGCAGCTAGATTAAGCTCATGAATATGCATGAAATAAACATTTTTGTTTTGAAAGAATATTTTATAAGTAAACAGAACATTCCAATGCAAAATTAAGAAAGAGCAAGAAAGAAATAGGAAGTTCCCTTTATCTCTCAAGCACAGCGACTCCTTTAACGATTTAGAGGCCAGTGAGAAACAGACCCAGGGACAGTCTGTGAAGACTTATCTAAGTCTTGCTATTTGCCCTGGTGTTCAAAACAGAGACAAAGAGATGCTGCACATGCTAATTGGGGCAGGCAAAGGGTGAGAGACTTATAAATGATGGCTGTACCGGCCCTTTCCCTTTGTAAGTCTGGATATCCCCACTCCCCAGGACTAGGGAAGTGTCCAGATAGCAGGACTAGAGGACAACTCTAAAATAACACTGGTCAAAAGCTGAACAGATTTCATTTGCTTGATAGTGAGAGATGGATCAATGGGGAATCAAGAAGAAAAATAGTTCTTTATTATTGTTGTTAATATTATTTAGTAGTAGTAGTAGTAGTAGTAGTAGTAGTAGTAGTAGTAGTAGTAGTAGTAGTAAGAATAAAGTTGGAAGGGACCTTGGAAGTCATCTAGTCCAACCCCTTGCTCAGGCAGGAAACCCTATACCATTTCGGACAAATGGCTGTTCAGTTTCTTCTTAAAAACTTCCAGTGTTGGGGCATTCACCGCTTCTGGAGGTAGGTTGTTCCATTGGTTAATTGTTCTAACTGTCAGGAAGTTTCTCCTTAGTTCTAAGTTGCTTCTCTTCTTGATCAGTTTCCATCCGTTGTTTCTTGTCCTGCCTTCAGGTGCTTTGGAGAATAGCTTGACTCCCTCTTCTTTGTGGCAGCCCCTGAGATATTGGAACACTGCTATCATGTCCCTACTCGTCCTTCTCTTCATTAAACTAGACATACCCAATTCCAGCAGCCTTTCTTTATATGCTTTGGCCTCCAGTCCCCTAATCATTTTTGTTGCTCTTCTCTGTACTCTTTCTAGAGTCTCAACATCTTTTTTACATCATGGTGACCAAAACTGGATGCAGTATTCCAAGTGTGGCCTTACCAAGGCATTGTAAAGTGGTATTAATACTTCACGTGATCTTGATTCTATCCCTCTGTTAATGCAGCCTAGCACTGTGTTGGCCTTTTTGGCAGCTGCAGCACACTGCTGGCTCATATTTAGATGATTGTCCACCAGGACTCCGAGATCCCTCTCACAGTTACTACTATTGAGCAAGGTACCCCCTATACTATACCTGTACATTTGGTCTTTCTTGCCTAAATGTAGAACCTTACTTTTTTCGCCATTGAATTTTATTTTGTTAGATAGTGCCCAGTGTTCAAGTCTGTCCAGGTCCTCCTGTATCTTAAGCCTGTCTTCTGGAGTGTTGGCTATTCCTGCCAGCTTGGTGTCATCTGCAAATTTGATGAGTTCCCCATCTATCCCCTCATCCAAATCGTTGATGAAGATGTTGAAGAGCACTGGGCCCAGAACAGAACCCTGGGGCACCCCACTACACACTTCCCTCCATGTAGATGATGATGATGATGATGATGATGATGATGATGATGATTCCATGGTGACACAATGGTTAGAATGCAGTATTTCAGGCAAATTCTGCTCACAGTCACAAATTTGATCCTGAGCGGTTCAAGGTTGACTCAGCCTTCTGTCCTTCCAAGATTGGTAAAATGAGGACCCAGATTGTTGGGGGCAATGTGCTGACATTGTAAACCCTCAGAGAGTGCTGTAAAGCAGTCCCCTCCCCTCAACCTTTCTGGCTCCAGGGATCTGTCTTCCATGTTCTGGGGGTGGGCTTGACTGGGAAATTCTGGGACTTGAAATCCACGTATCTTAAAGTGGCCAAATTTGAAAAGCATTGTTTTAAGGAACAATGTCCCATAAAAAGATAAAGAAAGGAAAAGTGGAATTACGTATGGAGCATTAAGAAGGAAACAAAATATCAGATTCCAAAATATCAACGACAGCCTTCAATGACTTTCACAGAGGAAACAAAAGGGGAAAAAGGCTTCAAGTTTTAGAAGAGCCATAAGACTATTCTCTCCCCCAACTTTTTTTTTTTTTGCAACATCAGTGATTTCTTTTGGCTGCCACATATATTTTTAAGGGAAAGATGGGGAAGTGAGAAATATTTCTGTGAGTCAGATCTGCTGAGAAAGGCATCAGAGAAGACAAACTTTATAGTCCCTTTCAGCAATAGAGGAAACACATTGAGACTGGTGGTCTCTGTCCCTCTTCTGTGGTTGTCTCCCCTGCCTCATCCTCCCATCCCCATTTAAGCTCTTCAATTTTGCTGTTCTTTCACTTCTGCTTTTTAGTATTTGACTGGGGGAGCAAGTGGGGTGGGATGGCAGCCCCCCCGAAATGAATTCGGCTAATACTTCAGTGGGAGGGATCCCCTTAGATTTCAGCTCTTAGTTTGTGATGTTTCCTTTTTATGTTTTTATAACCTTTTTTAAACAGTTGGAACTTTTTATTATTTACAAATATATATATATATATATATATATATATATATATATATATATATATATATATATATATATATATATATATATATATATATATATATATATATATATATATATATATATATATATATATATATATATATATATATATATATATATATATATATATATATATATATATATATATATATATATATATATATATATATATATATATATATATATATATATATATATATATATATATATATATATATATATATTTATTCGATTTCTATGCCGCCCTATTCCGGAGAACTCATATATATAAATAATAAAAAGTATATATATACATATATACATATATACATATATACATATATACATATATACATATACACATATACACATATACACACATACACACATACACACATACACACACACACACACACACACACACATATGTATATATAAACAGTGATTAAGCATGAGCATCAACCAATGTGTAAGCTCTGATTCACATAATGTCATAGAGGACATCAAAATTCCCTAGTTTAAGTTCTGCAAAAACAAAACTTCTCAGTGTCATGGCTGCTATCCAATGAAATAAATTTGGTTTTAATGTGAATATTCTGCCTTAACTGTTGAGCCAATCCCAGTGAGCTCAATGGATTGAGATGAAGCTGGCCTATTGATTGAGCTTGCTGAAATATGCTGATGGATTAATAAAGGAATACTTTGGTGTTTCTGAAACAGGATATAGACTTGGGTGAGGCAGCTTTTGGAGCAGTGATAACTAGAACAGAATCATGTCCTCTGTCTTGGAGAAAACATACATTAATGCGAATGTTACAACTCCTTTATCATCTTGATAATCTGTTTGTGTCTTGCTAGAACTAGGTCAATGTTAACTGTACTATTTGATGACCTATAAAATGAAAAAAAAACTTGAATAAAAAATACCCGTTCTGATAATTGAGCAAAAATGTCCAGTTTTGGTTGCCATGATGTAAAAAAGATGTTGAGACTCTAGAAAGAGTGCAGAGAAGAGCAACAAAGATGATTAGGGGACTGGAGACTAAAACATATGATGAATGGTCGCTGGAATTGGGTATGTCTAGTCTAACAAAGAGAAGGACTAGGGCTGATGTGATAGCAGTCTTCCAATATCTAAGAGGCTGCCAATATAGAAGAGGGGATCAACCTGTTTTCTAAAGTACCTGAAGACAGGACCAAAAGTAAAGATAGAAACTAATCAAGGAAAAAACCAACTTAGAACTAAGGATAAATTTCCCAAGAGTTAGAATGATTAATCAGTGGAACAACTTGCCTCCATGATATGGGTGCTCCAACACTGGAAGTTTTTAAGAAGAGATTGGACAACCATTTCTTTGAAATGGTATAGGGTTTTCTGCTTGAGCAGGAGGTTGGACTAGAAGACCTCCAAGATCCCTTCCCAATTATGTTATTCTACTATTCTCTATTCTGTTTTATATGGCTAACTGATTATGCTTGGTTGGTATCTTTGAGCTGGAATATTAATTAAATGTCTTTGCAAGTAACACTCCTCTGCTTTCAGCTTTTGTTTGCCCTTCAGCCTGCTGAAAGCAACACAGAATCATAGCATTGGAAGGGATCTTGGAGGTCTAATCCAACTCCCTGCCCATTGCAAGAATCCTCCTACTGCCCTGGACATATGGCTGTCCAGTCTTTTCTTACAAACTTCCAGTGATGGAACAGTCAAAAAATTCTTATCTTTGGATGCTCTGGAGAATAAATCCACATCTTCTGCCCTGTGACATCCTTTAATGGTTTGGACATCAAGAACCAATGGGTCGAAGTTCTATTGTGAGACTTGAAATAATTTCCTGAGCTACTAAGGTATTGAACAGCCTGCTTCCTGAAGCTATGGATGTTCCAATTCACACGTGCCTGCAAATTTTTAACAGCCTACTCTTCCATGCTCAGCATCCATTTTGTATTGTGGCAACCAAAACTAGGCACAGTATAGGTAGTCCTCACTTACTGGCCATAGTTGGGACTGGCAATTCCATTACTAAGTGATGCGGTGCATAAAGTGAAATGTCTCGTGACTGCGCTGACTTATGGTGTCTGATTCAGACAAATTGCAAGGAGACAAATTTTGACCGTTTAGAAACATTTCCTAATTGCAAGAACTGTTCCAGAATGGAATAGAAATTTACTTCTCATCTTCTACTACCGGTACCAGTGTTCTAGGTATCATTTTTGGTGCTACATATCCTAAACAGTCACCAACTGAAAGAGGCTTCCAGAAAGAGAAGGCTTAAGGGGGATGAACAATACTGTTCAGCACCCAATTTGCCTCCCATTATCAGTTATATATCAGATTATTTCACAGAACAGCTTGCTAGAACACTGGAAAATTTCCCTTTGGAAACCAATTTGATCCAATAGGCATCTGGGGTGGACCATCTGAATATGGTCCTGCAGAAATCATGGGTGACTAACAATTGCAACTTGATCAAGGCATGATCTGACCATGGCAATTAAGTACTAGAAATCCCATTCATTTTCGCATCATCTAACATCTTCTTTGAGACAAAAACAAGGTCCAATAAATGAACACCTATACGTGTTGGGTTCAAGATTACTTGAGATATATCTATGATTGTTACGGAGTACCTAAATTCCTGATCCAGGATTCCTAGATCCAGATCTTTCAACACCAAAAGTTGTGGGTTCTCTGCCAATATCTCAGAGATCGATTCCTTGGGCTTCCAAGTTTGACTTAATTTGGAATTATCTTAGTTGTCTTAATGGCATTGTCTTGATTTGGAAATATATACCAGTATGTGATGGTGATCACACTAACAATCAGCTTTGTTTTATTTCCATGATACAATCACAGTCAATTCTGATATATCTCTATGACAACCGCATATTCATTTTTTGGTTTTTATATTCATTGGGATCAGTGTGACAAGAAATGACAAGCAGAACACAGATGATGCTCAAGAGAAGGATACTGGAATATTTTGCCTAATTTAAAATGACTTTATCCCAGATTAAAACTACAAATAGTTGGTAGAGTTCTAATCAAATAACTAAAAATAATCTATTCAGACAAGAATTTAAACATACATCATACTTATTCATATAAACTGATACATGATTAACAAGGCACAATTCTTAAATTTCCATATTTCAATAATAAAATATTAAAAATAATTAAAAATAGTAATTATTAAAAATAATCACCCTATTTGCTAACTGTCAAAAAAATAGTAAGAAAAAGTAATTGTAGAGTAATTGATATTGAAGTATGACTTTATGAAACCAAAACTAGTATAGATTGTTGACCCTAAATTTATAAATTAATCGTGGTACAAAACATTTAGTATTACTCAATGTTTAATAACCCAGGAGCATCTTGAAAGTTGAAAGAAGCGCAAAAGCAAATCCATTATATAAAATTTTACAACAAGGAATAGTCAGAACTCTAAACAGTACCTAGACATTCCGCTATTTCAAGTCTTATTTCTTTGCATATTTATTTTGCCAAGGAACACTTAATTCATTTTGTACAGAAGATTCCATGGATTGTTCAAAAAGACATAGTGGTCATCTTGATAAACTGAAATGGAACAGAACAGTTCCCAATGGCTGATTTTATCATCTATAAGAATCATTTATTTTGATAAATTTGCTCTCCATTTCTTAAGCTTCCAAAGATTTCTTGAGTTTTCAGACCAGCCCGGAACAAACTGAATTTAGGTTGACTCTTTGATAAAGAGTTGAACAATCTAGAAAAAGATTAATTTTGAAACCCACCAAATATTTGGATCAGGACTGAGACTTAGAATACAACAGATTAACGTGTAGGGCTATCATGTATAGTAGATAAAGTGGAGCAGAGATCAAGAACGGATTAAAAAAAATCTGGTTGTGTTTGCTATATGTGGAAGGGTTATTAATGGATTAAGAATATCTTTGGACAGCAATAGGGTAATAAGTAAATAAGCTTTCAGATTTAAAGAAAATCTAATAAAACATGATTTTAAAAGAGTTATAGCAGAAGGGGACACCAACATTTATGTTAATGAGTATTAGTGTAACATATAGAACCACTTCATGTAGACCCAGAAATTTGGTGTAGGGGAGGATATGTGATTTAACAAATATCAAATAACAAATATGAAGTCAAATATGAACAGGTTTTTGTTTGTATTTGTGTGTGTGTGTGTGTGTGTGTGTGTGTGTGTACATTTATGTGTAATCTTTTATCAGCACTGAAGTTGCTTACTATGAAATATCAGATTCTTATAAGGAGAGGAATAGGTTGCAGAAAATGCTACCTAACATTTTCCATCCATCCACCAATTCAGTTTGTGTAGTCATTCTGAAGTAAGGCTTACTAGAAAACTATTGTTGATTCAGAGATCAGGGTTATAGAGGTACACGCGCTAACTTTTTGGTGACAATCCCTCTAGCAAATTCAGTAGCAGTTGTAGACTGGTAGGAATTTTTGCCTCCGGGGCTTGAGGCTTCCTACTGGCTTTTTATTCCTGCTCAGATCAACTGAATGGCAACAGGAGATTGCTACAAAGCAGTATCATTTCATCATGTCCAAAAATGTTGTGGAGTTAGGTTATGATGGTGAAGTAAGATGGGAAGATAAAAAAATAATAATTAAAAAAATAGGTGGGTGGGCAGCTGCTATCAACTACGCTGCAGGATAGTTTTGATGCTGTCTTTGAATTTCTCCTGCGAGCATGTAGGCTGATATGGGATCAACATATCCTTTCCCATTCTTCAGCTTTCCCCACTTATCTGCCCATCAAATCTATTTTCATCATAGTTTTATCAATAGTAGTATCCATAAAAGGCATTAAGTAGAGCTTATCTGAAGAAGAAGGAAAGATGGGCTGTGAGATCTGAACTGGGCTGCCTTCCCAATATTTAGTTCCATGACTCTTACTTACACTGAAGTAAATGTTCAGATATTCCCATTAAAAAGAAGGTCTCTGCACAATCTGTTTCAAAAGAAGGCACACAATAAACCATGGTTCACCTTTCCTATCTCTGATATTAAAAGGACAAAGCTCGGAAATTTGGGGTTACAACACTGAGTAGAGGAACAAAATGTTTAGACTTTTTTTTTTAAAAGCCCATTTATCAACCCTCTTGCTGACTTTTAAAGCTTGCTTGCTACCAAAGTGTCCTTTGGGAATGTGTAAAATATGGGGAAAATTAAGCATCAGAGATAGAATGGGTTTCATCTGTACAACAAAACTAAGCATGAAGGAAGTTCCATTTCTTTCTTACTTGGAATTGGGCAATTGGCTTCTGAGTTTTCATCTTCTCCTTACAGGTCTGAGGAAACAGGCTGCACCTGTGCTGCTCTTGTCTCTTTAAGCCCTCCCCTCAGCCAGGGCGGCAACCTTGATTATAAAAGCTGTGCTGAGAGCCAGCTCAGAGTGGTAGTATGTGGGGGAAGAGGGAATAAGTATCTCTGCCTGTGGAATTAAAGCAGCCAGAGAGATATAATTTTCCTTAGCAGTACTCAGAAGTAGGAGTAGTAGTTTGCAGAAGGAATAGTAGTTGGAGTTGTAGCAGTAGAAGTGGGAAAGAGTGGAGTAGGGGTGAGTAGTGCATAATAGCCTATGAATGCTTGTGTGTGTTGGAGCTGTGTTGTTGGCTTATTAGGAGTCCACCAAAATGGGTATACTGAAAAGAATCCATGACAAAAGGGGGGAAGCAGGGTGGGATAGCTGTAAAAAAGTGGAAGAGCCAACAGAGGCAACCACACAAATGGAGATGGCTTAAACTCAGTCATTAAACATTCCATGAAAAAAAAAATAAACCCTAGATACAAAGGGAAAAGAGTTTGACCCTCACAGAAGTCGGACTTTGCAGTCTGACATCCTGGCTTTAGAAACCAGAGTTCTTACCAGAACCTACACCACACAGAGGTAGAAGGGGTGGAGTCTCCCTTAGAAAAGACTACTACCTTGGTAGACTTAAGGTATCCACCCTTTGCCTGTAGTTAAAACAAATATAGACCAGCCAGAAATGAAGCTAGGCTCAAATACTTAAGCCAATATCACTAATATTAAAACAACAGCAAAAAGAAATGCTGCTGCTAATTAAAGAGAAAGAACCAGCTTTGGAGGAAGGCAGAAAGTAAAGATAAGCTAAGAGGGAAAAGAGTGAATGAAACAAGAGGTGGGTTGAAGGGACTGATGGACTTCAGAGTGCATCAACCAATGTGTAAAACCCAGCTGGGTGACCTTGAGCCAGTTACTCTCAGTCCACTCACTTCACTTGGTAGTTGTTGTGGAGAAAGTAGGAGGAAGGTATGTTGGATATGTTCACCACCCTGAGTTTTTTGTAAAAATGCAGGATACAAATAAAATCCATCTTGATGAAACAGAAGCCTATTTATCGTATTTGAAAGAGTTGCTACCTCTTGTCAATTCCTGAGGATGAATGGGTGATCGGAATACTCCATGTTTAACTGGAAGGACACTGAGTTTGTAGTAGTCTTCCACCAAGAGAAATAATGGACTACTTCCATATTCAAGAAATAATCCTATATAGTCATGGTATCATTCCCTATACCTATAGACTAAATTTTAGGAGCTACACATTTGACAAATGTGAAGGAATTCATGAATTGTGGCAAGATTGGAAGACTTAAGTAGGAAATGGTTGAAGCCAGATGAAAGGAGCAAAGTAAAAGTGGTAGAGCAGCTTCAAAGTGAGTTTTTGAGTGCAAGAACAGTCAGAAATAAGTCAAAGGGCAATAGAATTGGTATATTTTAAATTTAAGTACTTGATACTAATGCATGAAGTTTGTAAAAATCAGTGGCAGCATAGGGAAATATGCAGCAATTGTCTCTATTATACAAACCCAACTACTCTTATATTCAATTATACTATTAGTTTTCAGTTATGGTGTTACTATATAACCCTATTGATACAAAACCAGTTGTTAGTTTCTTCAAAGTATGGAAGACTCTTTCTTGACAATTCCAATGCTGAGACAAATGAAGTTTTGCATGGAATTTCAGAACATTGCTAAGATGGATCATGGCCTACTTCCCTCATATTTTCAGTAACCACTGGACCCTTTACCACATTGTTGTATTGCATAATAGTGACCTTCGGTTTCTAGTTTTGAAGCATGTAGTTTTTTTCTTCCATGAAGCCTGAGCATGAGACTTCTTCCTCTTGACTTTTAGAAATTAAAAGAAGTACAATCAACTTTTTGTACAGTGTGAATTTTTCCAGCTTAACCCCATTGTGGCTGTAAACATTTAATGCTGCCAATTTACTAGGGTGACTTAATTATATTAGTTGTAATTGATTAATGAATAATCCATGCATAAATATGCTAAATTCTTGATGAAAATTCACTCCCCCTTTCCCTTTAGTTAAAATATTTACCACAAAGCAGACTGACAATCATAGTACAAGTTAGTTTCTCACTCGACCATAAATGGTACAGCTATCTGTGTTAAAACTTGAGAAAAGACTACAGACTTAAAACAAAAAGTCATTCCATGCTTTCCATGGTCATATAAAGTGTTTCTAATTTATCCTTTTAAATATTTTGATCAAATCTACATTTAGATGCTGAAAGTGCTATACAAGACTGATGTACACTTAAAAATCAATTATAAACTAAAAATTAAAATTAGAAAATTTTTGGAGAAAAACTTCCTTCACTTTCAAATGGAATAACATATGACTTATTTTTTGAGCAGAAAATCATCTGTCCTAACTGAACTGCTTCAGCTTCTTTAATTGATTAGTATCCTATTCGAATAATCACTTAAGATTACAAAACAAAACAAATACCCAATCCCAGATCTTTTTTTTCCAAAATGGGCATTGTATAAACAAAGTTAACATTACTAGTTTCTTGAATATTCAAGTGTAAATTTATTCAAAAAAGAGTGAAGAGGGAAGAAAATGATCAGAGTTTTAAAAGTAAAACTGTAGGCATTAATGCAACATTGGATGTATCCAACTGGCAATCATACCAATAAAAAGCAATAGAAATTCCTCTGAAAGAACTGGTTGTGATTCTTATCCTTTTGCAGTGCACATAAAGGTTGTGATTCTTATCCTTTTGCAGTGCACATAAACCTGGTTGTGATTCTTATCCTTTTGCAGTGCACATAAAAAAGCACTACTATTAAAGCTTTTTAAACCCAACTTTCCTTATTTGGAACCTTCTAGAGATATTGTATTGCAACTTCCATCACAACAACAAACATGGCAAATGGCTTTATGACAAGTGACCTTAAGGTTGGGGCTGAAGAGAGTTGTAATCCATTATGTTTGGTTGGTTATAGTTAGAAAAGTTGATATTCTTCCCAGCTGCTGCAGTTTACTGATGTGTGAATGGAATGAACAAGAAGACTTACCTTGACAGATAGCTGTTGCTATCAGAACCAAAAGAGGACCCATTTGCTCTGGAATGAAGGTATCCACCCAGCACAAATCAGTTGTGCTGTGCTATAGGAGAATAATGCCAGTGTCCTGGTCCAGGGAATCTTTCTCAGTGGAAAACGAAGAATGAGGCAATGAAGGCTGCTAATCCTTCAGTTGTGTATTTTTTGTGTCTGGTGCCTGTTAGAGAAGAAAACACTTCTCGTTTTCTGAAAAGACCACAAGTTAGGAAATTTCTAGCTCCAAAAAAAGACCAAGAGTGTGTCATGAACACTCAATAGAAGGGAGGAGAGAGGAGGTACAGCTCAAGGAGGCCCCATTTAAAATACTCTTTTAAAGACTGATTCAATCACATTCCAACAGTACTGGTTTGCATTTGTAATCGGAAACGATAATTTGTGAATGGCACCTCCTTTTCAGGCATTCACCTAGTGACAATCTGCAGCGTGGGGGGAGGGTATGTGCAATTGTATCTACTTGTCCTGATGCAACCACACATGTTCAAGAAATCTGAAATTTTCATGACTGTGCACACAAATGAACATAGTTGACGTTTATTGGAGTGATGGAATGCTGAGATTAAATCTACTTTGGGCTCTGATGCACGTGATCTATAGTATAACTGGACATGGCTGCACAATGCAGGTGAAAGGTTGGCAAGGTGAAAGCTGAGACCAGAGCTACCAGACCTGGCAAGTGCAGCTTTTCACCTCTAGATGAGCCTAGTTTAGAAGAGAGATCTAGAAAGGCACAAATGAAATGATATACTGTATATGAAAAATATTTTTTAAAATGCTGTGGTAAAATCAAGTCATACTGCTTCAGTAACCCTCATGAGATAGAAAACATGACAAAAAGAGTTCTCCCCCCCCCCTTTTTCAACTTCCTAGGAAAGAATAGAAGAATGGAAAGCTGCAAAAGTAGATTATGAAATGAGGATTGCAAACTACTAAGGAGCATTTTGATTATCATGGGGTACAAATAGTCTGTATAAATACATACACACACCACCGTGCCTCAATAAATTTTCTATGGCTATCTGTCCCTTCTCCCCCCAAAAGGTTAGTATTTTAGTGTTGTCTTTGGATGTTTTTACTGCCTGGGCAAATCAATGGCACATGGCCAACATTAAGACTACAATTTGGAACATATTCATTAAACTTGCTTAGTTATTTAGGAACAAATGGCCAATGCTAAAAGTGGAGAATACTGACTTAAGTAAGGTCCCAAATATGCAGAATAGTGATTCCTCACAAAATCATACTTTAACTTTATATTTTCAGGTATTTTTAGTGTGATTACATCATTTTTCAATGAATATGGGTGAATCTGCCCTCCCCTTCCTCCTGGGAATCTGAGGAAATCCTAGGAATGATTACATTATTAAAAGGACAGAGGTTAATTTGCAGCAGGGTGTAAACCACATGGTGGCTTGTTTGCTGATACACTGATATAAGGTATATTTTGGTAACCAGTTCTGGAAGCAAAATAGAGGGAAATGACAACTCTGAGCTTTTATTTGAAATTAAATGCCACCTGTCTCACATACATGGCCAGCTAGACAAAAGGAGCTGAGGGTGCCCAGGGCACAGCAGAAAAGGTGGAATTTGAGTGGAAAGTTTTGGTTATAACAAACATGAGAAGTTCAGTATCAGGGTGTGCAAGCTGTGTCTGTACATAAACACTACTTGAACCACAGTGAAACCAGAAGAGAAATGAGTAGCAACTTTGAAGTTGACCCATGTGGAAAAGGCATCAGGACTGGGACCAACTGGAATTGGATGAGTTGCATCCAGTGGAGAGATGAAAATTGCCCAAATGGGACAATTAGATAGTATGCAGGAATTTTATTGGGAATGGTAGAGATCTCTACTATGCAGGCAGCTGCTCCATCATACATGTGGACAAACCTCTAATATCAGCCACACTGTCCAAATAGGACAAAAGAATGTCCTGCTTCCATCGCAGATAAATTCTATGAATTCTATTTTGTAGTTTCCTCCATTTTTATGGGTTGGGTAAAACATGAGACGCTTGGCCTGTACAAAAGCTTGAATCACAGTGAAACCAGATATTATCACTTAATAACAAAGGTTGGGAGTGGCTAAGCTTCCTCCAATACCATCTATGATAGTATTGATCCCAGTTAAACCTTCACTTTTTTTCAGTGGCAGGAGGTGATAACTATTGTTTGTGTGAAATGGTTTTGGGTCTCCTGCTTGAGCAGGGGTTGGACCTCCAAGTTACCTTTCTACTTTGTTATTCTGTTCTGTCAAACTAACTTTGTGGTGAACAGGGATGGCTACTTCCTATTGACTAAGATTTCTCTGACAGCTCAAGACAATTGGATTGCAGCTCTTTTAACTTCCATGGGTAAAGAGGGTTGAGGTCAATCCTACCTTATATGATAAGATGAAATGTGCAGTTTGTGGGAAGGTTGAGTTATGATAATACCAGTTGCTCTAGGATCTCAGATGATTTATGGCAAACTGCAGGTTTTTGCTAGTGAGAGTAAAGGCTAAGATGGGGAACAAAGGGCATGAAAACATAGGGTAATAACATACTTCACCTTCCCGGTGCCAATTTTTCAGCATTATCAGCAGTTGAAAATGGGAAGTAGATGATGTTGGTTTATAGTGACCTTGGTTTTTTTTATTTATGATACATATGCTAAGCCAAGTTTTTACAAGTTATGGGGAATCATTCTTTAAAGCCAAGCCTCTCTTGGCCCTTCCAAACAGCTGAGAGGTGGAAAAACTGATAGTTTCAAGAAGGCAAACTGATACCATAGTTTCAAGAAGGCAAGGGACTTGCAGTTCTGTATGTAGCCACTAGAAATAAATGTCAGTGTATAAGTCAAATACATGTATATCTACATATATATATTGTATCATCTGAATTTTGTCACATATTTAACCAAATGTTGCTGTGGTTCATGAACAGATGATTCTGGAAATAATGGCTGTTATTATACAACAGCTTTGAAGTGCTCCATAACTATTCTTCCTTACCATAATCACCCTGTCAGGAAGATTAAGTGGAAAGTCACTAGTCACCTAGAGAACTTTAATGGCTAAAGGTGGACTTCAGCCTGGAATGACATTGGTATATTTTGCACATGCCAATGTGGTATGTTTGCAGTCGCTCTTTTCCTGCTTGAAAAAATTGTGAGATTTAGGAACTCTTCCTCAAATTTTATAAGGAATTCTTACAAAAGATTATACAATTTTATGATCTCCCAAGACTTTGTTTATTTGGGGGAAAAAATCTGATTTGTTTTTGGCTCCTTGCTTGACATCACCTAAGAAACTCCTGTGTGTTACACCACCCATAATCATTGTGATACCAACTGTGGCATCTCTGGTGAACCTCCAAAATGTTTAATGATGCTGTGGCCTGCCTGAAGGAAAAGATTGGGAAGCATGGGTTTAACAATGCCTGGGCCATAAATTTTAATATGACTTTTGGTCTTTGAGATCTAATAATAATTGATTATATTGTTTGTTATTAGGCACACAATTTTGATAAATATGATTTGACATGAACTGATGTCCTCAGTTGCTGAAGTATGAAACATACTCAATATCCATCAAGCTAAAAAGAATAAAGTAGGAGCTGGGTCAAGCCTGGTTGTTTCTTCCATGAATCTATACTAGAACAATTCATCTTCCTATCCCTTCCGCATGGAGCAAGGAATAAACATGCCTGAGAAAATGTACCTCTTTTTACATTAAGGATTCCAATGAATAGAACCAAATTCATGGAGCTGAGACACTCAGAATTCCATTTCCCCCTTTTCATTCATGGTGGGAGTGACTGTACATCTGAGTGTGTCCTAGAGGTTTTCTGAGATCCAATATGAATGCCAAAGTACAGTTTACATTTACAGTATATCTAGCAATATTAATCTGCTGGATTATTGCATGGACAGACTTAATGAATTAGTGATTGACTTTTCTACTGCTTCATTTCAATCCCAAAAGGCCCATAATTGGTATACTAGCCAGAGATGGGGAAAGACCCCTTGACTATGATTACCATGTTCTAGAAGATGAAAATCTTAGGAAGACATCAAATTGCAGATCTGTTCCTTTAGGGCAAATGTTGTTCCATCCAAAGCCAAAGCTGGAGACTGATTCAAGCAGATCTGTTGTCACACAAACTCTTCCTGCAGAGATTTTAATTGGAACTTGTTTTGACCCATCCAAGACTTTATGACCTCCAGGCAATAAAACATAAATATTTCCTATTAAAAATAGAATGGTGAAACATTCTGGGTATCATCAGCATACTTCACTCCCCAGCAGCATCATGTAGATGTTAAATAGCATATGGAAAAGGACATTGAGAAGCCACTCTTTCCCTATTACCACCCCAAACCCCTGGAATGGAACTGCCCACTTAAGAAACAGCAGAGGCACCATCATACACTGTTTCTAAGCTCAACTCTTCCAGGCAATCAGAAGGAAATCAATATTTGCTGAGAGGTCTAGGGCCATGAAGGACACAATCCAGGGAATGACAAATTGCATAACATACTCAATACGATTTCTGTCCTGTGTTGATGTTTAAATTCGGAACCAAATGGGAGTCCAGCAAATTTGTTTTCTCTCTATGACTCTATGCAAAATAACCTACCACCTTCTCCAATCCTTTGCACAGAATGAGTTATTTTTCTGGAAATAGGCATTTGACAATAAGTGAAGCAAAGAAAGAAGGTAGATCTTGAGATAAAATCTTGGCATAGAGTGCACAGTGGTAAAAGGGGTGATCAAAAGAATTTGTGCCACTTGGATTTTACTTAAATGTCTCATGAAACAAAATGAATTTATTTGGAAGATTTATATGGCCGCCCACTCACCCACAGCAACCTGGGCAGCTTACAAACAGTAAAAACCCAGTATACAAAATACTCAACCCCTGACAACAACACGCAAATGAGTCACTTGATGGGCTCCATCCCACTCTGGGTTCCCCAGGCTCATTGTAGCAGCACCAAGTCCCATATAAGTGGGACCTTTACCTTCTTTGGATATACTTTTTTCCAGGGTAGATGTTTTTGTAATTGGCCATCATTCAACCAATGATAGGAAAGAAAGGAAACAAATTTCTGTGAACCAGAAAGGAAATGCTGAGAATAATTACTTCCATGGGTACATGCTCCTAGAAGATTGACAATATTCTCATGGTGACCCAAATGGCTCATGATTTTCAGCTCAGACATAAGAGCTTCTTGCTCATCTGTATGCGCAGTTGCTGAAATCCAACATGAGAAAAATTAATTTGAAGTCAAATATGGGAGTCTTACAAAAGAGTGTCAAAGTTGGGGTCCAATCTAATTTCTGCAGGGATGATATTCCAATGGGAAAGAGCCATCATGGAGAAGGCCCTTTTTGGTCCTACCTGATGTACCTCCTTAGGGATGGGACCCGCAACATTCCTTGCCTCCCCGCTCTAGTGAGTTGGGTGGATGTAGCTGGGAAGGGATGGTTCCTCAGATAACCCAGACGGTCCCAAGGGCTTTAAAGGTGAAACCAGCTCCTTGAGTTGCACCTGGAAGCAAATTGGCAATCAATGCATCTCTTACAGGAGAGGTGACACATATGCTCACCTGGGTCTGCACATAACCATGTGAGCTGCGGCATTTTGAAGCAACTGGGGCTTCTTGATGCTTTTCAAGAGTAGCCCCATGTAGAGTGTGTTGCAATAATAGAAGACAGGGAGGTAACTAGAGTCTGACCATGAGTAGGGATTGTTGGTCCAGGAAAGGATGCAACTGGTGCACAACCTGTAGTTGTGCAAAGGCCCTCCTGGCCATGACTGCCACCTGTTCCTCAAGCAGGAATTGTGAATCCAGGAGAACCCACAGATTATGCACTGGGTTGGTTTGGGACAATGTTACTCTATCCAAGACCAAAGATGACAATTCTCCCTGGACCAAAGGAACCTAAACCCAGAGCTACTTCTCAGCCCATTGCTCCCCATCAAACCCTTAATAGACTCTAAGCACTGCAAGTCATGGCATTGCAAGTCATGGCATTGCTTAACTCGCCATGGGTCAAGACATACAGTTGAGTATCATCAGCATATTGATGACATCTCAGTCCATGGTGATGGCTGAGTTCTCCCAGTGGCTTCATGTAAATATTAAACAGAAGTGGAGAGAATACCATGCCCTGCGGGATCCTGCAAAGCAGACATGGGCTGTACCTCTTGCTTCCTGAGTGGCCACAGTGGAAAGAAGTAGACCAAGACAACACAGAGCCCCCCCAAACCCTGAAGCCCCTCCAGAAGGATACCATGGTTGATGGTATTGAAGGCCACTGAGAGGTCAAGTAGAGTAAGGATGGATACCCTACTCCCATGCAGATCCTGCTAGAGATCATGAAAAAGTGTGACCAATGCAGTTTCCATCCCATATCCAGGCCTGCTAAGGCTCTAGTCTAGATAATCCATTTTATCCAGAAATCCCTGGAGCTGCCACACAACTATCTTCTCAACAACCTTTCCCAAAAATAGAATATTGGAGACAGGTCGAAAATTATCCAACAGGGTGGAATCCAGCAATGGCTTCTTAGGAAGAGGTTGGACCACAGCCTCCTTAAAATGCACTACCCAATCCTGCAGGGAAGCATTAATCACCAGAACCCACCCACATGTCACCTCCCAGGAAGCTTTCCCAATCCAGAAAGGGCATGGGATCTAAAACAGGTGCTTGCACTCATATTTCCTAGGATCCTGTTCACTTCCTTGGGAACAACAGGGTCAAATCATTCCCAAATAATAAGGTAAGGACCTGCCCCAGGTGCCTCCACTGGACCAGCAACAATGCTGGCATCTAACTGGGAGTGAAACTGAATGATTTTTTCTTCCAGAAAATCAGCAACTTCATTTAGGTGACCTCTGTATCCTCCTTCAGGAGGAGGTGGCTCACCTTAAGGAGGGTCAATTATCTGCAGACTCGGTTAGTGCAGAGAAAACTTCGCTGCCCAAATCACCACTGCCTTAATAGCAGCTTTTACCAATGTTTGATTGAATTCATCCCTTTTCTTGCACCAGCCTGCTCTAGACATCTCTTCATCCTTTTTATTCCTCTCAATTTCCTCCATATATGGCAGAAGACAGGTCTATGGGTTAGGAGAGGTCGCATGGGAGCAATCTTATCCAGAACCTAGGTCACCTTCCTTTTCTAAACAGTGACTAAGAGGTTAATGGGACTGTGTAGCAGATCTGCAATGATAATCCCCAATTCCTTCTGGGACCTATCTGGATCCATTAGTTGCCAAGGGTAGACCAACTTAATAGGTCCTGCCTCCCTACAGGGGGATATAACTCTCAAATTCATTGTCACCAAACTGTGATCTGACCATAACAAGGGTACAAAAGACAGGTCCACCAATTCCAGGTCACAAAGGCATTGCTCCAACAAGAACACCAAATCCAGTGTGTGACCACTATTCCTAGTCAGACCCTGGATGACCTGGATCAGGGCCATGCAAGTCATGGTTCCCATGAAATCCCAGTCTACCTCTTACTCCACCCCCAGGGGTTGCAGGTTAAAGTCCCTCAGAACTATACTACCAGCCCGTGGTGAGATCAGAGAGCCCAGGGAGGGAAGCTGGCATACAGGGAGTTGATTGATAAGTTATCATTGAATGAAATATGAGAAAAAAGGCATTTTTATGTGAATTACCAATGGAGATTTTAGTGTATGGTTTTGAGCCAGGTTTACTATTTATCAACTTTTACCAACTTTCCAAAATTGACGGGGGTTTTGAAAATAATTTTGATTTCCCTATTTATTTTTCCAGGAACAAATTAAGGAGAACTGACTCACTTAAAGGAACAAATTAAATCAACTGCAAAGAAAAAGGAAACTATTTCTCAATGGCAGATCAAGTTTTTCTACCCAAAGATGCTTATTGCAGAAGAGGTGAGAAAAGACATTAGTAGGTCACATCTTTGTACACATTTAAGTCAATGTTGGCTCCTGGCAACTATTGGGACAAATCCCTGCAGTTTTCTTGACAAGATTTTTCAGAAGGTTTCCCATAACCTGCTTCCTAGGGCAGAGAGAAAGTGACCGGCTCAAGGTCACCCAGCTGGCTTTGTGCCTAAGGCGTGACTAGAACACATGGTCCTGGGTGATGCCTTAAGCACTATGCCAGACTGACTCTCCTTGTTGAATTTTTAATCTTTGTAATGATAGAAGTCCTTGGACTGAATTCTAAAAGTAGCTACCTAATAGAAGATGTGAAAAGGGGAAATATGGAAAAGGGAGAAATCGCACTCTAAGGCTGCCCTTGAAGAATACTCGAAAACTTCGGCAGGTATAAAATACAACTGTGTGAGCAGTTGTGTGTGTTTCTGGTAGAAAACACATCATGCTTCTGCTTCATGAATTGCATTTGTTACCAGTTTGTTTCCAGGTCCAGTTAAAAGTGCTGGTGTTAACATTTAAAGCCCTTTATGGCATTGGACTTGGTTATTTGAGAGACCACCTCTTCCTGATTTCATTGGCCTATCCTATCAGATCCCGCAGAGAAGGCATGTTATGAGTTCTGTCGCCTAGAGACCCATATGTGGCCGGCCTTTTCTGCTGTGGCACCCACACTGTAGAATCTTCTCCCCTCCTGAGGTGACGTTAGCCTTGCCACACTTGAGCTTCTAACCATTTCTTAAAAAGTGGTTGTTCCAGCAAGCCTGGGGACTCCAGGGCACAGTTGGATTTGTGAGGAGGTTGTATTATTATCCATTTGTCCATTATTCTTTGTTTTAAGTTTTATATATTTTATTTTTTTGGGTATATTAACTATTTCAGCTCTGTTATATGCTGCCCAGAATTGTTTGTTTGTTTATGCTATATAAATTGGTGCAATAAATAAATAAACCCCAAATCAGATCACTTGTTCTAATACCTAGTAGGCACTGAACATCAGCATTGTTGTAAAAACCTGAAGACATCCAATCAAATTTTCTCAGTGCCTTGTTTGGTACGCCAAAATGCAGTATTGAGGCTTGAAGCTAATGTGCAAAGTATTAAGGCTCAGGCCTGGATCAGGATCCTAATCTCAGGTTTTAGAATCATGTTTGATCCTCTGTTGCTGTCAAGACAATTAACCAATCTCATTGGCACCGCACCTGCATGGCAGAATTTTGCCTTCTATTGTGGCTTACTTTCACAACTTAACATTAAGCAAATGGACCTTTTCTAAGCCTCATTTGATGCCCTCCCATCAGCTGATGGAGGGAGGGAAGATTTCATAGGATCCTTTATTCAGAGACTTTGCCCTTGTGGTTCTAGGAAGGTAAACTCCCACTCATACGGTGCCCTTTCTGTGATGCCTCAGAATATGATTGCTTCAATCATTTCCGAATACGAGGGTCACGCAAATACATTTTATTATTTTTTTAAGGTACACTAAGTCTATACTTGCATACTTGGTGGCCAAATATTTTTTCCAACTTACACAACTTGCACACAATTTTTAATTAGATACACTGCTTTATTGTCCTGTTATTTTTGCCCTTCCTTAACAACTAATTGGTCTACCAAACTATTTCTTCTTTTATTATACTCTTTTATTGTAAAAGCTGGTTAAAGGTCTCAATAAAAAGATATTTGATGTGAACCCCTTCACCAGCACTGCAGGCAAGTTACTGTATATAAACAGTGAACACAACCTCAAGCTCACTAGCACAGATTATCATTACCAAGTTGGGTAATAAAACAACTGCAAGGAAATAACCAAGCTCAAAGAGCACCAAGTACTCCATAAAACATCTCCTTCCAGGAGGAAAGTCCGGAGAGCAAGAACCCCTGAGCATGTGTACCTGGGAACAAGGACAGAGGAAAGTAGCCTCAGATTAGGAATCTCTTTAAGACATAGCAGATTGTGTGACAGACAATGAGGGGTCATAAAGTTAAATCCTCTCTATCCATACTCTACAATACTTGCAGGTTGTAAGGTACTGAAGAGTTAGTGCTACAGAAGTCATACTTCCAATACCATTCCAGGCCAATAGTGAAACAGGGAAAACCATTAGCCAATAAGTGGTTGCTAGTCAATGGCTCCTCCTGTTCCAAATATCTCCAGTAAGAGATCAAAATGGCATGCTTCCTTCTTACACTGATATGAGAATAATTCCATGTTGGGTCTCCAACCTTGGGCACTTTGAGAGCAGCCACAGAAATCTCTCATAGCTTCCCATTTGCATGGTTCTTTGTCTTGTTTGCAGTTTGTTTTCCTTTTCTCCTTGAGATGGGAAGAAATGATGTTGGGATAAAAAAACTCTGGACCTCACAGCCTTATGCTAACCACACGTTGGCAACAGTGCTAGTGAAGGTAGTTTGCCAGCACACACAAATAGTTTCAGGGCAGCAATTGGCAGAATCCTTGCTTCTCTTCCCTTCCCCAGCCAGCATCATCTACCAGCAGAGAAATGAAGTGCTCTCTTGAATGTATGGTGGGATAGGATCAGAGCATTCCAGATGCCTCCTGACCCTTTATCCCCAGTCAGCTGAAATGGGAGAGTTGACAAGTCAATATAGTTTTATTTATTGCTATTTATTGCTGCTGCAAAATGCTCAAAGTGCAGCCAGGTTACACCACTGCTTCTCATCTTACTTTAATGCTAAGCTGTCAGCATATCTTTTGTGTTGTCAGTACACTGTCCCAAAGTGGGACTCTTTATTTTTTTCATTTTGAGTGTTGCTTTAGGGTCAAAAGAGATTATTAAAATTTTAGATGGGTTAAGAAATCCATCTTCCAATCTGTGAAACCTCCCCCCCCTAAGGGGCTTGTGGAGAGTGGCCCTTAAAATTCCATGGCCTGCAACCTTCTCGGTAGTTGCACAGTCTTGCCATCCACAGGTGCTGAAAACCACCCCAAGCTTGAGTCTGAGGGAGTTTGTGGGGGATTATAGCCCACTGTTGGCTTTTTAGTCAGAACATTTTTTGCTAGGAGAGAGAACAGTACAGCATTTTGAATTTAATGGCAAAAGGGATGTTTTAGAATATGTCGGGATGCATGTATGGCACCTCTCTGAGACTACAGTTGTGGTCTTCCATGCTTCAAAACTCCCTTTTGCTTGGATCTGAAGCCCTGTGTATTTCTAGCATGCACTGATTTGGTCATAAGGACTTGTTATTTCATATATAAATTTGTAGCTGGCAGAAGCTTGTGCTTTTATAGCACAAATAAGGGCATATCAATGCTGAATTTCAAAAAAACTGTTTCAAGACTGGCTCTAATGGGGAAAACCCAAAGAGCTGTAACCGATTCAGGGAACTGTTTTGCATGGTGTATTACATAAACAAATCTCTCCAGGGGCCTCTGTTTTGAAGGTTGAAGTGTAATAACCCTACATGTGGGTAAAATTGATTCCTTTCTTCCTAAAAACAACCACTGCAGGAGCCGGCTTAAAAGCATGCCTTGTTTTCTTGGTAGGCAAGGGTGTAATTTTTTTCTTCTTATTGACTCAGCTCTGACTATTGATGGACACAAATGGCCCATCTTGTCTGCAACAGCTCATACTTCCCTTTTTTAAAAAATGCAATACTTTTATTATAAAATAGCATAAAGAATAAATATTAAATATAAACATCATTGTGAAATGTGACTTTATTGTGGGAATCATCACACAACATTCTGGGAGGCTTCCAAGGCATCCGGCTCCATTCTTCCTTTTCTCTTGCAGAGGAGTTGAGGAGGCTTCATGAAAGGATCTCTTTGAGTCAGTCACCTGGCTGTTTTTAATCTTATGCTGAATGGCTTTTCAGAACTGCCAGGACTCACCACTTTGGAAACATTTATTTGAGTGAGCCAGATTCTCATCCAGGGCTTCCTTCTCATACTTCCCATGTGAATCAGGTCTCCCCTGATGAAAACGCCATTTCTCTATCTCAGCAGTGAGTTTTTTTGCATCCAAGTTTGGCAACAACAGCTCAAGAACTTTTGAAAGGCTACTCCACCTTGGGGGGGGGGAGGGATCCTTAAGCTCGTGTGGGAAACAGCTCTGGAGTTCAGTATTAGTGGATGGCAATTAAATGTGGAGGCTTGGTTTTGTTAGCAGATTTGCTCATAAGAACATAAGAAGAGCCATGCTGAATCAGGCCAAAGCCCATCGAGTCCAGCATTCTGTGTCACACAGTGGCCCACCAATTGTACATGGGGATCTTGAGCAGAAAGAGAAGGCAAAACCCTCCCTTTCCCTTGACCCCCAACAAATGGTACCCAAGGGAATCCTGCCTGCCTCAACCAACATAGAGGCGGCACATGGACATCCGTTTTAATAACCCCCGATACACTTGGCATCCATGAATCTATCTAGCCCTGCCTTGAAGCTGTCAAGGCTGACAGCTGTCACAACCCCTTCAGGAAGTGAATTCCATAAATCAACGACCCTCTGGGTGAAGAAATATTTCCCTTTATTTGTCCTCACTTTCTTAGCTATGAGCTTTAGGGAGTGCCCCCTTGTCCTGGTATTGTGTGATAGAGAAAAGAATTTTTCTCTATCCACCTTTTCTATCCCATGCATGATTTTATACACTTCGATCAAGTCACCCCTTAAACACCGTCTTTCAAGGCTGAAGAGACCAAGGCGTTGCAATCTGGTTTCATAAGGGAGGTGCTCCATTTCCTTGATCATTCTTGTTGCCCTTTTTTGCACCTTTTCCAGTTCCATTATATCCTTCTTGAGGTGCGGTGACCAGAACTGTACACAGTACTCCAAGTGTGGTCTCAGCATCGATTTGTACAGAGGCAATACAACACTTGCTGACTTATTTTCGATTCCCTTCCTAATCATGCCAAGCATGGAATTTGCTTTTTTTTACTGCTGCTGCGCATTGGGTTGACATCTTCATCGAGCTGTCCACCAAAACCCCAAGATCCCTTTCTTGGGTTGTCTCAGAAAGTTTGGTCCCCATCAGTTGGTAAGTATAATTGGGGTTCTTTGCCCCGATGTGCATAACTTTGCACTTGTTTAGGTTAAAATGCATTTGCCACTTTGTTGCCCACTCACACAATTTCGAGAGATCCTTCTGGAGCTCCCGACAATCAGTTTCACTTTTCACAACCCGGAACAATTTAGTGTCATCAGCAAACTTGGCTACCTCACTATTAACTTCTACATCCAGATCATTGATGAATAAATTAAAAAGTAAAGGTCCCAAAACTGAACCTTGGGGTACACCACTTCTCACTTCTTTCCATCCGGAGAATTGTCCATTTATTGCCACCCTTTGCTTCCTACAATTTAGCCAGTTACCAATCCAGGACAAGACCTGTTCTCTAATTCCGTGGCTGGAGAGCTTTTTTAGGAGCCTTTGGTGAGGAACTTTGTCAAAAGCCTTTTGAAAGTCAAGATATACAATATCAACTGGGGCCCCTTTATCTATGTATTTATTTACACCCTCAAATAATTCTAACAAGTTAGTAAGACATGATTTGCCTTTGCAGAAACCATGTTGATTTTCTTTCAGCAATGCCTGTTTTTCTATGTGCCCTGTAATTTTATCTTTAATAATGGTTTCCATCAGTTTGCCTGGAACTGAGGTTAGACTGACTGGTCTATAGTTTCCTGGATCACCTCTGGATCCTTTCTTGAAGATCGGGGTTATATTTGCTTCCCTCCAATCCTCCGGTACAGTGCCTGATCTTAGAGAAAGATTGTATATTTTAGCTAGAAGTTCAGCAATTTCACACTTGAGTTCCTTGAGAATTCTAGGGTGGATGCCATCTGGACCCGGCGATTTGTTGACGTTTAGTTTAGAAAGGCATGCAAGAACATCTTCCTTGTTTATCTCTATCAGGTTTAATTCTTCTATTTCCCTCCCTGGGAAAACTAATTCAATGGCAGGCAAATGTTCTCTATCCTCCTCGGTGAAAACGGAGGCAAAGAAGTCATTTAGCCTCTCAGCAATCTCCTTGTCTTCTCTGATTATCCCCTTCTGACCATTGTTATCAAGTGGCCCAACTGATTTTCTGGTTGGGTTCCTGTTTCTGATGTACTTAAAAAAGGTTTTATTATTATTTTTAATATTCTTGGCTATATGCTCCTCAAAGTCTCTCTTGGCTTTCATGACTATCGCCTTGCATTTGGTCTGCCAGAGTTTGTGATCCTTCCTGTTCTCCTCGGTAGGAAGAGCCTTCCATTTCTTAAATGAGTTTTTCTTCTTTCCAATAACCTCCTTTACCTCATTTGTAAGCCATACTGGCATCCTATTGGACTTTCCAATCCTCTTTCTTCTTTTAGGAATGCATTTTATTTGAGCCTGCTGTAACGTATTTTTAAACAGTTTCCAAGCATTTTGGAGGGATTTGACTTTTTTTACTGTTCCTTTTAGTTTCTTCTTTACTATTTTCCTCATTTTGTCAAAATTCCCTCTGTGAAAGTTTAAGGTCTCTGTGTTAGTTTTCACTGACAATTTGCTATCCATGGTTAAGTTGAAGGTTATTGTGTTGTGATCGCTGGTTCCTATGGGCTCGGTTACAAGGACATCATGAACCAAATCCTGTGCGTTAGTTAGAACCAAGTCCAGGATCCCCTTTCCCCTGGTAGGTTCCATGACCATCTGCTCAAGGGAATAATCGGCTAACATGTCGAGGAACCTTGTCTCTCTTTCATGTGTAGAACAAGAATTTACCCAATCTATTTGGGGATAGTTGAAGTCCCCCATTATGACTACCCTATTTCTTTTTGAGGCCTCCTTAAATTCATTTTCCAAATAGCAATCTGCCTCTGGAGTTTGGTTGGGAGGGCGATAGCAGATCCCTAACGTCAGATTAGTTTCCTGTCCTGGGATTTTTATCCACAATGTTTCTGTGGGTGAGTTTGAATTTTCTTGAATTTCGAGTTCATGAGATTCTAACTCCTCATTTATGTACAAGGCCACGCCACCACCATTTCTCCCTCTCCTGTCCATCCTATACAATTTGTAACCTGGAATCCTTGTGTCCCATTGGTTTTCATCCGTCCACCAGGTTTCTGTTATGCCGATAATATCAATATTATTTTCCTTCACCAAGCATTCCAATTCCCCTATTTTTGCTCGAATGCTTCTAGCATTTGTGTACAGACCTTTATATGTAATTTTCTGGTGCACTTTCAATTTTGACTGTGGATTTTGACTGTAGAATTTGGTTGTAGAATTTGTAGATGGTCTACCATGTCCTTCTGCTTGACTATTACAATTTAGTTTTCCTGTTGACTCACCAATGTGTGCATAACTTCCACCCTCCATATTAGGCAGTGCGCCTTCTCGAACCGGAAGCTGCCCAGCTCCTGTCGACTTGCCCCTATGAATCAGTTTAAAAGCTGCTCTGAAACCTTTTTAATATTACTCACCAACAGTCTGGTTCCATTATGGTTCAAATGTAACCCGTCCCTTCTGTACAGGTGTGGCTTGTCCCAAAATGTTTCCCAGTTCCTAATGAATCTAAACCCTTCCTCCCGGCACCACTGCCTCATCCACGCATTGAAGCTCCTGAGCTCTGCCTGTCTAGCTGGCCCTGCGCGTGGAACAGGTAGCATTTCTGAGAATGCAACCTTGGGGGTCCTGGACTTTAATCTTCTACCTAGCAATCTAAATTTGGCTTCCAGGACCTTCCGCTTGGCTTTCCCAATGTCATTGGTACCGACATGTACCACAACAGTTGGCTCCACCCCAGCACTGTCTATCAGCCTGTCTAGATGCCTCGTGATGTCCGCAACCTTTGCACCCGGTAGGCAGTTTACTATGCGGTCAACGCTTCCATCACAAACCCATCTCTCTATATTTCTAACAATTGAATCACCCACTACAAGAAGTCCCCCTCCCACCACCCGCGGAGAAGTATCCTCGGTGCAAGAGGATATGGGCACATCCTCCAGGGAAGGGGTCTCAACTAAGGGAGCCTGTCCCTCTTCCACAGATTGATGTCCTCCCTGCCCAAGATCTCCATTCTCCAAAGCAGCTGGAGAGCTGCTTAGCATGGAGTGGGACGCTCCTGCTGCATCCCTGAAGATCTTCTCCTGCCTCGCTATCTCTCTCTGCTTCTCCAGGTCTGCTACCTTGGCTTCAAGGGAAAGAACCTGTTCCCTGAGAGCCAGGAGCTCATTGCACCGATCACACACCCAAGACTTCTGTCCAGCAGACAGATAGTCATACATGTGACACTCAATACAAAACACTGGGAAGCTCCCCTTCGTGTACAAAACACTGGGAAGCTCCCCTCCGTGTGCTGGCTATCTATCTCCATTTCTTGTTATTATATGCTTGCTGTTATTATTATACTAGTTATTATTAAAAAAACACAGCTTTTTTGGGTTGTTCAAATTTTTTGTTTTGGTCTCAGTTTACTTTTTGGATTTTTTTTTCTTACTTGTTTTAGGATTTTATCGCGCACCGTTAGGGGCGCGATGGCTGCTAAAAAAAGGTGAATTTGTAATTAAAGAAGAAACCCCACAAACTTACCAGGGCTCAGAAGGTATTCTTCCCAAGGTTCCTGCGAAGTTCCCTAGTCCCCTTTTATTTCCTGTTTTAATTCCTTATTTGAAAAAGCTCTGCCTAGGCAAAAGCTGTTTGCTCCCAGCTACCAGGGATTAGCCAGCAGGGGGGGCTGCAGCAGAAAGCTCCACCCCCTCCAAACCTGTGCTGAGGGCAAACTTTAGAAGAAAGGGGAAGGAGAAACCCCTTTTATGGCTTCTAAAAAAATAACAAAAGGTGAATTTGTAATTAAACAAGAAACCCCACAAACTTACCAGGGCTCAGCAGGAAATTCTTCCCAAGGTTCCTGCCAAGTTCCCTTGTCCCCTTTTATTTCCTGTTTTAATTCCTTATTGGAAAAAGCTCTGCCCAAGCAAAAGCAAAAGCAGCTGCCTCTCTGCCCCACAAGGAAGAGTGAGCTGCTTGCTCCCAGCTACCAGGGATGCTCATATTAGATTGTTTATTTAATTTAATTTTAATTTAATTTTTCGGACTTATATGCCGCTCCTCTCCGAAGACTCGGAGCGGCTTACAACATAAACAAAACAGTACTTCAAAACTAAGTCCAAATCTAAAAATCATTAAAAAATACAACCCCAGACGCATTCATCATTCACTCAACATTCCACAGTCAACCCCAGGCCTGCCGGCAAAGATAGGTCTTAAGATTCCTCCGGAAGGCCAGGAGAGTGGGGGAAGCACGGACTTCAGGAGGCAGTTGGACACTAGCTACTTCAACCTGCTCCACCCCTGAGACTTTCAAAGGTGTGGACCTGCAGGAGGCAGTTGGACACTAGCTACTTCAACCTGCTCCACCCCTGAGACTTTCAAAGGTGTGGACCTGCTGGTCATGTTAGCTGGAGAATTGTGAAAACTGAAATGCACATATTGGCGGGGGGAGAAAAAACAATTTAAATGCACCATTAATGTGAAGGTATTACAAATAAATATATTGATGGGGTTCCAGACTTACCTTTCATTCATCCCCACGATCTGTCATCCGCTCAAAAACTAGAGCTACCCATTGTCTCCTTCTCCCACCATGTCCTTTAGCTTATCTTCCAGCTATATCTGCCTCTCACTCCTCTTAGTGCCACAATCAAGCTTTCTCTGTGCCCTGAGATTACACTAAGCATATTAACTATTTTTCTGCCAGCAGTATTATGCGCAGAAAAAACTGAGAAACATTAATCCACAATTCCTAAAATGAGCAAGAAAGATCACAAGGAACAGTTTTAGAAAGAATCTCCTTTAAAAACATTTGAAAAGTTTACAGCATAAAAATAGTACCTTGCTGATAAAAATGTGACTTAATGAAAGTCTAACATATATTGTACCTTAATCATTTTCCTTTTATCTTTCAACTCCATTAGCATTTAGGGGAAGACTATAAGAAAGAAAAAAATGTATTCCTTGTTCAACCTCTGTCAGATCCTGTAAGAAAAATATCTACTTTTTTAACCAAAAAAAATTAAGACTGGGGTAGTGCTTAATGCAAAAACCTAGCTCAGGAGAACTAAGTGTGAGTTCCCTTTGTGAGAGTGCCTGGATTGGTTGACTTGACTAAAATGCTTTCCACACAACTGTTTCATTTGCCCCCAATTTTGATTTTGTCCCCCATCTTTTAAGTATTGTGCTAGGCAACTGTGTAATGTTCATCCTCCTCTCCTTGAACCACCGGTATTCCCTCTATGTGATCAATGGGAGAAAACTAAATAAGGCCACTAACTTGTCCCCTTCTCTTGCTGTGTTTGCTTTTCATGAGGGAAGAAGGAAAGTGAAGATGGCTATTGTACAAGGGCAAGCAAGGCCACCTCTAAGAACATCCCAGATTAGAACCACTTTCATTTCTATGGTTCCCTATTCCTAGGGGAGAAGTATCCTATGGAACTAGGATTTCCTCTGTCAGGGGGTAACCACAGAAGCAAAGATGCTGCTCCCTTATTGCTTTTGTCCTGCAGCATTTTCTCTGGACTTGGGTTCAGTTCCAAATTAGTCCAACACACAAATCCTGCTGGAAGCCCTACATGTCATGAAGTTATGAAAGACGGTAGCCATTTTGATTTTGGTTCTTGTTTGTATGGAAGAGTTCCAAGAATGTTAAATAGTAATAACTGAATGTCTAATAGAATACAAGCCACATTTTTATTTACACATTTATTTGGGAAGTTTATATGGCCGCCTAGTTGCTCATAACCACTCTAGGCAGTTTAGAAGCAGTAAAAACACAATATAAAAAATAAAAATATTTTTTTAAAATAGTCCCCTGCTCCCCCTGGTTGACAACACATAGTCAGATGAGCCATTTAATGGGCTCTCTCTCCTACTCTGGATTCCCCAGTCTTGCTGACAAAACCAAATCTTCAGGGCAATACTTTCCATATTGCTTGGATGAAGAAGTTTGTGGAAATATGTGTGAGATACTACCATTTTTACCCTCCAATTCTTATCTGAAATTATTCTGACTTGTATTCTAGGTTGGCTCTGAAATTTCAAGTGTTTCCCCTAGACAAATGACAGACAAGTCAACCTATTCTCCTGCCCTAGGGAAAGCTAAATACTTCCCTGACTCCATCTGGACTGATGTAGGCAATGTGCAATGGTTTGGTTCTAATGTACAAATCATGCTCATTGCTTAATTATTGCGACTTCAATTAAAGATTTCAAAAGTGTAAGGAGGTTCACTTTATCTGTCTGGAGGATCCCAGAAAACAGCACTGATATTTCACTGCATTAGTACCATCATTAAGTTCATACATGCTCTGTAAGATCTCACATTTGGGTCATGTTAATAGCTTTGTGTAAAATGATGCTTGAATTTTTCTATTGATTTTAAACATACTTAAGTATTCTGGAAAGGAACAGTAGTGCCATTTCACATTAGGCGCACCTAATATTTATTTCCCTTGTCTAATCTACAATCAATAAAATTTGGCATGCACTAAGAAAGTGCATCTTAATGCTTATTCTATATTTTATTTCTACTTTTGGTCCTATGAACATGATTGACCTTTTGCTGACTTTTTTTTCCTTTTGCACTTATTAAACTATCTCTGAGGAAATCTTGTGACAAAATTCTGAAAAAGTGGAACTGTTCAAATTTCTAAGTTAGACAATCAGAGAAAAAACAGTATTCAAGAGGATTTTTTTTTTAAAGGAAGGAAAATATACTAAGTAGAAGATGGCTTCATGCAATGCTAATCTAGATTATTCGGTAATTTAGGTGATTGAAATTTTGTACGAAAACTTCCAAGAAGTAGAATACAAAAAGGTCTGAGTAAATGCATATAGAATCAATTATTGGTATGATTCTCACTTGAAAACGTGAACAAAATATGCTGGCTTGGTTACATTTTCTGTATCAAATCAGGAAGGAAATATATGTCACTATAATTTAAAATGTTATAAAGATGAACATGCAGAGATAATGATCAACGCTTTGTAGACTGCTTTGAATCATTCATTCTGGAGTAACATGAGAATCAGCACTAAACAATGTATTGAACTGTTCAAAGGTTCTTTGAAATATTTCTCTGATTTAATTCTAAGAACAAATCTGCATGAGTCAGTGTTTAATTCAAAGAGGACTAGAATAGTGAAACAAAAAGTCACTATTTTCTATAAATCGATGCTGCAGACTCGGATTATTTTCTCATAGTATTCAACTAGTTCTTTTCTGGCTTTGTTAGCTATTGCTTTGGAAAGATTTTTTTAATTAAATCTTGGGTTTTTTTAGATGGAAAGAAATTTCAGTTTGGAAGGAGTAAGTTATTGTATAAGACTGTGCCTATGAATAATGTGAATTGAGAAAGGATTCCCACTTTAAGATATCTATAATAATGAATAGACTGAAGTGAAGAAATTGATTTTCCAATCCCTCCTGATCTCCTCAAACACTTGCTTGATTCTAGAATTCAAAATGCTATTGAAAGGCTTACTTACTTTGCGGGATCAAGGAGGCTTTAAATGCCAATAACCAGCCAACTTCCATGAGAACAATTAATTGCATTGTATTCCCCATCCTTTGACCTACAAAATAAGTTTTAGGAAAATTGGACAATGCATTGCATTTTTGTCAATTGTCTGTTCTGCTCTAGATTATGCAATACAACAAGCAAACTCTACCTTATCCTATTTCTTCCAGTGAATAGAACCAATACAACCCAATGGAAAAGTAAAGACAAATAATACAAATTGTATATGCATCATTAAGAAAAATGTTATTTATTTTGAAAATAACACTAGTGTGACAATACTTTTTATGAAATCTGGCTAATAGTGGTTGCTGGATGTAGAAAGATATATATTTATATATGAGCTTTATTGTAGTAATTGTAGGTTAAAACATTACAGAAAGATGGAAAATTAATAAAGATGAAACCAAGTTTGCAAAAATTGATAAGATGTTCCAAGTTTATCATGTTTCATTCAAGACAGAAATTGTTTTGATTCACTCTTCTTCTTACCAAAACTAATATATATAAACACACATATATAAAAACCTCACAAACCCAATAACCAAGCAAGCCAATTATCAGCAATATAAAAGTACCATAGTGAATTATTCTCTTTTAAAAATATATTATCTTAAGTCAAATTATGGCTATTAAATTCACAATGGCATAAAGGCCCTTTGGTTAGTCAACTCTTGCTTTCTCTTCTCCATCTAGCCAATGTGAAAGACTCATCAACATTGTTCACTTATCTGCATTTCAAGAGGACAAGCTAGAACTGGCAGGCCTTGGTGTCATTTGGGACAGGAGACCTAGCAAATCAGAATGGAAGCATCTGAAAAAAACATAGCACCTAATAATTTGAGGCTAGGGAAAGGAAAATTTATCATTTTTATTTCTGACAGATTGGCTATCATTTACCTTTTGAATGTGTAGAAGCAGCAGTAGTAGCAGCAGCAGAGTCTTCTATGAAAGAAACCAATCTTTATCTTAGATCAACAAATGTTTCCGAAAACAATGTACTAGTACTGCTTCACACTGGAGAGTGGCATGATGGTGATAGTGTGGTAGTGTTCTTGGTTGCTCCACTTGGCTGGAGACAATTTTACCTAAAGCACTTAAACCCCAAGAAGTACAATTGAAAAACTGTTCAGTTTGGTGTGTCAAAAGGCAAATGAGAAGCTCCTTGTCAAAGAAACTAAGGTTAAAGTTAAAAATAATAATCTATTGAGCTAATACTGCTGTGTATCTGACTCTATGTTCTTAAAAAGCCAAGCAAACTTACACCAATATCCCATTCCATAATTTTGTTAGCTGCTCGTTTAACTTTTGATCAGCCTCTTTATTTTTTTTTAAAAAGATGTAAAGAATATATCCTGGCCTCATATAAAGGCAGGTGGCCTACCTGGGAACTAAACTACTTTGACCACTGAAATGATTAACCATTCAATATAAATCTGTTTTAAATCAGTCTGACAAATGTGCAGTGTGAAATTAATTTGAAAAACTCACTTAGGAATGTAGGAGTTAGTTGTAATGATGCTATATTATTAAAGACTAAAAAGCATGTTAGAAATCTAACTATGGGTCCCCTTCTCAGAAATCTTATGATACAATTAGAGACTTAATGCTTTTTGTATTTTCAATAGACAATATAATCAACTGGGTGATAATTAGAAAATGTTATCACAAAATATTTTTAAAAGCTGATTGAAAAAGGTATATAATATATTTGAAGGAGTTAAACCCAGTACTGGCCATAATTTGTAGAATAATTCATTTTTGCTATTGTAACATTGGACTTTAAATTGGCATGTTTGCCTGCAAACATTCCCTAACTCTATTGTTGCCACATCAACTGAACATTTATAACAAATACTCTGACAGTACCTTAAAAAAAAGAACAAACATAACAGAGAAAAGGTAAGGTAGTAAATATGAATATTATTTAAAAATGGAAAATTGTTAATAGATTGACTAGAGGAAAATAATCTTTATATATACCCTCCTGTCCATATGATTCATTCACACACACACACATACCCTAACTATAGGTATATAATATACCTGGTCTACTGTTAATACAATGTGATCAAAAGTAGCTAAAATACTTTTTTAAAGAGGATAAGGAGATATTTTAGAACTACTTCTTGTAGAAGATGACATTAGATTTTGTTTTTAAAAAAGCCCTTTTATAATAGAATGCTTTCCAGCAAAACTGGAATACATGTTTGCATTGTGCAGAACTAAAGACACATGAAATGCGCAAAAGCATTTTAGCTACCTGCTCATCAAACCCTAAGTAGCAGCCAATGGGAAGTACCGGGGTATCTTCAGTGGATTAAAAAAGGGAAGATGGCAGCCACAGCCAAAACAATCCTCATAATTGTGCCATATTACTACACATATGGCACTAAATGAATGGGGTGGGGGACCGCCAATTTATGTAAGACAACTCACATTTATCATAGGAAGTAGTATGGGACCTATCTCTCCTAGATCTTTCTACCTAGTAAGTAGATCCACTTTTAAGCACATTGGAAGGTATTTGGGGCCATGGGTATTGCAACCCAAAGTTATTAAGTGCTCTCTCCAGCCTCTGAAAGACTGAATGGTAAATGTTCCCTCATGACAAATCCATGCCAATGTCATCTCATTGGCAACAATAAAAAAAGAGCTTCTTGCAGCTTGAGAAAGTTTTTCAATTTCCCAACCAGCCTACAGCCTTGGCATTTATTTGTATTAGTTGTTTAAGTCCCATCAAAGACTAATTAGATCCAGCTTTGTTTTCCAAGACCTACCTGTTGCAACTGAATACCTCTAGGATTCAGCAGAATACAATGGCTGTTAATAATAACCCTCTGAAGTAAACCAAAGATATAGCTGCCAATTAGGCAGTGAGCCCTTTTGCTTACAAAGTGCACAAGCAGAAAGAGAAAATGTATGATCCATTTTTCATCCTCTTACGGTCTTGGATAAATCCAAGCATTCCTTTTTAATCACTTCATTTCATCCAATGAAAGGGCAGCCTGCTGAAAATATAATACTGAGTGTTGCTTCTGGTGCCTCAGTTGAATCGTTAGATGAGTCTCCATGCATTCTGTATTCCCCCCCCCCACAAACAAAATGCTACTTTAGTTAATGTCCTTAGCTACTGCCTGGGCAGCTGCAGTATCTGTAACCCATGAAATCATTTACCCTAATGGCGGAATGCTGTAATAAAAGAAGTGGGAGACCTATGAAGAAAGGCAGGCCCCAGCTTAAATGTCTGAGCTTGAAGTTTGGTAAAACAATGGAGAGACTTTTCTGAGTCTCTAGTGAGTTTAACTACTCCTGCATATGATCTCTGTCCTTCTGTCCATCTGTCCATTTTCTATCCTTTCTAAGGATACATTTTTAAAAGCATCACTTGACAATCCAGTAAGTGAGTAACAGTCAAGTAAAGTTGCAAGGATCAAAAAGCGTTTATCCTGACTGAACCCGGGAGATTCTTTTCTTTCACCTTGTGCAGACATGCTATGTCACGGGGAGAGCAGTTTTATCCAGAAACTGTTGTGGCTCTTCAAAGATGAGAGATGTTATAGATTCTCTTCTGATATCCTGATTTAGTAGGTGGAAACATGAATGGTGAACTAATATATGTGGTGAACAAAGAGCAAATTCTGCATTAAAATTTGAAATAAACATAATCTCAGTTCAGAAGCCACAAAGAATTATCACATAATACTGACTTGAATTGTTCTGATTTAGTCTGCAGTCCTATTGGATATTCCTGGTCTCAGAAAAGACCTATTTCGATAATTCCAGGCTTCTGTTTTAGGTTAAAGAGGAAGGAGGGACAAGCTGTACTTTGATACGATATGAATGAAGGGGATGTGCACATTTTTCTCCACTGGATGGAAGTGCCCAGTGCTAGCATATACAGGAGCACAGAGCACTGTTAACCCTAGCAATCTGGCTTTAACTCAGACGCTGCTTCTTCTTCTTCTTCTTGCTCAGGGCCTAAAGGACTGTCACAAGATATAGTCGATGATGTGTTTGCTTCATTCAGGGTTGAACTAAAATTGAGAAAGAAAAAGAGTGAGAATTAGGACCATTCAATTGTGGTAGACATAGCTGAATGGCCAGAATCATCATCATTATTATCATCATTGTCACTATCATCATGGTCATTTGTACCATAATAATTAGTATCAAAATCATCATCATCCAGTTTGATTTTGGAGTTAGTGGTGCAAGAGAGAGATGACAGAAAAATTCAGAGACATACTCTTAATTTTGAAAAAAGAATTTGCTAGGGGATAATTTGGAAGGGTTATTTAATGAATATATCTCTCGGAGAAGGCATTCGGCAGTCCTTAAAAGTTCTTTTCAACAATATTTTTCATATTCATTATATTTTCCTAGCCAAGAGAACAAGCCGTTGGGACCAAATGTCATGGTAGGCACCACAAATTAAAAATATTCTAACCTTGCTCTGCTGCTAGAGGCCTCCGGAGGATTATTACTGTCTCCCTCTGGTTTAAGATCAGGCAAAGGAATGATATAATCATTGTCCACTCCATTCTGCTCCACAGCTGCATAGAGGACAGAACTTGAACTGACACTGTCACTTGCAGTGGACCTAGAAGCACTGAATCCTGTGTTCCTGGGCCTGATACGCACAATAGCCGGGTGATCGCTTTTCAAGAATTCTTCATTGACCTGTTGATACTTCTGCTCTCATGCAAGGCAGTGAGAATAGAAAGGATGGATGAGTACGTACACCTATTCATATACACGAGACACAGCTCTATACTGAACATTTTTTTTATACTTGAGTTATAGTACATCTGGATGTTGCAGTAATAGTTAATATATTATCACTGCAATTCCAAACATTTAGAAATCATGGTTACTGAAAATGGATGGAACTTTCTTCTAAGTAGATTTTTTAGACATATATGAATTGTGGGGTCTCCAGGAGTAAATGATGAGGTCAAATGCATCTCAATATGGGGAAAATGCATGCGTACTGTGTGTTTACCTTTTTTAAAACAAACAAACAAACACCAATGCGTTGTATAAGCCAAACGTTTTGGTCATATATCTATACTTGGCTAACTTGAGATATGCCAGCTTTATATTTTAAATGTTTAAAGGGCTTTGGATGATGAATGAAGCTATTCATCACATTAAATCTGGTTCAAACTGAGATTGTAGTGCATATCTTGCAGTCTGGTGCACCAAGCTGTAGCTATTATAGTTAATCAGATTCCCTTTCCTTCTACATGTCTGACTTATTTCAGAAATGAGACTGACTGACTTGTTGAGGTCACCAGAATGCAACAGTCTGGATAGAACAGTTCTGAAAATGCCAAATTTTATGTTCCTGTCACTTATTTTACTTCAGATTTCAGGGGTACCTCAGAATCTCCCCAAAATGAGGCTGATGTAGAAATGGGTTGGGCATTCAACCCACAAATATACAGAAATACATCTCAGAGTTCCTACTATCGTTCCTAGTGAATAACATGATTCATGGTTACAAACATTATTATAGTGCAAAAGACACCAAACTGGAGAATTTTGATACAACAATATGTATATATCTGGTTTAGTTCCCCACCTCCCACTCCCCAACAAAATAAGGCTTCACCTACAAGTTACGATTATAGCATGCTTTTTATAGAGAAAGATATTAGGATGTTGAGCTGCTTATTGAAACTGCTCCCATCATTCTAATATTAAACTACTGGGCATTACATACAAAAACCTATATCTTTTAAAAGCTTATGACAATGGAGGATCAAAGTTTAGATTTCTGGATGTCAATTAAACCTTTGAACCACATCAAAAGTGCTAAATCAGTAGGAAACATATTTTTCAGTACTTTCCCCAAATAATGGCCAACTGGAGATGAGTACTCAGTCCCATATCCTTTCTATGGGTAAAGGAAAATATATTATTTAGATTTTGATTTTAAAATTGATCCTCTTTATCTTTCCAGGTCAAATATAGTTTACCTTCTTGTAGCTGTCTGTTAGCAGGTTCCCCATAAGCACTACCAGTTGAAAGAAAGATGGTCGGATCTCAAACTTCTCTTCCCAGCATTTCTGCATAATTTCATAGCTAAAAACATATGAAAGAAGATTTCATGGTTTGGGAAAGTCTTGGAAAGTGGATATTTCCCCTACTTTAGACAGACAATTGTTTACCCAAACCACTCACATTTCATTGGATGCATGGGTAGGTTTGGACATCCGGTAGCCACGTTTAATAGCATTATAGAATTGCTCATTCATAGGCAGTTCAGGATATGGAGTCCCACCTAAGAACAAAAGAGTGAACTTAAGCAACCACCACTTCTTTCTCAGTTTCACACAATGGCTATAGTTGTTGGGAGTGGTCCCTCTCGGACAGAAAAATGGATGACACTAATATAAACAGAGAAGATTGTGTAGATAGACTACAGAAGTAATAGTTTTTCATTTTAAGCACAGAATATTTGGAAGGCAGGATATAGTAAAAGTTAAAGATATAATAACACTGACCAAAGAGACATACCTAGAGTGAATATTTCCCATAGAAGAATCCCAAAAGACCACACATCACTTAAGGTAGTGTAGAGGTTATTGAAGATGCTCTCAGGGGCCATCCATTTCAAAGGCAAGAAGGTCTATTTAAAAAGGTAAAATGGATTTTATTTAAAAAAAACAACTTACCATAGCACTGACCACTGAAGGTTTTTGAATGGTTACTTTGCTAATGATACTTTTCTGTGAATGTTAATGGAACTAATTTATTTGGAACCTGGGAAGAACTATGAGTCCTTCTTAGTCAAGAAGGGGATTTCATGACTATGACCTTGCTATTGTCAGTCCTGCTCACTATGATAGCAATATGATAAAATGTGACTCGGATCAGCAGTTAAACACTTAGTCAAGTAATTAACAGTAACAAGTTCTAAATTTTGTATGTAGAGAATGGATTGCTGCTTCAAAAGTAATTTAAAAGATCACAACCCAAATCCAATTTTAAGGAAAGGATGGCTATTTCAAAACCAGAGATGGAAGGAGGAAAAACTTCAAATACTCATTTTCTTTACAAGTTACAATGTATGGACAAAATACCACATATTGAAAGCTAATAAGGCTTCAGTGAAGACACAGCCTCTGACATTGCACAGGTCTCTAATCATATACTTGAGCTTGTAAATATTAATGCATCCAAACAGGGCCACTTTAATACACAGAAACCTCTATTTACATTCTGACTATTATGTGTATTAGATTGTTTCCATAATGACATACAATAGTGCAGTGAGGGAGAATTGGAGATTCATGCAATATTAGGAAGACAATATAGCTGCGGATTTTTGGTGCCTCTTAAGTGCAAACTAGCTCTTTGTGCTTCCCCAAATAACTGAGAACTGTCAATAAGATTGTCTTACCTTTATTTTAATAGTTTCCAGTTTTAATGAATTTTATTTGTATTGAAATACTGATATTGAGAACTGTTAGCCATAAACTAACCTACATAAAGGATGGTTGTGAGCTTCCAGAGATCAAAGAATCTAAAAACGCAGCCTAAAATAATCTGGAGGAACATTAAATTGGATAGAAAAAAACTTGGATTGGCTGAGCAAAAGATACCCTCAACAGAAGGACAGTTATATTATGCTTGTTACCACCATTTCCTGTATTCATCTCCCCCAGCTTATGCTTTTCTGTGACATGTGAAATAAGTCTGCTTCTTTTTTTTTTATTTTATTTAGCAGCTTGCGTGCTGTCTAATCACCATCTTCTAGGCTGAAAGAGGGCTTGGTTGTGCAACCAGCACAAAAAAATAATTTCCAGGAAGAATTGCAAAGAGCCATTGGTTTCGTTTCCTATTTACTGGGGAATATGACAGGGTAAGGGAGATTGAGACGTGCCTTCTGTTTCCAACTGTGCAAAATGATTCATATTGTGACTCTAGTCATACTGTTTCAATCCTTGAAAGCCTCAACCTCTCTCTCTCGCTCTGTGTGTGTGTGTGTGTGTGTGTGTACCAAATTCTATTGGCATATCTCACATATAAAAGCAACCTGAAGAATAATGTGCACCTTTGCAAAGTAAAGTCTCTTTTTAAATTCAGGGAAAAGTTCACGTTCCAGAGACTTTGAAATGAAGATATTTCCATGCAAAATCATCAATGAACAATGTTAAAAACAGGTTCAAATTATCTGGTGGGTGGAGCCAGAATAATCTATGTGAAATATTTTATGTTTCTTTCTGAAACAAAGCTCCTTGAGATACTTTGCGACTTCACAATAAAAATTCACAATTTAAACAAACAAATAAACTTTAGAAAAACAAAAATCAATAAAACAGCAATAAAATGGTTAAAACAGCAGCAACAACATAAATGTGTAGATCAATTTTCTTAAAAGTGTAGGAAAATAGCCAAATTATTGCGAGCCTTTTAAAAACTATCAGGGAAATCGCTAAATGTACACTTTTGGTAAGGCAAAATGGTGATGTGCTGTTACGACCACCAACAAAAAAGCCGTATCTCTTCAGGCTAAGTCTGGTCTAGTTAAAATATAATGTAGAAGATGTCTTCTGAGAATTCATAGTTCTTACTCTGAATGGTGGCTGCATGCTTGAGGATTTGAAATTCAGATTTGTGGGTATGTGCCTTCCCTAAGAGATTAAAAAGGTCAGATGGACCAAGGATCCTAAATGTATGTTTAATTCTTCCTATTGGTCAAAGGGACACCTACAGGCCAGGTAATCTTGCTACTCACATTCCCTTTGGAAATATAATTTGAATCCCTCATGATGTCCCTCGCTAAGCCGAAGTCACAGATTTTCACCAGTTTCCCTTCGCAGATCAGTACGTTTCTTGCAGCCAGATCACGGTGCACACACTGGATAATAGGGAAAAAGACATGCTGAGTGTGAAGACATATATGCTGGGTGTCCTAATTTTTCTTTCAAACAAAATTATTGTGCCTCAAGAGTTCTTCAGAATGAAGTAGAATCATAAAATGCAGTGAGATATATAATGAATATGCTGAAGAGGTGCTCAGGCAGCTGCTCTAGAGAGATTTGGAAACAAACATTGTAGAAATACTGCTGTCTAAGCTTTATGACTTCATTTTGTCCTCTCACACTGCGGCCTCATTTTGTAAACTTCATAGTCCTTTGAAATACTCTGACAAGGTGGTGCCAGAAGACCCACAAAAAATGCAAGTAGCAGAGCTTTAGCTGAGATACTTATTTTAAAGACCATCATCCCTGCCACTGTCATAGGTTGCTCAAAGACTATTTGGAGTCAGTTTAACGTTTATTTGTTAAATTTATACACTACCCACCTCATTGTTTGGGGCAACAGTTAGGTGAAAACAATGGTACACATTCATATTTGCATTAATGCAGCACCTTGGGCCTCTGGTCACTGCTCTTTCTTTGAACAAACTGGTTTCTTGGGTGGGGGTTAGATTCTTTTTATTACTGGCTGACTAGAGGACTCTTATCATTGAATAGCTCTTAAGTATCAGGCATGTGAAAGGATTCCTTTAGGCAGCAGGTTCCAAGAGGCAGCAACTGGGATCTTCTCAACTTGTTCCTCTTGAATTCAGCTGGGAAACAGCGATGTGAATGTCCCCACCCAGCCCGCAAACTAGCCTGTGTCCCTGGTGTAGACATCATCCTATCAGCAGTGTTGAAGGAATATTTGGTAGTCAATTGAACAAGGATTAGAGACAGAATATTTTCTCAGTTATTGGAAATCTTGGGTTAAAACTAAGGCTGCTCTGTTCCACCTCCTTTGCCTTGCTTCACACACATGCAAGCCTTTGCAATAGGAATTTCAACCAGCCACAAGGGAACAGAAAAACGAGTTTGTTCCCATTGTTTACTATATTGTGGCATTTATGCCCATGGTTCCAAAGAAACTAGGATCATACAAAATCAGAGAATTTGATTTTGAACACTAAGTTTATAGATCATGTTAAGCCGTCTTTCGTTTAACCACTGTTTGTTGAATAGCCACTGTTGCCTGGTTCACATAACATGCTGTGTTTTAGAAACTACAAAGGCTGAATTCGTACCGCATTGCAGAATTATTTTCTTGTACTTTGAGATGCTGTGATTCTATTGCCCTTCAAATTCATTATTTATTAAATGTATATGCCGCCTGTCTTGCTATTCAAATTCATTGCTGGCAGAACTTGAGAAATTCTCAGTCTTACAGATCAGGATGTTTCCTAGCCATTTTTTTTTTTAAATCTTGTGATACTAGCAATTCCTTGTGACTAGCAATTCCTTACTGTATGTGAATCTTAATGCTGGCTTGTGAGAATGCACCTCAGGAAAAACAACCACAGATTATGTGGTAACTTAGAAGCAGTCTTTGCACAAATTTTAGCCTTTTTTTCTCCTTGCCACCACTATTAGCCAAATGCCTTACATGACGAAAAAGGCCCAACCCTAATCAAGATTATGGCAACATAGACATGTTGATGAGTGAGCTATTACGTCTGAAATGAACCCTGTGACACAGTTAATTTATTGTGATACTAGGCTGCACTGCAGTATATATATATATATATTGCTACTTAAAGGAGAGGAACCAGTGGAATCCCTCCAATCAACCCGTTTAAATCAAGGTGCTTAATTCCCCAAATTAACCAGTTTTGGGAGCATATATAGCAAAATATATATCTAATTGGTAAGGAAGAATACAAACCAATAGTCAGCTTCCCATTCATGATCTATCAAATCTGCATTCTGAGGGACTACTTCACTTTGCTTGAAGAATCTGAACATACTGAGCTTAGTCTTTTTTATTGAATGTCATGGCTTTTGGTTTGTGCATGCGGGGGGTTAGGTAAACACAGCTTGTTGTGAAAAAGGTTGCAGTAATGTCTAAAAAACCAACATACCAAAGTCTAGCAACACCTACAGTAACAGCCTCCTATTTATGCTTTTGAGAGAAACGCCCTTGTTCACTCCACCTGTTTCTGTTTCTTTGAGCACAAACACGTACTCAACTACCCCCTTTCTCTTTTAAAATCAGATATCCATAACTATAATTATATAATTCTGAGTGCAAATATATTTACGTTTTTAGAAGCTAAGAACTCCATTCCCTTAGCCACTTGGAAGCTAACTCCAACAAGATCAATATAACTGAGGAGAGGAGACTCGCTGATCAAAGTCACTTTTTCTGAACCTGGAAATATAAAATAAAATATAAAATACAGTGTTTATTAAATCATATTTTAAAAGGATAGAGACATAACACCTTTCTGCACATATACACTATAACGGTCTTGTTGGAATAAAAGATCAATGGAATCGGAAGCTTCCTTCACCCAACATTAAATTATACAGATATCCTCAACTTATGACCACACTTGAGACCAGAATCTCAGTCATTGAGTGAAGCAGCCATTAAGAAAGATATCACACGACTGCTTTGCTCAATGACTGCAATCCTGGCAATCTTTAGGTGATCTCACGGGTTAAGTGGATGGAATCCCAGGTTAAGATTGCAGGGTGCCTCAGGAAGGGTGGGGGAGGCCGCGGACAAGCTGAGAGTGCTGTAAAATGGCACAAAGCCCCAGCCGCCAGACCACCCACCCAGCCCCACCAGGACAAACAAAGCACTACACTTACCTTTGCTATGGGTTTTTCCAGCTGTTGACAAGATTAACAGGATTTTCAGACCTAGAGTAGAGAAATATCCCTCTGCTCTGGTGCTACAAATCCTCCATGGCTGAAAATCGGATGGACTTTTTACAGCCAGCCCCAGAAACCAGAGGGAGTCCTCTTGACAGGCAGCAGCAGTTTGTGACCTTGCCTGCCAGCTTCCCCAATTGACTTTCTGGGGAAGCCTTCAGGGAAGATTGCAAACAGTGATCTCATATTTTGAGGTGCATGGCAACCAATTGTAAGTGCGGACGGGTTCCCATCACCCAGATTGAGATCACATGACCATGTGGGCACTACAATTGCTGTAACTTTGCCCACAGGTTGTAAGTCCTTTTGTTCTACACTGTTGTAACTTTGAATGGCTGCTGAATGAATGGTCGTTAAGTTGAGAACTACTTCTCAACTGGATGAAACACTTAAGAATGAACAAAACTTCATTTTTTGTAATTTCTCTTAAAGGAATTAAATCACCACAAACATATTTGAAAAATAATTATGCAAACTATTTTTCGGTAATCTCTCCTACCTGATGGTGAATAGCTGTCCAGCTCATAGGTCGTGCCATAATTGGAAGAATCAATGTCTACATATTTGATTTCACCCTTCATGTCAGACATGGGCACATAATCCAGTGATTCATCCTTACTCATGTCCATGTAGCCCCCATCACTTTCTACAGATATGGATGTATGGCTGCAGAGATAAGTTATTTAAACCGTTTGTTTGTCTCTTTAGAACAGATTTCTGATAATAAGCCACCCCTGGTATAAAATCAGGAAGGCAAGAATCAAAACGTAATAGTCTTTTCTCTCCCACTATTTGTTTACAATAGAAAAAGCTGTTCCTAGGCAAAAGGAAAGTGCAAGAGAAATTATTTCATGGAGGAAAAGAAAGCAAAATATAATGATTGCCTCATGAATGCCAGAGAAATATTCCAAATGAAAGATAAATTAGGTGCTGTGGTTTATGCACACATTATTTACCAGCAAGAGTGAATCAAAGATTACCACATGTGAGACATGCAGTATGTGCATGTGGTCAAATGCCTGAGTTATGAAACATCTTGCCTATTATCAGTAATTGAAAGCTATTGTATGTATACAGCATGTACCAAAAGTTGAGCCCTATGGGCCTATCACAATATATTTTATCGATTATTTTTTTTTAGAGAAAACCTTATGGTACTTAGGAATATTCAAAAAGCATACTTCAAATGAGTTAGGAAGTGTTAAATGTACATGTAGTCCTCGACTTATGTCATTTAGTGACCAAAGTTCTGAAAGATCTCCACAGGACTATTTATGACCTGGATTTAAAGTTCTGACAGCCGTCCCATTTCCCATGGTCACGTGATCCCATTTTAGTTGCTACACAACCACCGGTTCATATTTATGGCTGTTTGCAATATCCTGTGGTCCTGTGACCACAATTTATGATGCTTTTTGTTTGAAAACCAATGTTTATTTCCAGTTTCTGGTTAAAAAAAAAGATCATTATGGACAATGGATTCACTTAATGACTTCTACAAAAATGGTTGTAAAATAGGGCACGATCGCCTGCTTAGTGACTGGCCCAATTTATGATCGTAATTCGAGGTTCAATTGTGATCTAGGTCAGGACTATCTGTAAACCAATTCAAACTTTTAATGTAACTTATATATTAAATTGTCTATGGGCCATGACTTTTAGAAACACCCTGTATATTTGTATGGAAAGTACCATAACCAGAGGAATCTCTGATATCCCTTCCTACGACAAAAGTTCATATATATACACTTATTATATACTTATTTTATACTTGGTTAGAGAAAAGAAGCAAGGATTAGGAATTGAACATGTATTAGTTTAGCAAATTTCAGACAACTTGTTGATTGGAAAAATTTACATATATTGGGGAAAAAACTAATAAAAAAGATTGAAAAAAAATTTCATATATATAAAACTTTGAAATCTCTCATCATTTGGTACATGCAACACTTCTTACTTGCTAATATTGATTGAAATCGGTGTGTTTTTTTTGCTTTTAAAGAGATGCTTTTAAATTTAAGTTACATAAATGAAAAATGACACCAGGATGAAAATAGAAACAAAAGCTGTTTAATGTAAAACCACTTAGCTTTCGTCGGCAGAGTGAAAGCAAAGGATCCGGAAGTTTACTTATACGGCCAGCTGCTTCTGCACCCTACTCTTTGAGTGAGCCACCGGTCCATTCGCTTCGATCGGCCGTAGTGTTCTTAGTCATCCCGCATCTATCAGTATATCAACGGGTTCACAAGCTGTTCACCTGCCTGCACATGTACAGATGCCCAGTGGCTGGCCATCTGCCCGCTTTAGCTCTTTGCCCTCCTCTCCCCTCTCTTCTAACTGAACCTGAGTGTCCTTCTCAGAGTTGAATTCGGGGGGCGCTATAGATTCACAGTCCTCCTTGGTGGTCGCGATTGTTTTACCTACAGCCCCACCATTCTGATCCTGCAAGGTTGCATTCGTCGTGAGGGAGGGTCGGAAGGGTCCCTCCCACCCCTAAGTGTCTGGTAAGCAGGTAAGCAGGTGATCGAGTTCTCGTCAGATAGTCAGGCCTCCTTGAGCAATCGGCCCCCCCCGGTGGCATCTCGAGATATGGCCTCAGCGTTGGCAAGATCAAACAGATGGCCATGATTGGCCATATGAGCCCATACCTGTGAGCACTGCTCTTGTCTCTTGATTGCCAACTCATGTTCATGAATCCTGGTCTTGAGCCTTTTGGTTGTTTCCCCATTGTAATTACATGGGCAATTCTTAAACTTAATTCTGTATATAACAGAAGATCTTTCATCGTTGGGGAGCGGCTCTTTGGGGTGCATGATCATGGTGTTCAGGGTCTGGTCCGGTCTATGGGCAACATTTACGTTAAAGGGAGCCAACAGCTGTGCTGTTGCCTTGGACACACCATTGATATATGGGAGGGTCGTTTGTGTGGTCAGTGTTGTTGGCGTGTTGGCATGTTAGTGTGCCGCGGCAGAGTTCTCAGCAATCTTGGATTCCAGCCATCAGAGCTCCTATGCACCTATGATGGTCATTATTTAAGGCCCGTATGGTACGATGCTGGAACTGGTGAATGATCATCTGGCATTCCATGGAGTCAATCAAAGATTTCCTTTGCAGTGACTTGGGGGATAAATCTCCCCAAATGCAATCGTGGAGAAAGGCCAATTTGCGATAGTTGGTAGACACGTGCCATGCAAGTTTCTCCCATCTCCTAGCATGGAGCAAAACTGCTTGTGCATAATTATCCTTAATTACACTAAAAATGCGAATCCTGGGTGTATGCATGTTAGAAAAACAAAAGAGGAATCGAACACCAGGATGAAAACATAAACAAAAGCTGTTTAACATAAAACCACTTAGCTTTCATCGGCCAAACTGCCGACGTTGTCAGAGTGAAAGCAAAGGATCCGGAAGTTTACTTATACGGCCAGCTGCTTCTGCATCCTACTCTTTGAGTGAGTCACCAGTCCATTCGCTTTGATTGGCCGTAGTGCTCTTAGTTGTCCCGTATATCAGCGGGTTCACAAGCTGTTTCCCTGCCTGCAATCGCTCTCCTAGCACGCGTACAGATGTCCAGTGGCTGGCCATCCAGCCACTTTAGATCTTTGCCCTCCTCTCCCCTCTCTTCTTAATGTAATTAAGGATAAATACACACACACACACACAGAGAGAGAGAGAGAGAGATAAAATACATGTTTCCTTTCCTGCACTGCATATGGACAATTTTGCAAAATATTTCTTACACTATCCTGGACCTAATAAAAATGGACTTGGTAGTTCTTTGTTACTTTTTATAAGCTGCAAGTCAATGTAACTGGAAGCCTGCTGATTCATTTTGAAGACAATTTCTGTATAAGTGGATTGTGACTTAGAAGTAATTTTCAGATGAAATAGCGCTCATCTTAAATAAGACAACTATCACCCATTATAGTTGTTTATTTTATTGTAAAATGTATTAGGTACCCATCTTACTGCATGGTAACTCTGGGCAGCTTGCACTATTAAAAGATAGAAAAGATCAGCATACTACAGATACCTCAACCCAGTGATTTCATGTAGATATTAAAAAGAAGTAGCAAATATCAAGAGTACCAAGCCCTGTGATACACCACAAGATAACTGCGGAGGACTGAACCTCACTTTCTATTAACACCTTTCCCTGGAGAAAGGAGCGAAACTAGCACAACATTGTACCACCCAGCCTCAGCCCCCATAGCCGACCCAAAAGGATTCCATGGTTGATGGTACCGAAAGTTGCTGAGTTCAAGGAGAACTAGGATGATTGCATTACCCCCATCCTGCTCTCGCCAAAGATCATTGACAAGTGTGACCAATGCTGTTTCCATTCCATAACTGGGCCTGAATCCTGACTGAAAGGGATCCAGATAATCTGTTTCATCCAAGGCCCTCAGAAGCTGCTAGGCCACCACCTTTTCCACAATCTTCACCAAAAAGGAGAGGTTGGAAAGTGGATGAAAGTTGTCTAAGCTGGTGGGTCAAACCATTCTCAGGTAACCAGACAAGACCTCTCCCCAGCATGTCATATGGACTTGCTACACATGAGATCCAACTGGGAATGATTCCAAGCAATTTTACCCATCAGTTGTTGAATATATTCTACTGTATAGCCCTGAAGACGATCATCTATGCATCTCTGTCCCAGGGGGGACTGGGTGATCCAGTACAGGGCTGACAGGTGACATTCTGGGGATGCAATAAGGGCAGAGAAGTAAAAGTTGTTTTGCCAGTCTTACTGCTATGAGGTAGACCTTAATAGCAGCTGTAAGTCATGTCTGGTGGGAGTCATCCTTTGTTTTCCTCCAGCAGCCTCTTAGCATCTCTTAACCCTTTTCAGAACCTGCAACTCCTCCATGAACCATGGGGAGAGTTGGGAGTGATAGGTCAAAAGAGCTGCAGAGGCACAATTTTTTCCAAGACCTTGGGCGCCCTTAGGTACCAGGATGTTACTAAGGCTTTGGCAGGACCATGCAGCAAAACTGCCAGGATATCCCCCACTTCCCTTTAGATCCCAATATGACAGAAATCTGATGTAATATTTTTAAGAAACAAAATAGTGAATAAGTCCAATCTGAGTTGAATTCACTTTAATTGTATTCTTTTTGTAAAGAGGAAGTCATCCCCAAAGATCTTTTTCAGGGTACCGGGAAAATTAAAACTAGAAAAGGGGCAGGGTTTGGGAAGAAAACAAAACTCCTAATCCTCAATGCTGTGGCACTTCAAAGAATAAATCTATTCTGGTTTTTTTAATGGATTTTTGCATGTGTTTCTGTATTAGTAGGTTTTATAGTTTGTTATATAAGTTGGGTATGACTATATAAATAGATACTGTAATCAAATTGACAGGCACCTCTGCAGCCGGTCCACACGCATGCCATTCCCATATAATTCTGCTTCTTGCTTGGCCTTCTCACTATAGCACTGCAGGAAGGTGTGCTTGTTCCTATGTAGATAGTCCACCAGGTCTCCATAGCGACAGTATTCAGTTACGATGTAGATGGGACCTATACAGAAAAGGTCATTTGTATAAAGAAAAGGTCAAAGAATACTTTTTGTTCATAAGCTAATGATGGACTTGCTGAAGTTGCTACTCTTTACAAACATTTGTTTGGGGTGTGGACATAACTGAGCACTCCACTAAACTTCAAGACTATCATTTCAAAACAAAAACTAATCTAGAATATTTCTTCTCTGAATACTAGATTTTTGTGCAATGGAATATTTTACTTAGAAAAACAAGTATTTGGGGGAATCTCATGCATGTAGTGATATAGTCCAGGTAAAATAGTATTACTTATATGTGGAAAATAGACTTCCCACTCTTTTTCTGTATGTCTGTGTCTGAGAAAGAGATTAGTTTTTCTACTGCATGCTTTTATAGAAGCTTGTAAACATACCCCCATATTTCCCAGATGTATACCCACTTTTCTTGATTAAAAACCAATAATGCTATGTCAATGGTTATTTGGAACATCATTATTATTGCCAAGTATTGGAATAATACAATGGATTGATATATTTTGAGGATATCTGATAGGCAAATTACCCTCTGCTGTTTTGATTTATATAATCAAATCAGTATTGATTGTAATTGCAATCTGATTTCAATAAAATATTGATTGTAAACAAATGATCAAGCACATATTGAGTGCACACAGAGATTTGTACTGCTATCTCTTGGAACATTTATATCACACATCTGCCATCTGCTGACTATTCCTCTACAAAACAAGAGCCTTCAACTGGATGAGCATGTGAACCAGCTCCTTGTACCCTGTTTCCTGCCTTGACCCTATCACTGCTTTCATTATTTGGATTAAGTAATATTTTCTTTTTTCTTTCAGAGTCGCAAATACCTACACAAATTACATAGCATAGCATACCTCCACTAGCACTGGACCCTGTTCAAAACCAAGAAAGTAGGCTGGACATGCAAGTTATACTTTTTAAAAACTGTAATGTGATTTCATACATTTCAGCAGGTGGCAGGAACAGATTTATTTGATTAAAAATAAATATATTCCAGTGTAGCTATACCAGATGATTAACATGTTATTTACAAACTTGACTATTTATATAATTTTTAAAGCCTAACTGAAAGACAGTTAGCAATTTTGATGCAATGCATTTAGAAAAGAGTACTTTCAGAAGTAAGTGCCATTAACATTTGAATTTGTTTGTGATCAGGACAGTCTCTATAGTATTGAAGGCTAAAAATAGCAAGTAAAGTTATGTGTCTAACGGTTTCAATAAAACTAACAGGGCTTTCATTATACGTCAGAGATGGCCTCATTCAAATGGCACTCACTAAGTGGTAGCATACAACTGGCCTTGGCTGGTTTTGAAAAGCTAAACACAATTAACTGTGATTAGTAATTGGATGGCAGATCAACTGGGAAATCCAGGGCTGTGTGTTAAACTGGGATGTTAAAAATAAAGTCTTGGAAAGGCAACACAAATTATTAGTACAAAATTCTAACTACATCTCTCCATTTAAATCAGCAGGAGTTGAACTTAACATTCTAATGAAGAAATTGAAATGTATAGTTTGGAAAGGGGTAAATGGTAGTGTTCTAATTTGCATAGGATGGAAATTGGGAGGGTGATAAAGGGCAGGTTATATCCTTTTCAGAAAATAGGAATAGCTTATTAACTAGTGAAAACATGAACATCTCCATCTATTGCCAAACTCCGTGCTAAATCAAAAGACTGCAATTGCAGTAAGTGGAAGAAAATGGCAAAGATAGAGGCAGACATCCAAGTTGAAGAGATTAAAATGAAAACAGTACCTCCTTTGGTGCAAGCACCAAGCAAGTTCACAATATTCAGGTGAGGCCCAAGGTGGCTCATGATCTTCAGTTCTGACATCAGAGCCTGCTTTTCACTGCTTCGGGCTGTGGCTGTAGGGTGGATGAATACAGTAATGAAATACAGATACTTCTTTAAATGGCTTATACGTGAAGGAAGACTGGGACAATCTTGTTCGACACTCAGCCAGATTAATCACGTATGCTACTATATAGATAACATTATACATTATGGACACCGTTATGCATGCTACGTGATTGGTACCAAGGATAACTGAACAGGGAAGATAGATAAGCAATGAATATGGCAATATATTGTTAACGTAAAGGAGGAAGGCAGGCATGGAAGACAGCACGATTATTTGTATTTACATGGGCTGGGAGGAAGAAGAAACAATCCAAACTCACACTTGAGCATTTTCACAGCAACTCTCATAGTGGACTGGGAATGGCTGAGGCTGTGAGCAATTGCTTCCACCACACGCCCAAAGGCTCCAGAGCCCAATGTACGCCCTGCAGCAAACAAAAGATCAAATAGCTATGTATTTTTTTGCTTTCTATAAAACAGCTGAGAAGCATAAGATTGCGACAGTCAGAAATTCTGATTAAGTTAAAATAAAATATAAAATATATCCTCTTCTCTTACTACAAATAGCTATGGCGGGGGATGGGGGGCAGCTTGACAGAATTGTTGTATGGACTGTTCTTAATATGAAAGTTTGGGCAGAAAGAGCTATGCTACAGGGAATGACTTAAGGGTAGACCATTGCTGGCCTCTCCCTGACCTGGTTAAGAGTGTGATCCCAATTAGCACACCATGCTAAATGTGACCAGTAGGGGCAGAGCAATTACACATTTTGAGCTTCACATTCTCAGATGATTTGTTTGATAATGTACTCAATTTCTAGGTCACATCACGTCAGTTTACTCTCTAGATAGCTTCACAGAATTTAAACAAACAACAATACTGCTGATTATTTTTCTAAGCCCCCAATGCAAGGATCTTTCCCTTCTGGCATTAAAATGGCTGATGTCTCCTTGGCAACCTCTTTTTTTTTCTTCCTAACTCGGCCTTCATCTTATTCCCAGCCCAGTTCTTTCATCTTTATGAAGCACCTCAGCACATAGATTCGCAAATGTAAATTACTGGCTTTCCCCATAATATTAAGTACTGTGTATTATATTACATTCTGAATAGAGTTATGCCTATCACTCATTTTTCAGCATCCTTTAAAAGTCTCTGAAAAGTATGCTGCAGATCAAAGAACGAGGCTTCACCATTTAAGAGCCATCTAGTGAAAAACAAGACTCAGTCCCGGAATTTTGAATGCAACCTTCCCTAATTTTATACAGATGAACTCTCATCCTCCGAACTGTCATGGAGAAGAATGAGTAAAGTGGTTTCATTATGGACAAAGGCTTTCTGTTCCCCACAGAATTTCATTTAAAAAACTAATTTTCATTGCAAGAATGCTATCTGTTGTCATACACTGGGCAACGGTGGTATTTAGTGGCATCTGGCTTCTATGTATGAAATTTCTTCTCACCTAAAACCAGCCTGTCCCTTGGAACCTCCCAGCTGGAATCATAAGGCAGTTGCATAGGGTCCACGTAGATATATTCATGCCCATCTGAGCTGATTGACTCAATCACCTTCCAGCGAATTTCATATCGAGGCTTCTGGTAGAAGGAAACAAAAGAGTTAGAAGATGGCAGGGCTACATAACGTGCAGCCCACTGCAAGAGGAGGCTCACTCTGGAGACCTCCTCTTTGTGCAATTTGTGCTGTCTCCCTACATTAGAACATCAGCAGAAGTCTCTGCACAGAAATCAACAAACCTCTGAAGAAGGATAGCAGCCGGTACTCTTCCCACCCATTCACTGGACCCCAAAACAGCCATTTAAAAACAGCTCCATTAGCTCTGTTGGCTTCCATGCTATAAAAATAAAAATTCTTCTACAAACTTGAAAAATGTTCGTTCTTTTTTTTAACATTCTCATTTTGATAATAGCGACAGTGTGTCAGCTTTTTAAATGTGTAACTAAGAAAATTGAGAATATAATTTCAAAAAACAAAACAAAACCCAGAACATTAATACTATCTCCTCAGCCCTGATACTTGTCCTACATTATGGGGAATTTTATAAATCCTGTAACCTCTGACTGTATTTCAGATTATGCTCAGAACCTTAGCATAGTAGACTCACAGTTCATAATAATTGAACTTAAGCAAATCAGCTATCGTTCTTAGAGCTGTTATTCCCATGGCTTCAGAGATTTGTTCAGCTAATTGTACTCTGAAATTCAGCATAATTGTTCAAAAGCTGAGAACTTAATAGTCTGAGACTCGGAAGGGCAAAAAGCAGATTCTTACTTTTCGCCACAAGAAAATGAGGATCACCAGGAAAAGAACCATGAGAACCACAAAGGCCACAATTACTGAAATAACGATCACTTTAAAAGGTAGATCTGAAACAAGAAATGTAAACAGAATTACTAAATTTACATATAAGAACATAAGAACATAAGAAGAGCCATGCTGAATCAGGCCAAAGCCCATCGAGTCCAGCATTCTGTGTCACACAATGGCCCACCAAATGTACATGGGGATCTTGAGCAGAAAGAGAAGGCAAAACCCTCCCTTTCCCTTGACCCCCAAACAAATGGTACTCAAGGGAATCCTGCCTGCCTCAAGCAACATAGAGGCGGCACATGGACATCTGTTTTAATAACCACCAATACACTTTGCATCCATGAATCTATCTAGCCCTGCCTTGAAGCTGTCAAGGCTGACAGCTGTCACGACCCCTTCAGGAAGTGAATTCCATAAATCAACGACCCTCTGGGTGAAGAAATATTTCCCTTTATTTGTCCTCACTTTCTTAGCTATAAGCTTTAGGGAGTGCCCCCTTGTCCTGGTATTGTGTGATAGAGAAAAGAATTTTTCTCTATCCACATTTTCTATCCCATGCATGATTTTATACACTTCGATCAAGTCACCCCTTAAACGCCGTCTTTCAAGGCTGAAGAGACCAAGGCGTTGCAATCTGGTTTCATAAGGGAGGCGCTCCATTTCCTTGATCATTCTTGTTGCCCTTTTTTGCACCTTTTCCAGTTCCATTATATCCTTCTTGAGGTGCGGTGACCAGAACTGTACACAGTACTCCAAGTGTGGTCTCACCATCGATTTGTACAGAGGCAATACAACACTTGCTGACTTATTTTCGATTCCCTTCCTAATCATGCCAAGCATGGAATTTGCTTTTTTTACTGCTGCTGCGCATTGGGTTGACATCTTCATCGAGCTGTCCACCAAAACCCCAAGATCCCTTTCTTGGGTTGTCTCAGAAAGTTTGGTCCCCATCAGTTGGTAAGTATAATTGGGGTTCTTTGCCCCGATGTGCATAACTTTGCACTTGTTTAGGTTAAAATGCATTTGCCACTTTGTTGCCCACTCACACAATTTCGAGAGATCCTTCTGGAGCTCCCGACAATCAGTTTCACTTTTCACAACCCGGAACAATTTAGTGTCATCAGCAAACTTGGCTACCTTACTATTAACTTCTACATCCAGATCATTGATGAATAAATTAAAAAGTAAAGGTCCCAAAACTGAACCTTGGGGTACACCACTTCTCACTTCTTTCCATCCGGAGAATTGTCCATTTATTGCCACCCTTTGCTTCCTACAATTTAGCCAGTTACCAATCCAGGACAAGACCTGTCCTCTAATTCCGTGGCTGGAGAGCTTTTTTAGGAGCCTTTGGTGAGGGACTTTGTCAAAAGCCTTTTGAAAGTCAAGATATACAATATCAACTGGGGCCCCTTTATTTATGTATTTATTTACACCCTCAAAGAATTCTAACAAGTTAGTAAGACATGATTTGCCTTTGCAGAAACCATGTTGATTTTCTTTCAGCAATGCCTGTTTTTCTATGTGCCCTGTAATTTTATCTTTAATAATGGTTTCCATCAGTTTGCCTGGAACTGAGGTTAGACTGACTGGTCTATAGTTTCCTGGATCACCTCTGGATCCTTTCTTGAAGATCGGGGTTATATTTGCTTCCCTCCAATCCTCCGGTACAGTGCCTGATCTTAGAGAAAGATTGTATATTTTAGCTAGAAGTTCAGCAATTTCACACTTGAGTTCCTTGAGAATTCTAAGGTGGATGCCATCTGGACCCGGCGATTTGTTGACGTTTAGTTTAGAAAGGCATGCAATAACATCTTCCTTGTTTATCTCTATCAGGTTTAATTCTTCTATTTCCCTCCCTGGGAAAACTAATTCAGTGGCAGGCAAATGTTCTCTATCCTCCTCGGTGAAAACGGAGGCAAAGAAGTCATTTAGCCTCTCAGCAATCTCCTTGTCTTCTCTGATTATCCCCTTCTGACCATTGTTATCAAGTGGCCCAACTGATTTTCTGGTTGGGTTCCTGCTTCTGATGTACTTAAAAAAGGTTTTGTTATTATTTTTAATATTCTTGGCTATATGCTCCTCAAAGTCTCTCTTGGCTTTCATGACTATCGCCTTGCATTTGGTCTGCCAGAGTTTGTGATCCCTCCTGTTCTCCTCGGTAGGAAGAGCCTTCCATTTCTTAAATGAGTTTTTCTTCTTTCCATTAACCTCCTTTACCTCATTCGTAAGCCATACTGGTATCCTCTTGGACTTTCCAATCCTCTTTCTTCTTTTAGGAATGCATTTTATTTGAGCCTGCTGTAACGTATTTTTAAACAGTTTCCAAGCATTTTGGAGGGATTTGACTTTTTTTACTGTTCCTTTTAGTTTCTTCTTTACTATTTTCCTCATTTTGTCAAAATTCCCTCTGTGAAAGTTTAAGGTCTCTGTGTTAGTTTTCACTGACAATTTGCTATCCATGGTTAAGTTGAAGGTTATTGTGTTGTGATCGCTGGTTCCTATGGGCTCGGTTACAAGGACATCATGAACCAAATCCTGTGCGTTAGTTAGAACCAAGTCCAGGATCCCCTTTCCCCTGGTAGGTTCCATGACCATCTGCTCAAGGGAATAATCGGCTAACATGTCGAGGAACCTTGTCTCTCTTTCATGTGTAGAACAAGAATTTACCCAATCTATTTGGGGATAGTTGAAGTCCCCCATTATGACTACCCTATTTCTTTTTGAGGCCTCCTTAAATTCATTTTCCAAATAGCAATCTGCCTCTGGAGTTTGGTTGGGAGGGCGATAGCAGATCCCTAACGTCAGATTAGTTTCCTGTCCTGGGATTTTTATCCACAATGTTTCTGTGGGTGAGTTTGAATTTTCTTGAATTTCGAGTTCATGAGATTCTAACTCCTCATTTATGTACAAGGCCACGCCACCACCATTTCTCCCTCTCCTGTCCATCCTATACAATTTGTAGCCTGGAATCCTTGTGTCCCATTGGTTTTCATCTGTCCACCAGGTTTCTGTTATGCCGATAATATCAATATTATTTTCCTTCACCAAGCATTCCAATTCCCCTATTTTTGCTCGAATGCTTCTAGCATTTGTGTACACACCTTTATATGTAATTTTCTGGTGCACTTGAACATATACATTTATGGCCCGTGCTACCCCAATATACTTATTTAGATTCTTAATCCATTTTTCATCTGGACTTAAAATAACAATATTATCATATTTCTTTTTAGTCTGCCCATGCTAATTACCACAGTATTGTTGCTTTTAATTTTGAAAACTTTTGTGCTTTTTGATTAGATAAATAATGTAAAATTTTTTGCCTGTTGTTCATATATTTCTCTTTCCCTGCTTTTATCTGTCTTTTTTCATGTTTTTGCCAGTTAAATGTTTTGACATTTGCTGATGTTTAATAAATAGCCTTAACTTATATTTTTGATAGCTAAGCTGAGTGGTGTGTGTGCTTGCTTGTGATCTGGATAGGGGGACTGACTGGGATGATGCTGGGTGCAAACTAAATAAACTGGAAATTACTCACAGTTGTTAATAGGTGTGCAGCACAGCTAGGGGGCACAAAGCCACTTCTGCCCAGGCCAGTGCAATTACACTATTGCATATCTACATGTGTATCAAAAACAATAAGATGGATATTGCAAGACTCACTGTATGGGACTAGGGTGATCTGCTGAGAGTGTGCACCCAAGAGATTTTGAGCTGCACATTGGATAAAAATAGGCTCATCTACTCTGTGAAAGTGGAGCTTGCTTGTCACAATGTAAACTTTCCGGTCATCTTCATATGTGAAATTTGTTTGCAGATTCATTTCTTCTGAGCTATTCCCCAGGATCTTGGTAGTTTCCCCAGTACACCTGTTTTGGAAAGCAACCAAAGAGAATTTGACCATTATACTGAGTAATAGGTAACTTACATCTCTACTGTAGCATATTCATGTGTCTGCATACCTAAGTGGGTTAATCCCACTAAAAGTTTTTTCAGAAATAGGTTCTATACATTCAGAAGCTCCGTGCTTAGCTTCTCAAGCTGCCCTACTACAGAGTCAATTATTCAACCCAGAGCAGGGCAAGCAAACATGTATTTCAGCCATCTTCCTACAAGTAAAAGGGTCTGTAATCTGGTCAGTGTTGAACTCTTTGGATGTCCCCTTCCATGATGGAAGAAAGAATAAAACTGCAATAAAAAGGAAAGTCTTAAGTGTGTCCATACTTGGAATACACTGCTCCAGTCACCATATTTTAAAAAAAAATATATTGCATGTGCAGAAAGGGGCAAAATGTTTAATAATTCAGGAATTCCTTATGAGGAAAGCTCATAAGGACTGAGGTTTTTTAGCTCAGAAAAAGGGTATTGGAGCATGGACATTAAGCAGGGATAGCAACTCAGAACTATAACCACCAAGGCATCTGTTGACATGCAAAGAGTAGCAGCTATTATTCTTATAATTATTTTGTAGTTCTCTCAGAGTATTTACGGAGAAAGCATAATGGCCAATAATGTTGGCCAAAAACAGCCACTGTGAGACCACAGGGATGATCAGGGAAGGTTTGTGGAAGTAAACATCTCCTTTTCCTCCTCCTCCTTCAAAATTATATGGGATAACGGAACCCATCTGAAAATAGGGCTGAATACGCTCAGTAACCATGGAAAGTTGATGGTCAATTGTAACCATGGAAAGTTGATGGTCAATTGGAAAAATGAAAAGAGAGGATAACCTGCTGGAACTGGGTATATTTGGGGGCTTGGAATGCTGGACAGAAATACCCCTATGAATGCACTGAGACAATTTTGATGCATATTTCACTTCTTGTGTGATTCAAATCATGTTCTAACAAGTAGCAGGATCTGAATTTATCCCACGTATAATGAGATTATAAAAAGAGTGGTCTGCAGGGAAATCCCATGGCAAGTCCTTTCCTGCTGTCCTCCCCGCCCAGAGTATTAAATGCAAAAGGACTCAAAATGTTCTCCTTACCATTTGTCATTATTACAGGTATACCAGGTAACCTCTGGTTGGGGCATTCCTTCTGTAGTACAGATCACTGTTTGCTCACCATTTGTTTTATTGCTACTGTCTCTCAGTTCAGTCACTGTAGCTGGGACTGGTTATAGTGGAGAAAAGAATATGAGACAACAAATAATTGGTGATAGGGGTATACAGCTTTTACAAGGGGAGGCTTCCTGAAAGAGGAACGGTACAAAAGGTACTTTCTGAGTCAGAAACATGATGTTTAAATTTCCTGCTATATCTTACTCAATATTCCATTTATCCTATATATTTAGAATTGCTTTTAGTTTCATATTCAGGCACCTCTGGAATTAACTGGAAATCCCCTAAAGTTCTGGTGACATACACAGTTGCCAGTTATTGAGCAATATTGCTACTTGGAAGATTGCTAATAAATGATGCATTGTAGTTATGAGCCTGTGAGTAAATTAATGATCACGTTAAATCACAGTAAACATGGCAACATTAATAACTAGTAGTCAGGCTTGTTATTATGCACAGAGTGGTCCTGCATTGAAGACACACTTGAATGCATGCATAGCAATGGAAGAAAATTTCCACCATTTTACACACACAAAAATGGCAGACTGAAGGTGCCGTAAGATCTTAATTGATGTGAATCACTGCAAATACCCACCATAATAACTTGCCAAGGTGTGGTTTTTCTTAACAATTATTGCATAAACAACAATTGGCTAGGTCTATCTAACAGTATTCCGAATCATAAACCATGGTTTTTGAGTAATAACTATTGGGTTTACATAACATGCTAAACCATAATGTAGCTTTTAGAATTCAGGTTAGCATGTTGTATGAATCTAGCCAGAACCCTTCAGACAAATATGAATCACTTTGGCTAAGGAGTACAAGGATAAGTAATTGTTAAACTGTGGGAAAGCCATAAAAATAATTGAATCCTTTAATTAATAAAATAATCATAGATAAACTAAGGGTCTCCACTTCCTGTTGATAGAGAGCAATTTAGCTCATTAAAGCAGCTTTATCCTAATATTTGTTAAATGTCAAGATGGTAGCCATAGCTTTACGGTTGAAGCCTGGTCCCTTTTACTGTTGCACTTGTGGCTCTTGTAAAAAATGGTGGAGTTTCAACTTGCACCGTTGCAGCTGCCAATTTGCCTTTTCCCCGCCAAAAAAATTCCCATCACTTCTTTCCCCACAGATGCCCCTGCATGAAAATTCTTATCAAGCAATGTTGAGTTTCTCAGTAGCTTCTACTGACTTTGAGCCAGAGAGCCAGACATGGAGAGTAACACATGACAAAGGAAAGTCTGAAGTAGGAACCACACTTGGAAGGAAGAATGGAAAACTGTTCTTAATGGGACAATTTCAAGACCCACTAAAAATTGCTTTAGGGAAGGAAGAAGCTTTTTGCTCGAGAGGCATAAGGAAGCCCTTGAGAACATTGTATTAGAAGATAAAGTGGCCCATTTATTTATTAGCCACCATTCTTCTCCAGTTAAAAAAAAAAGGACACCCAATCCAAAGATTCTGGGAAGTTTTACAACAATAAAAATAAAAGGAATATTAAAACAAAAAGCAATAAAGAATGCACTATGGCCCATAAATATATCTAAGACATCATAATCTTCCTTACTAAAATAAAAGGTTTTAGCATCTTAAGCACTGAAACAATATGAACTGGGGACAGAATGTTTTACAATTTGGCGGCTACCCAAGAGAAGGCCTACTTTCTAATCCAGGCCCCCTTTACTTCCTGCCATGATGGTACTTTAAAACAGCTTACCCTATTATAATTTCTTCAATACATAGTTATTTATGTTTCTCACAGTGCACCTTCTGGCTAAAAAGGGGAAATCATGCAGTTTCTTATTTTTCATATCCCATTATACAGGTTTTACAATTTTCTGTCTGCCTTGCCTTTGAACCCAACTCCACTGCTCCCTGTCTAGACTGCAAACATCTAAACAACTGCTAGATGGAAGCAAGGCTTTTATTGAACAGCCAGAGATAATAGAATACATTCCAAAAGCATGATTGATGAAAGGAGCCTCTCCTTGTTTTAATAAGATTCCCCCTCATCCTTTGATAGCTGCATGAAGGAGCTGCAAGTGTACCAGGGACACCCTACTGCATGCTAATGTTCAGCTGTAGCTGATAAAGGAGGAATGTGCGGACATTCACAGCTTGCTTCCTTTTCCAAACTGCCCTCCTCTTTTCCAGGTTCTGAAAAGACCACAACAAAAGAGGACAGTCAATTTCTTTGATTTCTCCAGGTAGCATCAGCCAGAAATAAGGTTATGTTCTCCATCAGAGACCCCTACACATGTCTATTGAATTCTTCATTCTGCCAGTTTCTGCCAGTAGACTGCCTTTGGATTCTCTTTTAACACTGACAAACGGTAGCCAATAGGTACAGTTCTGAATAGATGTTCCAAGTAGGGTGTGGCTAGCCTAGGAAGCCACAAGTGGTTTTTCTCCTCCATTACCATCCTTGCTCAAGGGGAAACAAGACTATGTGCTAAAATTGGCTCTGGAAGAAAGTTATTTTTTTTTCTTTTTGCAAGAAATCTCATGACATTTTGTCTTGAGAGTCTTATGAGAATTCGTGTGATATTTCAAGTAGTCCTTGATTTGCTATATGACTGGTCACTTAGCGATTGATTAAAGTTATAGCAGACCTTCCCCTAAAAAAAAATCCTACTTATGGCCAGGTCCTCAAGTTACAACTGTTGAAGCACCCCATGGTGATTCATCCTACTCTTTGTACACTTAAGTGAAAATTAGTTGCCCTGTCCTGGATATTTAAAATATGATTTAAAATATACATTTAATGAAATATAATCCTTGCAAAGAGGTTCTTTTGGCTGTAAATAAAATTGACTGATTGATCACAAGGAGGTGTGCTCACCATTAATCTGCAAATAGAAAGAGAGCTCTTTTAAGTCATCTTCGTGAAATGCTTGGACAGTGTACAGACCTCCCTCACTTGCTTTCACCCTCACGAGGGTCAGAGTAGTTTGATACCTGGAGAAAAAAAGAATCTTGCAAGAGTTAAGATAGTGGAGCTTATATGGAAACAAAAATTACATCACTTCTTAGGGGGAAATTTTCCACTCGGAGAGAGAAACCCATTCATTTTAGTTAAGCTAGAAGGAATTATTCTTGTGATATTTCTATGGAGATTCTTAGTCATCCAGGTCGTAGTTATCCCAAAGATAAGCTGAAGAAGCTTCTTGGAGAAGAAGCGAAATGTCTTCAAAGAAAAACAAAGTCCAGTTACCTCGTGAAAAAGCATCTCTGGAATGCCCCTGTGATATTTGATAATCTAGAATTTGCCATCGTGTGTTAAGTGAGAGCCAACTTAAATGATACAGTGTGCCATTCCATTCTGATTTCTAATTTAGTAAATATAAGTTCCTGGATACTTGATTTATATTGGACCAATGAGTACAGAGAAAGGGATACAAAAATATTTTCCTTATCTTTATGTTATTACTATTATCAACTTTTTCCATATAGGTGCAAACTTTATAAAATCCATTAGTGATGCTAGATTTTTCTCAATAAAGGGAGGATAGATACCTGTCCATGATGTATACAGGGTATCAATTAAAAATAATAGATGGCTTAATGCTGCATGTACTAAAATGTTGAGATGAAAGTTTACCTGGTTTCTGACAAATTCCTGCTATTGATAGCAAAATCACTGTTGCTCTCAGAAGTCAGGGGCTTCTTATTCTGAAACCAGATGATGGTTGGACTTGGATAGGCTTCGATCTGTACCAAAAAGGTGTGACTTTTGTGCAGTTCTGCAAATATGGTCTCATTCAGTACAGTGTGGAAAGTCACGAAGCCACGCTCTGGGTCAGAAAGGGTGAATTGAAAAAGACACAAATGCATCTTATATTATTATTATTATTATTTTGTTTCACAATGTGAGTTAATGATGAGGATAGTTGAGTGGCTCCCTGTTTTAGCACCAATTGACTATTTTAATAAGCAGCATAAAACTATGGGTTTTCAAGAAAGAACTTCAACTTGAATCTTAACATTACTTCTAATTTATAAAAACCGTAACCCGGATTTTATATTTTACAATGGCATCCTTGAAGTCAAATCCTAATCAAGATTTTTTGCCAACTACTTTGAGATATTTGGGTGTAAGCCACTAAAGCAAATCAAGCTTAAAAATTGCCTGCTTAAATTAATAAAATGTTAATCCAAAAATGAAACAATTATTAAAGAACCTGCCTTCTTATGAACAGAATTAGAGATGAATTCAAAGAAAGGTACTCAAGGAGGAAATGACTTCCTGATTGTCAATTTGGATCAGTATGAAAAAAGTTATAACCTCGATGCAATCAAGCTTTTTTTTAAATGAAAAAATAAAAAGTGCCATATTTTTGCCAGGTAGGTCTGCATTGCTACGCCTGCTATGAGAGGTCTCCATCTGGAGAAGCGTTTGAAGTGAGTCGGTTCTAGGAAATGATGAGATGTTTCTCTGTCTCCTTGATGTTCGTAGACAGGCAGACAATCTGGGCGGTCGTTTTTTTGTCCTGTCTGAGCGATTTGTTGGGTGTCTGAGATCGCACATCATCGTCCTGATGTGGGTCTAGCAGCTTGTAATGTTCTGGTTTTTCTGACGCCTGGCCATCTGGATACGCCAAAAGCTCAGGACCCTTTAACCAGACTGAGTCTGCCAACTGGGATGCAGGAATGGACCGTGTAGCCTGGTCTGCTGGATTCTGATTTTTGGCATATATCACCACTGTTCAGGATTTGAGGATCTTTTGATCCTTTCTATTCTATTACTTACGTAGATGTAGAAGTGTCTACTTCGGTTGTGGATATAGCCTAACACAACCTTGCTGTCTGTATAGTGGACTGTAATTCAAGGTCCATCGCCTTTGTTATCAGGTCTGCTATTTCTACAGCTAAGATGCCACCACAGAGTTCTAATCTGGGTATGATGTGACTTTGTGGTGGTGTTAGCTTTGCCTTTCCTATGACGAAACCGACGCTGCAGCTCTCCCCACTGTAGACTTTGATATATCCTACAGCTGCTATTGCCTTCATTGAAGCATCTGAGAACATGTGCAGCTTCTTCTTCGTTGCGGCGGCAAGTGGAAGGGGAAAAAACGTGCGTTGTATGTGGACGCTTTGGAGGCAACTCAGGGATCTGCACCATGTCTCCCACTCTTGCTTGTGCTCTGGCGGAAGCAGCTTGTCCCAATCTGTGCCGTGTTGGGAGAGTGAGTGCAGAAGAAGCTTTCTTTGGATTGTTATGGGTGCAGCAAAACCTAGAGGGTCAAACAAGCAGTTTACTGTGGACAAGACTCCTCCTCTTGTGAAAGCGTTGTCCTTTGCTGGGGTTCTAAAGGTGAAGATGTCCTTCTTCAAGTCCCAACACAAACTGAAACTACATTGGAAGTGAGGATCGTCTGTGCCAAAGTCGAGGTCCTTTAGACCTTTAGCATGGTCTTTAGGATCAAAGGCCGCCAACACTTCTTCGCTGTTTGACGCAATTTTGTGCAGTCTAAGGTTAGCTGCTGCCAACATCTGGCGAGTCCTTTTTATTAGGTCTATAGCTTCTGCTGGAGTGGGTACAGATTTTAAGCTGTTATCGACATAGAAGTCCCATTCTACGAAGTGTCTGGTGTCTGCACCATATTTGGCTTCACCTATACGGGCAGTGCGTTGCAGGCCATAGTTAGTGATTGTGGGAGAAGAACCGTTTCCAAAGACATGCACTCACATTCTGTATTCAGTTATCTGCTGGTTGTGTTGATCATCGCTGAACCACAGGAAGCGCAGGTAATTGTGATGATCTTCCCTGACATAGAACGAATAAAACATCTGCTGGATGTCAGCCATGACTGCCACAGCTTCCTTTCTGAAGTGGATGAGCACTCCAAGCAGACTGTTGATGAGATCAGGCTCTGTAAGAAGGACCTTGTTCAAAGAGATGCTTTGGTGCTGTGCACTGGCGTTGAAGACTACTCTTATCTGCCCTGACTTTTGTGGGTGGTACACTCCAAAGAATGGTGGGTACCAGCATTCTTCATCTTCCTTGATTGGTGGGGCAGGCTCTGCGTGTCCGTTCTGGAACATCTTTCCAATGAATTCTCCTAGATGCGTTTTCATTTCGGGCTTCTTGTTCATGATTCTTCTCAGATTGTTGAGGCAAGAGAGAGCTTGCTCATGATTGTTGGGTAGGCACTGCCTGGGTATACGGAAAGGTAATGGGGCTACCCAACTCCCTGCGGCATACTGCAAGCATTCCTTGTCCTCTAGAAATTCTTTGTCCTCTATTGACGGGCCCACATCATTGTCATTTTTGCTGGTTTGGAACACTGTCGTTCCTAAAGCAGCCTTGGCTGTTGAAAGTGTGAAGTGTTCTTGACATGGTTTCATGTGAGACGCTCTCGCCATTCCTGAGAATGGAGGTCGCTGTCACGTACGTTTGGGTTGGGACTTGCAGCCGATCGATGCATACCCTTCCTGCAATGATCCATCCAAGCTCTGTCTTAAGGGAAATCGAGCTGCCTGATGGGCCTCTGTCTATATCTTGATAGGCATAGGAGTCGGGGGCGTCTTGTCCCAACATAAGTAGAATTTTGGTCTCGGGATCTAAGGGAGGGATGTGATCCACGATGTGCGACAGGTGAGGTGTAAGTCTTGCCACCTCTAGTGTTGGGATTTGACTGCGGCCGTTCGGTAGGGAGTCCCATTCTGTCACTGGTGGCAGTCAGAACCGTGAGCTTCCATCTAAGGACTCTATGCATAGTCCATAGTGATGGATGATCTCATCCAATGGCTTCATGTAGATGTTGAATAGGAGCGGAGAGAGTACCGAGCCCTGCTGGGCCCCGCAAAGTAGAGGGTGAGGGCTGGATCTCTCACCTCCTATTAACATCGACTGAAAGCAGCCACAGAGGAAGGAGGTGAACCAGGATAGCACAGGGCCTCCACTCCCAACCCCCGAAGCCGTTCCAGAAGGATACCATGGTCAATGGTATCAAAAGCCACTGAGAGGTCAAATAGAGCAAGGCTGGATGGACTACCCCATCCTACTCCTACCAGAGATCATCAAAAAGTGTGACCAATGCCATTTATGTCCCATATCAAGGCCTGAATCTTGAATGGTAAGGGTCTAGATAATTTGTTTCAGCCAGAAACTTCTGGAGCTACCGCACAACCACCTTCTCAACAACCTTCCCCAAAAAGGGAAGACTGGAGACAGGTCAGAAATTATCCAACAGGGTGGAATTCAGCAATGGCTTCTTGAGAAGAGGGCAGACCACAGCCTCCTTAAAGTGCTGGGGCAGTATCACCTCCTGTAAGGAAGCATGAATCACTGCCAGAGTTCACCCACCTGTCACTTCCCGGGAAGCTTTCACAAAGCAGGAGAGACATTGGTCTACAACACATGTGCTTGCACACATATTCTCTAGGATCCTGTCCACTTCCTCAGGAGCAACAGGATCAAACCATTCCCAGAATTATAGCTTCTTTTTAAAGTCTTATTCTAACTGGTCACAGAATAAAAATAACTTTGTAGTGTACTGCCAGACTACCTTCTTTTTAAATGAGATATAAAGCACAGCAAGTTTGAGGATCCTTTTTGTCACCTCCTCCCTACAGTGTTGGATTAGTCCAGGGTGAGTTGTATTAGACAATCTGGAACATCTGTTTTCTTTCTTGGACACAAGAAAAAAATTTCCTCTGCTCTTTAGCAGGGCACAAACTGATCTGCAAAATTGTTATTTCTGATGGCTTGCTTGTTTTGGAAAGAGCAACTGCTTTGAAACAGAAGTTCCTCGTTATGAAGTAGCTAAAATGCATCAAGATTTTAGGCAATTGCAGTGATGACGTTGGCTAATCGCCAAGTTAATCCTCTCATGTCAAAATCAGGCTTTTGTCTAGGAATTCCTTGATTTATTTTAGTTCCCCTTCAACATAAAGGAGAGTCGTTTTGAGAAACTTTGCAAGCAAATATTTTTCAGTGTTTCTGAATGAACAAAATTATCAGGCAACTAATAAGGAAAATATTGTTTTGCTATTTTTTGTGAGCAATTTGGGCTGAAGCTTGGCATATCTATCACATAAAGTTTTGTGAAAGAAAACCAGTGTCTGGAACACAATCCCAGTTTAGAATTTTTTTAAAAAAACCTCCTGTGCCGTGCAATCTATGCTTTTTCCAGAAAAAAATCTGACATCTTGAGCAAAATATAACACTTCAACAGGAACGCCTTGTAATGTTGTTTATAGCCTTATAACAAATGTGCATTTCTTAAACAAAACAAAATGATACTGGTAAACTAATTCACACATTATTATTATTTTTCAATTGGAATGAACTGAAAAGAGATTCCCCCCCCCCAATGTTGCCTATGAAAACCAGCATTTATGTACTACTAAAATGCCTAAAGCATAAAAGTTATTTCAGGAAGATATGGTATCAGCTTGGTGACAAGAAAAAGATTTCATCCAACATACCAATCACACTGATAAAGATACTTTGTTCTTCTTTCTGTCCATGATAGGTGTCCGTAGCTTCACATGCATATAGACCCTGATCATTTGAGTCTGCATTATGAATGGTTAGGATAGACCTAGTATAATGTCCTGGAACAATAATTGTCGCAGGTTTTACCTCTTTGCCTACCTGTGAAAGACAGTAAACATAATGCAGTGGAAGTAATACTCAATACTAATCTATTCAGCATTTCCGAAGCTCAAACAACAAGGAACGCAACCATATACATTCTCAAATAATTAAATGGGTTTATTTTTCATTTATTTATTTTATTTATTTATTTTATTCGGGCTTGTATGCCGCTCCTCTCTGGAGACTCGGAGCGGCTAACAACATGTATATAGAAGAAGCGTTGGCTTACCTGAACGCCTTTTCTCAGCATGCGGGGATGGAGAATCCACCAATGGTTATCACAGCCTATTGCCCAATGATTGACTAGGTCCAAATTTTAGCCCCGCCTCTGGCCGGATGTCCCAGTTTTTTGCCAGGCGAAGCTTTCAAGAAGATTGGACCGTGTAGCTCCTTCAACAGTCCTGTAAGAGAAACCCTGCCTAGACCAGCTAGAGGAGGGTGTGGATTCTCCATCCCCCCATGCTGAGAAAAGGCGTTCAGGTAAGCCAACGCTTCTTCTCCAGCATGGGTGGATTCCGAATCCACCAATGGGACGTACCCAAGCCCTCTCAGTCCCTTTGGGTGGGAGTCTAGGCTATCTCTTACTAAGGCTCAACAATCTGCTGCAGGGCTCTCCTGCCAAACGAACCCTCAGCTGCAGCAAATTGATCGATCTTGTAATGTTTCACAAAAGAGGATGGAGAGGCCCACGTTGCCACTCTGCAAATTTCCTCCACTGATGCCTGTGTGCGCCAGGCTGCCGATGTGGCCGTGCTCCTTGTGGAGTGAGCCGTGATATTAGATGGTACCGGCAGTGACAATGAAATGTAGGCCCTGGCTATACAGGCCTTGATCCACCTGCCAATAGTTGAGGATGACACCTTCTGTCCCTTGGACGAAGGTTGATAGGAAACGAATAAGGCCTCTGACCTCCTATAGGTCGCTGTCCTGTCGACATAGTGACGCAGAGCCCTGCACACATCCAGTGTATGCCATCGTCTCTCCAGACGATGTGTGGGATTTGGACAGAAGCCCGGTAGGACCAGATCCTGGGACCTGTGGAACCATGAATTGACCTTAGGTAAAAAGGATGGGTCCAGACGCAGAGTCACTTTGTCCTCTGCAAATGTGATTAGGTCCGGTCGGACCGAAAGGGCAGCCAACTCTGAAGCCCGTCTTGCTGAGGTGATGGCCACTAGGAAGGCCACCTTTAGCAACAGGAAACGGAGCGAGCAAGCCCCCAGTGGCTCAAAAGGCCCCTCCGTTAACGCTTGTAGGACCTTGGGAAGGTCCCAGGAGGGAAACCGGTGAACCACAGGGGGCCGTCTTGTGACCGCTCCTTTTAGGAAGGCGCTCACAGCTGGATGCTGTGACAGGGGTCCCTGGTCCTCGCAGACGAGGACCGTTTGTAGTGCTGCTACCTGTCTGCGAATGGTGTTGGTTGCTAGCCCCTTGTTCATGCCTTCCCACAAATACTCTAGGATGTTGGGGATGGTGACAGCCAGGGGACTTAGCCCCTGCCTACCGCACCAGGAAGAGAAGTTCTTCCAGGTGGCATCGTAGATCCTATTGGTGGAAGGTCGGCGAGCGTCCTGGATGACTGAGATGACGCCCTCTGAGAAGGCCTGCCTGCACAGTCCCTCCCGCTCAAGTGCCAGGCAGCTAGTTGTAGCCACTGCGGGTCTGGGTGTTGAAGCCTCCCCTGACTCAGAGAGACCTGGCTCGGAGGAAGTCTCCACACTGGCAAAAGCGATAGGTCCACCAGGTCTGCAAACCACGGACGCCGCGGCCAGTATGGAGCAATTAATACTACCTCCGCCTGTTCCAGTATCAGCTTGCAGATTGTTGCTTGTATCAGGGGCGGAGGTGGAAAGGCGTACAGTAGCCCCTCGGGCCACATGCATCTGAGCGCGTTTGTCCCCTCCGCTCCCCGGGTCTGGAATCTGGAAAAGAAACGGGGAGTCTGTGTGTTTTCTGGGAACGCGAAGAGGTCCAGAGAGGGGCGTCCGAACCTGTCCGAGATTACCTCGAACAGTTCCGGATCCAGTCTCCACTCTGCGTGATCTACCGTGACTCTGCTGAGAGAGTCCGCCTGGTGGTTTGCCTCCCCCGATATGTGCTCTGCTTTGAGAGAGGCCAGGTGCTGTTCTGCCCACAGACCCAGCGCCCAGGCCTCCTGCATGAGGGCCCTTGACCTGGTCCCTCCCTGCTTGTTCACGTGTGCCTTCGCTGTTACATTGTCCGTTAGGACTAGCACGTGACTTCCTGCCAGGTGGGATGAAAACTGTCGAAGGGCCAGGTGAATGGCCCTCAGCTCGAGCCAATTGATCCTGTGGCCCAGATCCTGCGGACTCCACCTTCCCTGGGCTATCTGGTCCATGGAATGGGCCCCCCCAGCCGAACAGGCTTGCGTCGGTCGTTACCGTGATCCTGTCTGGCTCCCTGAGCGGGGTCCCCCTGCTCAGGGCACTTGATCTCCACCATCTGAGGGATGCTAGGACCTGGGGTGGTACCCTGACTCTCCTGAGTGAAGCACTCTGGTTTTGCCTCTGGTGAGGGAGAAGCAGCCATTGGAGACTTCTGGAGTGAAGCCTTGCCCACGGAACAATGCCCAGGCATGATATCATCTTTCCCAGGAGCTGGGACAGTTGTACTATTGTGACCACTTTCCTCTGTTCTACCAGGCGTGCTAGCTTCTGTAGACTCTCCCGGCGCTCCTGGGAGAGATACACCATGCCCTGCTCTGAATCTATGATGGCCCCTAGGTGTAGTAGTCTCCTTGAGGGCGTGAGGTGACTTTTTTGGTGGTTTATTGAGAAGCCGTGTTCCTGGAGGGTGCTTAGGGTGACCCGCAGGTCTGCCTGTGCTGCCTGGGGTGAGTTTGAAAGGATCAAAATGTCATCCAGATAACATTGGACTCGCACCAGTATCATGCGTAGGTGCACTCCCAATACCGCCAGGACCTTTGTGAACACTCGGGGGGCTGAGGACAGACCGAATGGTAGGGCCCTGTACTGGTAATGCCGATTCCTGTGACAGAATCGGAGGAACCTTCTGTGTTCCGGCCTTACCGGAATGTGTAGGTATGCCTCTGTGAGATCTATTGATGACAGCAGGTCCCCTCTTCGAATGCTGTCCAGTATGGATCTGAGGGACTGCATCTTGAATTTTTTGTACACCACATAGCGGTTTAACCGCTTGAGGTCGAGAATTGCCCTCCAATCCCCAGATGACTTTGGCACAAGGAAGAGAATGGAGTAGAACCCCTGTCCCTCCTGCTCTGGAGGGACCGGCTCTATAGCTCTTATCTCCTCCGGGTGTTTTATGGCCAGATCTAATAGTCCCGCCTTTGCTGGATTGCGAGACACCGGACATCTTATGAAGTGGTTTGGTGGTGGGGTGTGGAATTCTATTGCTAGGCCCCTGGACAACATCTCCCTGACCCAGGCGTCTGTCGTGGTCGTCTGCCACACCCTGCTGAACAGTGCCAGACGACCCCCGATGGGGCTGTCCCAGGCGTCACTTGGTACGTCTGTAGGGCCGGCCTCCAGCCCCCTTGAAGGGACGCTTTGAAGGCTGGCCCCTGCTGGAGGTCGGACGGTCCTGTCCGCGCTCCTGCCTATATGAGAAGTTGCGCGGAGTTCTGGGCCCCTCCCAGGACTGTCCCCCCTGAAAGGGCTGCCTCCATTCCCCGCCCCCGTTCTGTCGGGGTGCCTGCCTACGGAACTCCTGGGTTCCCCTGTCTGACTTTTTTGAAGGATGAGCTAGGACCTTCCTTTTATTCTTGTCCTCCATCACGTAAGGATCCAGGATCGCTCCGAACAGCTTTGCTCCTGAATACTTAGATGTGGCTAGCCGCCACTTGGACTTCAGGTCAGCCTTCCAATTCTTGAGCCATACCAGCCTCCTAATGGCCACTGTCCCTCCGATGGACCTGGCCGAGTATCGTGAGGCAAACAGGGTGGCGTCTGCCGTGAATTCTGCTGCCGTCCGCAGCTTGGTCAGTGTCTGTTGTATGCGTACCTGGTCCGAAGGAACACTTGCCTGGAGCTCCCGCAGCCACCTAATCACTGCCCTGGAGACGACTGAGGCAGTGGATGTGGCCCTAATGACCCAGGCCGATGAGTGATGGACTCTGCGGAGGGAGAGCTCTACTTTCTTATCCTCCGCCCTCATCGACTCTGCCATGTCTCCTGGGATGGCTGAGGAAGAAAAAAGAGAGATTAGTGGTGCGTCAACCTGTGGCACCTCTATTAGCGATGCGAAGGGATTGCATATATTGAACATCTTTTTCTCCACGCTATTTGGAGAGGGGATGGTCCCTAAGCTGATCCACTGAATACCTTGGTGCATGGTACCTGGATCACCTCTGACACCGGTGAATGCATTAGCGGGTCTTTTGCATCCTCCTCTTCCGAGGATGGTGGTCTGGCTTCCTTGGTCTTAGCTGGCAGACCGAGTATGGAACAGGTCTTGAGCATGAGGGAGTGAAACAGAGTATGGTCAAATAAACCTGAGACTGGAGCCGGTTGTGGATCTGCTTCCTCATCCTCTGACAGTGGAGCTCCGTCAGCGTCCCAGTCCTCCAGTTCCTCCTCTGCAACCTGTGAAGAAGTCTCAGACACATCAGAATCATGGAAAACTACCTTCCCCCCACGGGGGGCGTGTCCCAGTGGTGTGTGAGAGCTCTGAGGGGAAGAAGCACCCTTAGAGGCCATGAAGTGTTCAAGGGCCTCCTGTATGAGGTTATGAACCTGTGATGACCACTTACCAGACCTCTTCCTTTTCCTACCTCGGTGTCCAGCCTCCTCCTGGCTGGTTGTACGTTCCGAGTGTTCTAGTGATGATGGCACTGAGATAGGAGACACCTCCCCTTCTGTCTCCCTCCTGGGAGACCATGCCCCGGATCCATGTCCAGCTGACCCTGAAGGCCCAAAGGGTATGGGTGTGTCCAGAAGGGACAGGGCCGCTCTCTCTGCTCCGCTGGCCCTGAGCCTCTGCGCTTTGGCAAACTCCTTCTCCAAAGCCTGGTGTCTCCTTATGGCCTGACGCTCAGCTGTTTTTGACGGCTCAGCCAGATGTTTCGTCTTGGCCTTCTTCTTGCCCCACCGGCTCCTGTTCCATTCTGTGTTTTGGCGACAATGGAGGGGGAGCTGAGCCCTGGGCCGAGGTGCCATCTGCCATAGCCATGCTCTATATAGCACCCTTTCCAGGTATCCGACCTCACTGGGAGGTAGCTGTTACTGGCAGGCACAGCTTGGGCCAGCAGCGCTGAAGGGAGTTTTTCCCTAACCTGCGTCGGCGGTAGTGGATCGCGGCTACATAGGCCCGTAGACAAAAGATTTCGATCCCTGTGCTGTATTCGCCGCTCTAACTCCACTGGGGATTCGTTCCGGAGCTCAACCCGCTGCTAAAATTCCAAAGAACACCAAGACACACACCTCCGGAAGAAACTCTCCCACTCAACAACGGCTCTCAACAATCACTGATCTAACCTGAGCCGGTAACTCAAATCTTTGCCTTGTCGGCAAAAACCTTCCTTCCCTGGGCCCACGCGCCGGCAGGAGACAAAGGAAGATTCACCACCCTCTCTTCAAAGTGGATTTTTGCGCCAGAGCAAAGTATCCAACCAGAGGGCGCAGGGGGAAGGAAACCGCCCCTTTTCCAAGATGGCGTTTCGCGCCTGGAACCGGGACCTCCCCCTTTTAAAGATGGCCACCGCGCCAATTTTTTGGTCGGAGCTCCTGTGCTCCTGACCACGCGGTGCCTACCGCCCACGGCCCCGGGTCTACCCGGCCGGTGGTAGAGTGGCTCCCGCCGAAAAACCACCCCTTCGGTGGTCCGGCGATCTCCTCCCCGTCCCTTTTTCCCCACTTGCGTTTTGCTGTAGCGGTCCTCCACTATTCACGCGTCGACCGGTCTTGTGAGGCTGGCGGATTCCTCCGGTCCTCCACTCCGCTCAACGACTGCGAGTCCTGGGGATCCTTGGGACGCGGTCCGGCGGCAGCTGGGAACCCAGGGACGTTTCCCCCTGCGGCTCCCACTCTCCCCAAAGGCCCTAGGCCCGGGACGGTCTCGCCGCCGTGATCCCGACGGCGAAGAGGAGTAGAAATTTTTTTTTTTTACAAAAAACGAAATAAAGAAAAAAGGGGGAAAAATTTTTCTAAATTTAGTTTTGTTCAATCAAACTACACTCCTAAAAAATATTAAGAAAAAACTTTACCAATCCTAACCAACGAAAACACTCTAAATCACGGAGTTACCACAAAGAGATGCTTTGGGCTTCAGACTAGGTAAAAAACTGGAACATCCGGCCGGAGGCGGGGCTAAAATTCGGATCTAGTCAATCATTGGGCAATAGGCTGTGATAACCATTGGTGGATTCGGAATCCACCCATGCTGGAGAACATCATATTTCAATACAAGTCTAAACAAAAATATCTAAAAACAAACTAACACCCACTCATGTTCACCATTCAATCCACAACCATCCCCATATTTAGGGAAATATATTTTCTTTACTGTGTCTATGACAATTGTTCCTCTGTTGTTAGTATAATGTCTGATGGTTACATGGCATACCAGCACATATGACACATAAGACTTCAGGAGAAAACATACCAATACCAAACCTGAAATATATATATGATAAAGTCGCAGTATACCTTTTCCCTCCTCAAGAAGCAGGATGCTAGTTCTCTTTTGTAGAACACTTCTTTGATGAGGATATTTGATAATAATAAAAAAATATAAATCTGCTACTCTGGATGATAAAATGCACATCTTTCTCAGCCTCCATGTTATATTTTTAAAAACAAACATGAGTTGCAGCAGAACATCTGTGTTGATATTGCAAGGCAGTATTCCAATCTCAAATACACAGAGGAGAAGTGAAGAAAAAATGTCTCTAAATTGCAAATTTGCAAAGAGACAGAGCTGAGAAGATGCTACTTATTTCTGGAACTGAGCTTTAGGATTTGGGAGCTATGCCTTAAAGCATTCTGCTTTAAGGATCTGGGAGCTCTCTTGGATCTTGCACTCATGCTGGACAGTCACATAACTTCAGTGACAAGGAGGGCCTTTTATCAGCATTTGCTGATAATCCAGGTGCATTCCTACCTAAAGGAGAAAGACTTGGTTTGGGTGAGTCATGTGATAATCTCAAGGTTGGAGAATTGTAAAGTTGTTGTTTAGTCAATGCTTGAAAGTGGGTCCAGAAATAGTTGTTGGTCAGAATGCAGAAGCATTCTGGTTGTCCACAATAACCCACCTGTTGAAATCACTTCTTGCTGGCCGTCTTCTGAAGCCAATTCAAAATGTTCACAATGGCATATAAATGCTTACATTGATCAGACAAGCTACTTATTGGGTTATTTCTGTATAATTGACCATTATTCTAGGGGCAGAAATATAATTAACACCAACAGCTGATTAGGTTTTTCCTGTGGTGGGGCTAACATGAATGGATTTGCTAGAGTTATGATGCACATTTTGTCATTATTGTGATTAAAAAAAGAATGTTTGCAGATATTTCTGTAATAATTAAGAAAGGAAATGTGTACAAAGATCCATGTCTACTTGCTTACCATTTGTCCAGGATAACTCCAGGTATAATCAATCAACTCAATACCTCTTACTGTACATGTCACAATGATATTTTTGCCTTGTTTCAAAATAGTTTGCACTGCACTGATAGAAATATTGATTAAGGAAGTAGGAGAAGAAGAAACTGTGGAAAAACAAAACAATGAATAGGGAAGAAAGTTAGCTCACAGCAACTTACATAGAAAAACAATTGCAACAAGCTCAATCAATATGCGGCTATCTCAGTGTGAGAAAATTGTTTTTTTGTTGGACAATTTGAAAACTCCAATATTAATAAAGCATAAGATGTTAACACTGAATAATAACTAGCCCAGTACAGGACTACAAGAAGAAACCCAAAAGTGGAGTGCTTGATGCTCTCTGCGTTTGGTTGTTTTCTTGAAAATGTTTCATTATCCAACTAGGTAACACCCTCAGCCTGATTATGTTACCTAGTTGGATAATAAAATGTCTGCAAGCAACAACGAAGCTCAGAGAGCACCAAAGACTCCATAGTTCAACCCTGAGGTAGATACATTCTCTTCTATTAGAGCCTAAAGACTTAAAATCTTGTGGAGAACAGGGCAAAGGCCTTGGCCTGGCACTAAACTTAACCACAATGGAGATATGAGTATGTTTCTGCTCTGGCAAATCAGCAAGGTGACCTGATGTGACCATTCCCTCAACTTCAGATTGAGAGACAATCAGAAAAATAAATTCACATTATAATAATCAGAGAAATGCCCTATATGCAAAGCAGCTTAAATATTATAGCTTAGATCAAACTGATCAGCCTCCTATAACAAACATATCAGCCCTGCTCAAGTGCCAAAGAGTAGTCCATTATTTTGGCAAGTAATGATCTAGCTTCCACTGCAACCTGTTCACTTCTCAGTTGTTTAATGAATGTGCTCTCCTTGAAAATAGAAGTATTTTTTTCTAAAAGAAGATGGATCACTTTGCAAAGCTTGCCCAAGATTTTCAGTGAAGCAGATACACAAGATCTGTCATTTCCACCCACCAGAATGATGTCAGAATCTACTTTTTCAAATGAGCATAAGCATTTTTTTAAAAAACAAAAACAAAAAACAAATAGGGCTTCTCTTCTGTGTGGCATTCCCGTTGTTGTGTGGTGCAGAGGCTAGAATGCAGTATTGCAGACTAATTCTGCCAACTGCCAGCAGTTCGATTCTGACCGGCTCAAGATTGGCTCAGCCTTCCATCCTTCCGAGGGCAGCAAAATGAGTCAGATTGTTGGGGGCAATATGCTGACTCTGTAAACCGCTTAGCACTATGAAGCGGTATATAGGTTTAGGTGCTATTGCTATTGCACCCCTACCTAGGATGATGTTTTCATTCAGAAAACCCTTTCTGCTCCACACACTGGCTAATGCTATGTGTAATAGTGAAAACTTGTAAATATTGATCAAAGAGTCACCTTGGAGGTTGTAGACATAGAATGTTTCAGATTCAAATTCTTCATCTTCTATTGTTGCCTTGCAGATGTAGGTCTTATCTTCGAACTGGCCTTTAAAGCCTTGCTGTGGAAAATACATTCCAGGGACTGGATCATTAACCCTCTTTTCATAAAGAGCTACTGTAGCATTGGGATTTGTCACACGGCAAGGAATAATGACTTCATCATAGCCTGTGCTGAACACAAATGTGTCTTCTTGGGTGCTTGGCAGGAAAGGCATGGAGAGATCTATGAAGAAGAATGGAGAGAAGCTGATTTGGTCATCGACTAGACTGATTGCCTCAAACAGCCTCCTAGATGCAATAATAAGGGATATATTACTTGTGATCAGAGCAGCTCAGTATGGAATGGGGAAGAGGAATCCAACAGAGATTTTTTTTTTCTCAGCAGAGACGTGGCTTGGTTCCTCTCTCTTACACTGTTGTGCAATATAATAGATGTGTGTGATGACCCAGGGCCCCACATAGAGGCAAAGCAGTCAGCTGACAAGAGAAACAGTCCTTTAATAACTGCCAGTGTTCCCTAAAAGCTCCCACATATGCTGGCAAGCCTTCAGCCAAAGTGCACACACACACACACACACACACACACACACACACACACACACACACACACACACGGTCCCTTCAGCTGCCTCTGGCTGAAGGCAATTTCAATACAGCTGAGAAGTATACAATATCCTCAAGGCCAGACAGATAACAAGAAAACAAAACAGAAACTTAATGAGTCCTTTTAAATCATAGCTTGCCTGTAGTTTGCAAGGAGAGACTCAGAAATGCAGTCTGTGGTCATAAACAAAGACAACAGCACAATTCACAACTGTCCCAAGATACCACCTTTGTTCCCGCAAATGCCCCACCCCAGAGTGTCTCCTTAAATCTTAATCCCCAGGTGTGCTTTGTGGAGTGGGGCAGGATGCTCTCCTCCCAAGCAATTGAGCCTGCCTACATTGTTCTCCTCTCTGCTCTCCTTGCTCTAGGATCAGGTGAGGGGGCTTGTTCCTCATCTGAACTCTGCCTCCCCTGTTCCAAACCTGAAGGGCTCTGGCCTGCCTGCTCTTCCCTACAGTCCTGTGAAGCCATAGACACTTCCTCCTGGGCCTCAACAGGGTCCTGCTCTAGCTCCATGTTCTCCTCAGATTTAAGCTCCGACCCAACAGAGGCATGACAGATGGTGTGTGCATTTTGGGGTTTAGCATGTGTATAAGTATATGAGTGTATGCATATGCATGTACAGTTGGTATGGTAGGTATTGGTTTTAAACAGGCTTGTAGAGTTGTAACTTTTATATATGGAGACAGAGGAATTTATCTCAAAGAAAAAACCCTGTGTATTAATCCTGTATTGATACCATAGATCAGTTTAAAGGGGGAACAGGATTTTTGCCACCATCTCAAAGTCTTTATTCTCATAGCTGAAATTTGTTAGGAATGCATTACAATGGTATAGAACTTAAGGTATACAGCAGGCCTTTTCAACCAGTGGTACAGGTACCACCTGTGGTACATTGGTACCTGGCAGGTGGTATGTACCATCCTAGAAAAATGGTAGCGGGGGAGGGGAATGAGCTGAACCAGTGGCAGCATTGCACAAGCCTGAGCGAGAGATGGCTGGAACTGCAGGGCTGTCAGGGCTGAGTGGAAGCGCCAGATCAGTGCCAGGCTCCAGCTGGAGCTCGGCACTGATCCTGGTGCTTCTGCTGAGTCCAGAAGAAGCACCAATCAGCTGGAATGTTGCAGCATCTCCAGGGTCTTGTGATTTACATTCAGATGCTTAGCAACTGGTTCATATTTATGATGGTCACAGTGTCCCAGGGTCATGTGAAGTGATCAAAACCTGCTGCAACCACCCAGCAGACGGGGGGGGGGGGGATAAAAACCAAAAACCCCCCACCGCACCCCCGCTGCCAATCCTCAACTCACAACAATGAAAACCTCAGACAGGAGAATGAGCGCGGCCAGGCAGGCAGGCAGGTGTCTTGCTTGGCTGTGGCTCGGGGGGTTACTTTTTTCAGTGCCATTGTAACTTCGAACAGTCACTAAGTGAACTGTTGTAAGTCGAGGACTACCTGTACTTTATCACCTTTTCCTTTTTGGGGGGGGGTCAAGTTTTTGACACCTTGCTAGGCGACTGGTGGTACTCGGATGTTGCCATATCCTAAGTGGTACAATGGGTGAAAAGGAAAATGTGTAAATCTGACTATCTGGAAAACCATGTTTGCATCCATAACAAAGCCTTTGCTTTTCTTCTGAACTTTCTATTAATTCCACAGAACCAAATGCATGCATACACCTGAAGCATAAGTTACACGATTAGAATTATCAAAGTTGTGCAATCACCAATACCTGGTACAAAAATGTAGATGGCCTTTTCATCCAGGACTTGATTGTCGGCACAGGAATATTCACCTGTGTTTAAACCAGTCAAGTTCCTTAATGTGAGGGTGTTGGTAAAAATGGTGCCCCTTTTCTCCAGGACAGTGTCTAGTTTGGTATGCTTGTTGTCTGTTTTCCATAAAACCTCGTTGTGGCCTGAACATTTCAGGGTAAAATCAGTGTAGAGATTGAGGACAACTTCGTGGGCACTGGGAGTGATTTCCAGGGAGCTGATTTCTTTCACACCTTTAAGAGATAATTTGGAAATCAAATTAGCAAGAGACAGAACATAGGGGATAGCAGAAGAGTGTGCAGAGATGAATGTAAGGACAGGGATAAAAACAAAGCAACATGTTTCTGTATAATCTAAATATTTGAACTGCTTGAAAAGCAAAGTCATTTTTCATTTGGAGGTAGGGGCTAGAAGCCAGCCAGTCAAGATATGTGATTAAAATTGAATGCATAGCCATGAATGAAAAGGTCTTGTTTTCCATCTAATGCCTTTTCCGTCTAGGAAGAGCCTGAGATTGGTCTCCAGCAGAACAATAAATTATGAGTAATTGCATGATGTGAGTATAATTCAGGCATTGTGTACAGAACTGGAAAACTCCAGTATAATAAGGATATTTTTTCTTCCTAGATCATGGCATATTTTGACCCATTAATTTTGACCCTTGTTACTGAAGTGTCTGCTGTGATTTGTGTTGAAGAAATCTAAACAAGCTAAGGATGTGAAATGAAAATGAAAATTGCCAGGAAATCCATGGGAAATGATACAGTAGACAGCATTTTCCTGAATTGCTTCCTACAAACCTTAACAATGTGCCTCTTTTCTCTGCTGGCAGTAGCACCAGGCAAATACCTCACCTCTTTCAGAACCTCCACATTCTTTCTTAAATAGACACTTCTTACAGTTGAGTCACTAACCAGAAGATAGCTTCTCTTTTTAGATAACCTACGCACTACATGTTGCTGATTTGCAACACCTGATGCAGACCTTCCTTATCCAAGACCTCTTTTCCCTTGCAGATTATAATCCCGTGCCCAGTTCAGTCATCATCACCACAAACAGCTGAACTTGCCACCTTAGTTAGTATCCCTACTGAACTTCATATGGGTACTATTATGCAGGGGTACACCAAAAGCATCATGTTTATAGTCACACTCTTACTCTGCCAGATCCAACAGTTGTCCATACTGTCCTTCTCCTGCAGGGTCTTTGTTGAAAAGGGGGCTGATAGAGGGGCAACTCAATAGAACATATCAGCTGAGTCGGCCACCGAATTTCAACCTGAAGAGCATAAACTAGCATGTAAACTAGCAATTTGCGTACAAATAGGACAGTACCCAAACTTTTAAAAAGTCCCACAAAGAGTTCCAGCTGCAAAACAAGTGTTGCAATGAACTAAACCAGACATTGCAACCACATAACCACTTACTAGGATGAATTACTGCTGTATTCAAACTACTGCTGTTTTTAAGACTACACTTGCTCAGATGCATACTTTTGGTCAGATGTCCTCACAATGAGTAACTTCACAGAGTTGTAAGTTTACAGAGTAACTTTAGAGAGTTGTAGTTATAAGATTCATGTGCAGTGAAGAATTTATCACTGCCTGAATCCAACTGGCTGTCACCATCCTGGAATCTTTCACCAACCAGGAAGAACAAGATCAAATTGATAGTACTGATGGCATCAAGGACCTTGTCCACTTCGTCAAGTCCAACAGGATTTGAACTGTTCTCAGGTAAATGTACAAGATCTTTCCCCAGGTATCTCACATGGATCTGCACCACACATGGGTTTGTAAAGATGATCACCTGAGCTTTCCTGTCCCTGGAGGGACTGGATGACCCTGAACAGGGCTGCTGGAGGACACTCTGCGGATGCAATAGGGGTGGATAAATAATAAAGTTTTGCCACTCTTAACACCACAAAGTAGGCCTTAATACTGGCTCTAAGTGCTATCTAGTTGGAGTCATCCTTCATTTTCCTCCAGTGGCATTCTAGATATCTCTTAACCCTTTTCTGAACCTTAAGCTCCTCTGTGAACCATGGGAAGAGTTGTGAGTGATGGGTCAAGAGAAGTCATAAAGGCATGACCCTGTCCAAAACTTTGGCTGCCCTGTGAATCCAGGATGTTACCAGAGATTTGGCAGGAATGTGCAGCAAAGCCCCAGGATATTCCCCACTTCCCTGTGGAAGCCATTTTGGATCCATTAGTTGCCAGGGACAGATTGCTCCAATGGGTCTGGCCTCCCTGTGGTAAGAGAATCTGAAGGCCAACAGGGCATGATCTGACCATGACAAGGGGAATACCAACAGGTCCCCCACTATTCATGTTGCCATTACTCCGACAAGCAGATTGTATCTGGCATGTGACTATTTATTATTTATTTATTTTATTTATTTATCAAATTTGTATGCCGCCCCTCTCCCGAGACTCGGGGCGGCTCACAACAACATGGGTACACATAAAAATTATTAATAACAATAACAACATACAAACCAAGGATCCATACATACAACATTCAAACACATAATCAAGGATGGAAGCATATTCCTCGGCCCGGGGGTAGAACACAGTTCATACCCCCCAAGCCTGCCGGCACAAATAGGTCTTCCAAAGCTTCCGGAAAGCTAGGAGGGAGGAGGCAGTACGAACCTCCGAGGGGAGCTGGTTCCAGAGGACTGGAGCAGCAACGGAGAAGGCCCTTGTCCTAGGACCCATCAGATGACACTGTCTGATGGACGGGACCCGTAGGAGGCCAGCCCTATGCGCCCTAACTGGTCGCTGGGATGCATGAGGCTGAAGATGGTCCCGCAAGTAACCTGGTCCATTGTCATAAAGGGCTTTATAGCTCATAACCAACACTTTGAATTGTGTTCGGAGACCAATTGGCAGCCAGTGCAGCTCACAAAGGGCTGGAGTGTTATGAGCATGTCTTGGAAGACTCAAGACAGATCACGCGGCTGCATTCTGGACAACCTACAGTCTCCGGACATTCTTCAAGGGTTGCCCCATGTAGAGAGCATTACAGTAGTAGAATCTCGAGGTGACAAGGGCATGAGTGACTCCCGATCTAAATAGGGTCGCAACTGGCGCACCAGGCGAACCTGGGCGAATGCTCCCCTCGCCACAGCCGAAACATGATGTTCTAAGCTTAGCTGTGGATCGAGGAAAACACCCAAGTTGTGAACCCTCTCCGAGGGGGACAAAACTGCTCCCCCCAGGGTGATGGACGGATAGTTAGAATCATCTTTGGGAGGAAAAACCCATAGCCACTCTGTCTTGTCGGGATTGAGTCTGAGCCTGTTGGCACCCATCCAGACCTTAACAGCCTCCATTCATCACTTCCACTGCTTTGCTGTAATGATGCGGGGTAGAGATATAAAGCTGAGTATCATCAGCATACTGATGACAACTAACCCCATGTCGGCGGATGATCTCACCCAACGGCTTCGTGTAGATGTTAAAAAGCAGAGGTGAGAGAATAGAGTCCTGAGGCACTCCACATGGTAGAGGCTTCGGAACCGATCTCTGACCTCCTGCGAACACCGACTGCGACCGGTCAGAGAGGTAGGAGGTGAACCACCGTAAAACGGTGCTCCGCACTCCAAGCCCCTCCAACCGGCACAGAAGGATACCATGGTTGATGGTATCAAATGCCGCTGAGAGGTCAAGAAGCACCAGGATAGTGGAGTAGCCTCTATCCTGGGCCCGCTAGAGATCATTGGTCAGCGCGACCAAAGCAGTTTCCGTGCTGTAACCAGACCTGAACCCGGACTGCTGAGGGTCCAGATAATCAGCTTCCTCCAAGGACCGTGGGAGTTGGAGCGCCACCACCTTCTCAACAAACTTCCCTAGAAAGGGAAGATTGGAGACTGGCCAGTAATTATTCAAGACTGATGGGTCCAGGGAAGGCTTCTTGAGGAAGGGGCACACAAGTGCCTCCTTTAAGGGAGCCACGAAGGACCCCTCCCTCAACGAAGCATTAACAACAGCCTGGACCCAGCTCCGTGTCACCTCCCTGCTAGCCGAAACCAGCCAGGAGGGACACGGGTCGAATAAGCAGGTGGCAGAACTCACAGCTCCAATGGCCTTGTCCACATCATCAGAAGTTACCAGGTCAAACTCATCCCATTCAACCAGACTAGGACGGGCCTCTGTCATCTCAACTGAAACATTGTCAGCCGACACTGCATTCCAATTGGAGTCCAAGTCAGCCCAGATCTGAGCGACCTTGTCTGCAAAAAAGATGTTAAATTCCTCGGCATTGCCCTGCAAAGGTTCCTCCCTCCTCTCCGTATCAAGGAGAGAACGAGTCACCTTAAACAGGGCAGCTGGGTGGGGTTCCGCAGACGCGATCAATGCGGAAAGATAATAAGATCTTGCCGTAGTGATCGCTTCCAAATAGGTCTTAATATAAGCTCTCAATTTGGTTCGATCAGATTCGGATCTGCTTTCCCTCCATTGCTTCTCTAAACGTCTCTTCTGGTGCTTCATCCCCCTGAGTTCCTCGGTAAACCAAGGAGATTTTATTTATTTATTTTTATTTATAATCAAATTTATATGCCGCCCTTCTCCTAGGACCCAGGGCAGCTTACAACAAATACAATAAAAATTTAAAAATTAATTGCGCTCATACAAACACAATCAGCTCACAGTTGCTGATGGAGGGACCTTCCTAGGGCCCAGGGGCAGAGCACAGCTCATACGTCCGAAGCCTGTCATCATAGATGCATCTTCAGCAATTTACGGAATGCTAGGAGGGAGGGAGCAGTATGAACCTCTGAGAGAAGTTGGTTCCAGAGGGCTGGGGCAGCAACGGAGAAGGCCCTTGCCCTAGGCCCTGCCAGATAACATTGTCTAACAGACGGGACTCGTAGGAGGCCAACCCTATGCGCCCTAACCGGTCGCTGGGATTCATGAGGCAGAAGACGGTCCCGCAAGTATCCTGGTCCATTGCCATAAAGGGCTTTATAGGTCATAACCAACACTTTGAATTGTGTTCGGAGACCAATTGGTAGCCAGTGCAGCTCATGGAGAGCTGGAGTGATATGAGCATGTCTTGGGAGACCCAAGACAGCTCGCGCGGCCGTATTCTGGATTACTTGCAGTCTCCAGACATTCTTCAAAGGTTGCCCCATGTAGAGAGCATTACAGTAGTCGAATCTCGAGGTGACAAGGGCATGGGTGACTGTGAGGAGTGACTCCCGGTCCAAATAGAGCTGCAACTGGCACACCAGGCGAACCTGGGCGAATGCCCCCCTAGCCACAGCCGAAAAATGATGTTCTAGACATAGCTGTGGATCAAGGAGGACACCCAAGTTGCGAACCCTCTCCGAGGAGGACAAAACTTCTCCCCCCCAGGGTAATGGACGGACAGTTGGAATTGTCCTTGGGAGGCAGAGCCCATAGCCACTTCGTCTTGTCGGGATTGAGTCTGAGCCTGTTGGCACCCATCCAGACCTCAACAGCCTCCAGGCACCGGTTCATCACTTCCACTGCTTCACTGTAATGATGCGGGGTAGAGATATAAAGCTGAGTATCATCAGCATATTGATGATAACTCACCCTGTGTTGACGGATGATCTCACCCAATGGCTTCATGTAGATGTTAAAAAGCAGAGGTGAGAGAACAGACCCCTGAGGAACTCCACATGGAAGAGGCCTCGGAGCCGATCTCTGACCTCCTGCGAACACCGACTGCGACCGGTCAGAGAGGTAGGAGGTGAACCACCGTAAAACGGTGCTCCGCACTCCAAGCCCCTCCAACCGGCGCAGAAGGATACCATGGTCGATGGTATCAAATGCCGCTGAGAGGTCAAGAAGCACCAGGATAGTGGAGTAGCCTCTATCCTGGGCCCGCCAGAGATCATTGGTCAGCGCGACCAAAGCAGTTTCCGTGCTGTAACCGGACCTGAACCCAGACTGCTGAGGGCCCAGATAATCAGTTTCATTCAAGGACCGTTGGAGTTGAAGTGCCACCACCTGGACAATAATTATTTAAAACTGCCGGGTCCAGGGAAGACTTCTTGAGGAGGGGGCACACAAGTGCCTCCTTTAAGGGAGCTGGAAATGACCCCTCCCTCGATGAAGCGTTAGCAACAGCCTGGACCCAGCTCTGTGTCACCTCCCTGCTAGCCGAAACCAGCCAGGAGGGGCACAGGTCCAGTAAGCAGGTGGCCGAACTCAAAGCTCCAATGGCCTTGTCCACATCATCAGGAGTTACCAGGTCAAACTCCTCCCATTCAACAGGACTAAGACGGGCCTCTGTCATCTCGACTGACTCATTGTCAGCCGACACTGCATTTCAATTGGAGTCCAAGTCAGCCCGGATCTGAGCGACCTTGTCTGCGAAAAAGATGTTAAATTCTTCGGCATTGCCCTGCAAAGATTCCTCCCTCCTCCCCGTATCAAGGAGAGAGTGAGTCACCCTAAACAGGGCAGCCGGACGAGATTCCACAGATGCGATCAATGCGGAAAGACACTGAGATCTTGCCGTAGTGATTGCTTCCAAATAGGTCTTAATATAAGCTCTCAATTTGGTTCGATCAGATTCGGATCTGCTTTTCCTCCATTGCTTCTCTAAACATCTCTTCTGGCACTTCATCCCCCTTAGTTCCTCGGTAAACCAAGGAGATCTCCTGGGTCTGCTACCACAGAGAGGTCACAATGGCGCAATCCGGTCTAGAGCCCCCGTAGTGGCCGTATTCCAGGCCATCACTAGGGACTCCACCGAACTGTGTACGAGCGAATCCGGCAATTTCCCAAGCGCCCTTTGAAAGCCAATAGGGTCCATCAGGAATCTGGAGTGGAACCATTTAATCGGTTCTGGCTCCCTGCGAAAGAGTATTGGTGTTGTAAACTCAAGCCGCAGCAGAAAATGATCTGTCCATGACATGGGCAACACTTCTAAGCCCCTTAACTCCAGATCATACCTCAACTGCTCCGAGAGGAAAACCAAGTCAGGTGTGTGTCCCCCCTTTTGGGTTGGGCCCTCAATTACTTGTGTCAGGTCCATGGAGGCCATGAACTCCCGCGCCAACCCAGAGGACTCACCGAGTGACGGCACGTTGAAGTCCCCCAAAACAATAAGTCTGGGGAACTCAACCACCAACCCGGCTACCTCCTCGAGTAGCGTGGGCAGGGCTGTAGAAACGCAGCTGGGAGGCAGGTACGTAAACAACAGACCCACCTGTACACCTAGGTCCAACCTCATAAGGAGGGACTCACAACCTGATATCTCAGTAGCAGCGAGTCTGCGCAGCCCAAGTGTCTCCTTAGCTATAATCTCCATTCCTCCCCCCCCTTCCCTGGGGTCGCAGCTGATGCCATACCTGAAATCCAGCTGGGCACATCTCAGAGAGGGGAACTACTCCCTCTGGGGTCAGCCAGGTCTAAGTCACACATGCCAGGTCGGCCTCCTCATCCAGAACTAAGTCCCAGATAAGGAGAGCCTTATTTACCACTGACCTGGCATTGAGCAGCAGCAGCCTGAGTCCAGGGTCCGGATTTCGCTCATTACCAGTACCCCGGGAGAGGTTCAAGGGGCCAGAACAAGAGATTGCTTTCAGGCAGCGAGGCCTTGTTCCCCAAGAGCGGCCTACCCCAGGACTCCCATCAGATCTCCTGGGTCTGCTACCACAGAGAGGTCGCAATGGTGCAATCCGGTCTAGAGCCCCCATAGTGGCCATATTCCAGGCTATCACTAGGGACTCTGCCAAACTGTGTATGAGTGAATCCGGCAATTCCCCAAGCGCCCTTTGAAAGCCCATAGGGTCCATCAGGCGTCTGGGATGGAACCATTTAATCGGTTCCGCCTCCCTCCGGGGGAGGATAGGTGTCATAAACTCAAGCCGTAGCAGAAAATGATCTGTCCATGACATAGGCAATGCTTCTAAGCCCCTTAACTCCAGATCATACCTCAACTGCTCTGAGAGGAAAACCAAGTCAGGTGTGTGTCCCCCCTCGTGGGTCGGGCCCTCAATTATTTGTGTCAGGTCCATGGTTGCCATGGTAGTCATGAACTCCCGCGCTAACCCAGAGGACTCACCGAGTGACGGCACATTGAAGTCCCCCAAGACTATAAGTCTGGGGAACTCAACCGCCAACCTGGCTACCTCCTCGAGTAGCGTGGGCAGGGCTGTTGAAATGCAGCTGGGAGGCAGGTACGTAAGCAACAAGCCCACCTGTACACCTAGGTCCAACCTCATAAGGAGGGACTCACAACCTGATATCTCGGTAGCAGCGAGTCTGCGCAGTCCGAGTGACTCCTTAGCTATAATTGCCACTCCTCCCCCCCTTTCCTGGGGTCGCGGCTGATGCCATACCTGAAATCCAGCTGGGCACATCTCAGAGAGGGGAACTCCTCCCTCTGGGGTCAGCCAGGTCTCAGTCACACATGCCAGGTCGGCCTCCTCATCCAGAACTAAGTCCCGGATGAGGAGAGCCTTATTTACCACCGACCCGGCATTGAGCAGCAGCAGCCTGAGTCCAGGGTCTGGATTTCGCTCATTACCAGTACCCCGGGAGAGGTTCAAGGGGCCAGAACAAGAAATCCCTTTCAAGCAGCGAGGCCTTGTTCCCCAAGAGCGGCCTACCCCAGGCCTCCTGTTGTATCTGCCTCTTCCCCATAAGACCGGTATAGACTGGCCCTCTGATCCCTCAGAGTGAGGCTCCTCCACTTCTCTAGCTTCCGTAGATGCAGACAGGTCGGCCCTTCCATCCATCCAATTTATATAGTCATTCATCCATTCAACCCAATCCATTCCACAATCAATACTTCTTATATCGACCATAATTAAAAATTAAAAATTAAAACAGTATTAAAACATTCCAATTAGTTAAAAATTTAAATATAAAATTTAGATAAAGATTAAAAAAATTTAAAACAGACATATAGGCATATTTGCTCTCTTCTTGCTTTGGCTGGGAAGGGGGCTGGGGGCTGGGGGGAGAAGGCTGGAAAGTCCATCACTGTGCACTGAACCAGACAATCATTAGCTCTGTAGGGTTTTTCTGTGAAGCACCCCCTCTTCCTTGCAGAAAAGGGGCGTTGTCTTACCTGAACGCCTTTTCTCAGCACGCTCTTGGGATAGGTAAACACGGCACTCTACGGTGTCTATGATGGCGCCGAGGTGGAGTAACCTTGTTGAGGGGACTAGGGGACTTTTGGGAAAGTTTATCGAGAACCCGTGACTTTGGAGTAGCCCTACTGCCACCAGTAGGTCCGACTCGGCGGCCTGGGTGGACGCAGACTGGATTAAAATGTCGTCCAGGTAGCACTGGACTCTGATCGGCACCATCCTTAGGCTGGCTGCTAGAGCTGCCAGGATCTTGGTGAAGACCCTTGGGGCGGAGGATAGGCCGAATGGGAGCGCCCTGTACTGAAAGTGGCGCCCCTTGTAGGCGAACCGTAGAAACCGTCGGTGGACCCAAGAGATCGGGATATGGAGGTACGCCTCGGTGAGGTCAATAGATGTCAGGAGGTCCCCCTTTCTTACGCTTCCCAAGATGGATCGGAGCGTTTGCATCTTGAATTTGTGGTATGCCAGGTGGTAATTTAGCCCCTTGAGGTCTAGGATGGCTCTCCATCCCCCTGATGTCTTTGGAACTACGAAGAGGATGGAGTAGAATCCCTGGTCTCTCTGGTCCATCGGAACCGGTTCTATGGCCCATATGTGAAGTAAATGGTTTACTGCCTCGTCCATCAACCTCCTCCTTGTTAGGTTGGGAGGATTTGGACAAGGGAGGAACTGATTTGGGGGAGTGGAGACAAATTCCAAGGAGAGGCCATGGCGGATGGTGTTGAGCACCCATGCGTCCGTGGTGGTGACCTCCCACTGGTGGGCAAACAGGGAGAGCCTGCCCCTGATGGGAGGTCCTGATGGGGTGTCATTTGGAGCGCCGGAAGGGCCTGCTGGTGCCTCGAAAGGGATGCTTGCCCTGAGGTTGTTGTCTGGGTCTGGGGTCTTGCCTGTTAGACTGTCTCTCCTGTCTGTCCTGCCTGGTCGGAAAGGATTGGGATGCGTGGGAATGGCTGTACCTGGCTCCGGCCCGAAAGGGCTGTCGCTGTGGGTAGGCTCCGGCGCGCCTGTCCTGCCTCCTAAACACGTGTTTAAGGACCCTATGTTTGTCCTTGTTTTCTGTTGTGTAGGGGTTCAAGGCGTCCCCGAACAACTTGTCCCCTTGGTAAGGGGCCGCTGCTAGTTTCCACTTGGACCTATTATCAGCCTGCCAGTGTTTCAGCCAAAGCAAATGCCTGCCAGTGATGTTGGAAGCCATAGCTCTGGATGAAAACCTGGTGGCCTGGAGAGTCACGTCTGCTGCGTACTCTGCGGCCGCCACTACCTTGCTGAGATCTTGTTGCATGCGGAGATCCTCCGCTGGGATCTTATCTTGAAGCTGCCGGAGCTAACGATGGGCGGCCCTAATGAAGAATGAGGCGGAGGAGAGCCCTTCAGCTGGCGACCGTTCGAACTCGGAGCGAGTGGTGTGGGTGGGGGGGGTGGGAGAGGGAAGGAGAGGCCCAAGTGGGGAGGATGGGAGAAGGAGCCCCCTCCCCCCGCTTGCCTCTTTTAGGGGAGACTAGGAGACAATCTCCCAGCCCCTGCTTAAACCTGAAAATTTTTTTGATCCTGTTCTTACTAATGAAGAATCCACCAATAAGTGAGAACTCCTTTTCCAAAGCCTGGTGTCTCCTCTTGTCCTGTCTGTCTGCTCTCTTTGAGGTCATGGTGGCAGATCTAACCCTAGATTTGGCTGACGACCTGTTGGTGCCTTCCAGACCAGGTTGACCTGATGAGGATGGAGGGGCTCCTGAAGAGGGCGGGGTAGCCTCTTCCATTCTCCGATATCGCCGGGACACGACAGGAGGCCCCGGGTATCTAGAGAGTATAACCCACTGGGTAAGGACAGGCGTACGACAGGGGACGTCTGGAACCCAGGGAAGCCAATGTGTGGATAGGGACAGGCGCACTGCTGGGGGCGTCTGGAATCCCACTGCAGCTGTGCACAGATAAGGACAGACACACTACAGGGGGCGCCTGGAATCCAGCTAGAAGTACGGTGGATAAGGACAGGCCCACTGTGGGGGGGGCGCCTGGAATTCACGTATAGATTGCTCAGATAAGGACAGACACACTAATGGGGGTGCCTGGAATCCGAGTGGAGCCAAAAAGCCAAAAGAGCCAAAAAAAGGCCAAAAGAGCTAACAAGCAGACAATGGGAGACACCGAGCCTAGGAAGAGGGTTTGGATGTTTGAAAAACGTCCTACATAGGCCTGGCTACTGGCTTGGTTGGGCCTGGGATCCCACTGGAGGCTTAATGCCTGTGGAGGTGGGGGGTGCCTTGCTCGGCCTCTGCGGGCGCGCCGCGTGGCCAAAATGACGGCCGCTGTGGCCTGCGCCGCCTCCCCCTCGCTTCCCTTCGCTAGCGATCCAGTGCGATCGGCCCCCAATCAGCTTACCGGAGCCGATCCTTTGATGAGGAAGCCCCGATCTGACGAGGCCTATGTAGGGCCCCGCGATCGGCCACCGATCAGCGCCGGCTTCCCTGTTGCAAATTTCCCGCGGAATGATCCGGCGCCGATCAGCTGATCGGCGCAGGCTTCTTTGTCTGGAATTCCCCGCGAAGCGGTCCGGTGACGATCAGCTGATCGGCGCCGGTTTCGTTGTTCAAAAATCCCGCGGTTCCAGCAGAGGAACCGCAAGGCCAAGTGGCCCGCCGATCAGCTGATCGGCGCCGCTTTTAAACTCCTCCGCGGCCCTGAAAACGGCGAGATGAAACTCGAGCCGCAAGGCCACGTGGAGCTCGGAGCGCCGATCAGCTGTTCGGCACTGCGATTGGGGCTTCCCCGCGATCCCTGTGGCCCCGCGGCTCCCGGACGGAGGGGGGAAACGCGCGAATGGCGAAGGGTGAGGGGACCCCCCTCCCCTTCGCCCCCCTTCCTTCCGCCCTCCCCCGCGCCAACCGAAGGATTGCTGAAGGATTATTAAGGATTACTTACAGTTCCATTGGTGGATTCTCCATCTCCTAGTGCTGGAGAAACGGAAAGAGAAAGCCAGATGTACAGGTGTCATTGTTTCTCCGTTAGAAAAGGAGGCACGCGTGAAGAGGCCGCTCATATTAGAAAGAAACATAGTTAACGCTGGGTAACAGTCCGAGTAACCGCCATACATCCAGGTTCAAATTAACCCTTATTGAATGAGCCACTCTTGAGAAAAAGTGTCGAAAGAAAGACCTGGGCGTTTGTAAATGGAGACCAGGCTTGTGGAAAAAAGCCCAGGCGAAAGTGTCTCCAGGAAACAAAGGGGGGGGGGAGTTCGCCGCCTCGGGTGCAGCTTGAGAGGCCGCCTTAGGCTTTAGTACTTCTCTGGTTCGTCCGCCTGGCCCAGATTCGCCAGCTGTGCCAAGTCAGCTCGCTCCTCCTCAATTGGATGAGGGAACCTTACTAGTAACTGACTTGGCATTAACTAGCAACAGCCAAATCACAAGGCCTCAAGGGTTTCCAGAGGCTGAGAGTGAGCTCAGGGCATCAGAACATGATACTAAGCATCAGTGGCATCTTTTGATGCAACGGCCTGCCCTATGGCTCCCATAACAATCAATGCCCGTCACCACCTTTATGTGTTGCCATGTCCAAGAACCCCTGAGATGATCTTCCCCCTCCGATCTTTATCTCCTTCCTTTTGGGGTTTGCCATTCCCTTCAACCATTCATATTCACTCACTCATATACCTCCAGTTAGTGGATTTCTGAATACAACTCAAAGAAGTATTGAGAGCTCCTCCTTTTTAAAAAAATAAACAAATGTCCTTAGTTTGCTTTTATTTTTCCCACATCTTTGGGAAAACAGACTTTGGACTGCTCTGCAGAATATTCTCTTCAATCATAGAATTCTCACCCTGTTCTTGACTGTTATTTTATTTATAAATTCAAAAGACGAAAAGGTATAATTATTGCAGAAATAAAACAGGGTGTAGAGAAAGTCCGCAATGGAACTTAATGAAGCACTAAGATTTAGGGATAGGATTTAAGACAGCAACAGTGGCAAAGCTCTTGGAAATTGGAAGCTGCCATGTTGACCCAGGCTCTGCATCTTTATTTTATGAGTCCCCAGTCTTAAGGATGTCTCTGAGACAGCTTCTCTAGCTGCCATCTTTCTGTTTATTTAACAGACCACTGCAGGAAACCCATACAACTTTCAGGCTCCTAAGATGATCCCAACTCATGAACTGCAGTGTCTCTGTGTCCTGGCAGTGCCCAGCTGCTCTCTCTTTCCTTCTTTTGAGAGAAGGAAAAGAAGATGGGAAAAATATTAGGAGTTTAAAGTAATCTGAGGCCTGCTCTCTCTTTTTCCCTCCCCCCCCACCTAATGAATCCTAGATTTGTCATTTAAGAAACAAAAATGTTTGTGGAAGTTTCACAGGAGCATTTTTTTAAAATAAATTTTTATTAAGTAAACATTTAAAAACAGATTGAACACAGTGTGACTTTTCTGGCTGTTATTTTGCCATACATACATATACCGTATACCATATATCTTCCTAGCCATTGATCTTTTATACCATTTACATATTGCATTTTATACTATTTACATATTTATATATTTACATACATATTTACGTCTGTTTATAATATAACTTCCATTTCCATTCTTACTTCATATTCTTTCTGATCTCTATCTTACGCTCACTTTGAGGTTGGAAAGCTACACTTTCTCTCTTCTAGACGAGCTTTCTCTGTTCTGAGAAAGGAGCATTTTTCGTAGGGTAACCTTACGAAAACCTGCTTTTGCCTGATACTCATCAAACACCTGTTAGAGATGTAGAAATCAGCTGAGAATGTTTCTTTTATGATCCTGTTCTCATTTTTAGTAAAACAGGCACTGCAGTTAGAAAAAGAAAATCAGACGGTCAGAGGTAAAAATGGGGATTGTTAGAATTCCTTTTTGAATTCATGGTCCTACTGAAACAAAGCACATTATTTTCAACTGACTTGGATCCAGAGAAAAAGGCATTCTTTCAACATATGCAGCAGGGCTCCTCTCTTTGGACTCCCAACTTTAATTGATTATATCTGACACCACTACCCTTTGGGTGGCTAACCAAAAATGGTGATCTACATTGAAGTAATTTTCATGGAAATCCTTGGGACTTATATATTAAATGGGTGCTGAATTGGTTGACTTTTGTTTAATAAGTTCTGTAAGCTTTAGTTACAGAAGTGGTGTGTGTGTGTGTGTGTGTGTGTGTGTGTGTGTGCATGCATGCACAAGGCAAAGTGCATGTTGCACCTTAGAAGCAAATGCTATTCTTTAAAGATTAAGATGTCAAAGCAACTGTATATCGACAATGTCACAAAATGTGATTCAGGAGAATTTCTTTTTTCCCTACATGAAAGATAGCCAATCACAGCCTCTTTCTGTACAATGTGGAAGTTTTGTGAGTACTTTACATAGAAGCATTTGTACATCCATAATATGCTTACTTGTGAGAAAGAGGACCAAGAAGACTAGCATCTTCTGAAAGAAAGCAGGCATCGTGGCTGTCAGTTCTGTTTCATGTAGTACCCTGTAAAGAGAAAACCAAAACCAGTGATGCATAGGAATCTGGAGAGTAGGCAGTATATGCCATGGCCAAGAGTAGATTAATAAATATTAATATATTAGAGCCATATTAATTTAATGAATATTAAATTAATAACTAATTAATTGGGATTGTATATGGCAGCCAAGGTAGTGGCTATCCATTTTAATGGAGAGAAGCAATCGGCAAACAAAATTCAAGCTAACCTTGTCTTTAGTTTGAAAAATCACTATTGGTGTCAAATGCCTCCACAATGCAAATCTTTGCACTTGGCACCGATTCAAGAAAATAGATGGCGTTTCTTGCTTTTTACCCTCTTAACAATATTGGTTTAATAGGGCTTAGAGCTCATTGTTGTGGGAAGAAGTCACAAAATCCAAGCAGCAGCTTGAACCTTGCACAACTTTAGTTTTGGAAAAGTGCAGGCACTGAATCATAACCACAACATCCCAATGTAATGAGATAAGAAGCATCTTGTGACCACTTTTCATAATTTCTTATGTCATCTGAAGTCAATTTACTTTACAATTTGGACATAGCAGCTGAATGAGTTGTATATCCACTATATCTTACTTTATCCCTTTTTTGTATGTGGTGATTCATGTTCCGAGTCCCACACATGTTCTTTAGATGGATGACAACCAATGCTACTTATTTGGGCTATGTAGACCTTTGGACTTGAAGATAAAGAATTGTTCCATAGCATGCTCTGAAGTCCTTTTTCTTGTCTTTGAAACAGCATGTGTGTTCAGGTAGGTATACTCATATTTGCAAAGTGCCCATAAGTAAATGTTTGTGGCATATGTAAGCTCTACTTCCACTTTATGTGAAAAATTGAGCATCAAGAAACTAGAGTGAGCAGATTGCCTTCTCAGGTAAGGCTTTGAGTCTGTATCATTTTCCCGATGGAAGAACACCAACAGAAAAAGGATTTGGGGGGAAAAAATTGCAACATTCTAGGAAAGTCTTTTGCAACTATCCTTATTTTTGAAGGGAACAGAATAAAGAATTTGTGATACCATCATCTGATACTTTTGATAGTTCCTGTTATCCCAGATTTATTGCCATGCAGGCAACATCTTATGCCTCTGAGATTAGCTTTTGTTTTTTTAATGGAGTGCTTTAATTTGCAACATGACTGAAAAACAAGATTCTGGAAAACTTAGGTGGATCTTTGGGCATATTTGGTTGCCTTCTCAACACAGTTTCATATCCAAATCTAGAAATACAATAGGGTTGTGAGGCTCTGTGTTGATTCTATAAAGAAAACTATATTCCCTTCCCATTTAACCACAGCTTCTACTGGCAGCCTAAAAATTGTACAAATGTAATGGAGGGTACAAATCCTTCTACTCAAGAAAATTCCTCTTAATTCAGTGTATTTATTTTTCACATCTCCCTCAAAAGATATAATTAAAAAGCTTTAAAGCTTTACTTTGTTCCCACTAAACTCAGACATCGGAGGGGATATAAAGTCTATTAGATGACATTGCATTGACAGTTCTAATTATCATCAATACTACTGGGAAATATTTTCATTCCTATGCCTCTGAAAATTATGGAACAGACTATCTTTTCAACCCAAGCACAGAGATGGGAACGTGGAATGAATGGAAAGTATGTTATTGATCATGAATTCCTATTACTATCAACTATAATAACATGCTTTAAACATCTGTTCCAACTGTGCTGATCCTTATTATGCAGATGCATCATGTAGGAATGTGAAAGCTTGAGGAACACTGGAAAGACCAATAGGAATTACAGCATTTTGGATTTAAAGGCAAAAAGGTGTTCCTTGAGGAGTAGCTGGATGATCCCTAGAAGTTGCAGACAGCTTTTACATGCTCCAAAGCTCCTACCTTTTTGCTGTGAGTTTGAATTGTTGCATAAATTTAGAGATTATGCAAATTACAACAGATGGCAGCATGCCAGGGACTATCCATATCCACAGAGGGGCAGAAGGATGATTAAGTTGATGTCAGCAACATCATGATGTCACAACAGGTCCCATCCATTTTCTAGATTCCCCAAAGAGATAGAGTTGTGGCATGACAGTATCTTAGAAGCAGCTATTAAAAATAGTAGAATTAGCTTGGGAAATAAATGGCTGCCTACTGCTAAGGGGAGAAACTTTATAGTTTTGAAGATTAACCTGAAAATTATCTGCAGCTAGGAAGGGGCTACTTGCCTGTGAGTTTAACTCTTTCTGTAACATTTAAGCAGAACTTTTCATTTTGCATAGATCTAGATGTCCTAAGTTGTAGCTATTTCTACAACTGGATGTCTATTTCTTTAAAAAAGCAACTTCCTTATGCTTAGATATTAGTACCAATATAATTCAAACTGCACATTGCACTAATGGCCTTGTGGGGTAATGTTTATTTTTCAGGAATTAAGGAATAGCAGCAGGATGAAGCGCGAGTACAAGAGTGTGTAACCTTTCTCAGTCCCAACTGTTCTCCCTGAAATTCCTTGTTAATGCAAGAAGAAAACGGTATTAAGCAGCCTTTAAACTTGCTTAATAAATGGCGATCATGCTATTATCTTATTATTTCCAACAGTGGAATGCACTACACTGTCTAGGTTCAGGAAGAACTGAAAGGTCACAAGGACACAAACATTTTTTTTGATTTTCATGGAAGTAAACCAGGCCCAAACTTTAATGCAACAGTAGAATGTGGGTGGTAGCTATTAACCAGGGCCTGCTCTAGCTTGTTTGGTTACATGCTCAGCACACTACAGAAATGAATTCTTAAATGATGTGTGATCATCATCTATTTTTGTCTTGTTCAGCTTGAATTAATTGATTTACCAGTAAATCCCAATGTGTTTCTGATTTATTCAGCAACTTTTCCCCCAAAGCCTTGGGATTCTTTCTTTTCCTGCTTTCCCAGGTTTTGTCTACAAGAAGAATTTGCTTCCTGTTTATTTAGCTTTGGGAACATTTGTGTGCCCTAAATTGCCTAACTGCATCTACATCTAAATCCACTCAAAATAATCCTGGTCTAAAATAAGCTTTTTATTGTACAGCAGCTCAGAGTTATTTCAACTATAATCTGAATTTATGAACAGATTCTATGTTTCCTCCTAATTTTACCCAGGATAAAGTTCTACAATGTTATGCCAGATGAAAGAATATCTATTTCATTTATTCAAAACAAGTTTGAATACTACTGTTGATGTTTTCTTAGCTGATGAGTTTAAGAAAAATAATAAGTTATCACTAAAAAAATTAGAACTGTTGGATCGTCATGATCATTGTTCAACAAAAATGAACCTCAGGCAGCATTAAACTGATACTAAAATATCTATATATAAAGAACAGTAGTAAATTGTTACGTTCTCTGTTCTCTGACATAACAATCAAAGTCAGATTGGTGCCAAATAAGTTTAGTGGGGACGATATTGCAGCTTTGGTATACCATTATCAAAAGGATAATCTCTCCACCTGTCCAACCATATATGGTGCAGGAAAGATAGCCTTCCCAAGTGACTTTGACTAGCTACAGTACTACCGGTATCTCTTAAGACCAATCTTAGGGGACAGTCTGAACAGTCCAATCTGAATAGGTGGAACACACTTGCTAAAAACATCTCTCTCCTTGAGACCCACACCTGTGATTGCAGAAAGTAAAAGAAACAATGCAATACAAAACATTAAGAAAAAAGTGAGCTATATTATGGAAAAGAAGAGGACATGGCATTACAGATGTGAATTGAGCAAGCATTAGCATGTTTATATTCAGAGACAATATAAAGAAATGTTTGTAAGAATAAGCATCAGTTGTGCTGATCCTGACACAGATTATACAAACATATAGCTTTCTGATTGTAGGTTGGAGTTTGGCTAGAGTTGCCTTTAAATGCCTCACTTTTTCCTCTAGTAATTCACGTAGTTTACATTTGTTCTTGCATCAATTTTGTATTTATGTAAAGAACCAAGTTGTCCAAACTGTTATTTATCAACTGTATTTGCTAATAAAACTGATGTTAGTTATAATTGAAGTTACAAAAATAGTACCAGAGGATGGAAGCATCATTCTTTGATGTTTTGGCTGTTCTGTTTTTTAATCTGTTGCAGTGGAAGGCCTCAAGTATGCAGAATGTAAGACAATGTGGTTTAAAAAAAGGTCCTTATATTCAACTTCTTCTTTTTTACAGTTTTGACTTGGTGAGAAAGACATCAAAGTGGCTTACTCCTCTTATGAGAGCACTATCTCTTTCTTTTATGAGCCCCTTTCCCAGAAAAGTTCAGCGTGTCACACTATCCACAGAGAAACAATATTTCCAACACTTGAAAAAAATGGCTCTTTCTGTCTACTCATGGTATTTATATAAAAGGTTTTAAAGCCTAGTCACAGAATCAGTGTTTCATTCAAAGGCCATATGGATTCCATCAAATGCTGCCTGTTTGACCTTGCCAGACAGAATACAAATAATTAGCGTCACACATTTGCATCTGGAGATAGGAAGGCGTATCAGGGAGTTGAGGTTGCCTCTGGATAAGCAAGAGATGATAACAAGGGTTGTAATGATAAACAGTACTTGAGTTACCCTGGGAAAAGAGAATTGAGAAGAAATTATTGTAAAAAGATGGTAAGTTTCCAGAACCAATGGAAACTGAAGCAAAGCTAGATAATGTGTGCCCAATGATGACTATGCTAATATTATCAGGCAAATATTTACAACCCTGGATCTTATTAAAGCAGAACTTTTTTTCTTTTATCTCTTTAGGCATCTTTAAGTGTCTCTTTTTCAATTTTGATCTGAGGACGATCAGAAGATGAGTTTAGGCAAAAACATCTTTTCTTATTGTACTATAATAATTATAAGTAGGAAGCTGAATCTCACAAATCTAATGTCCTGCTCCCATAGTGATCAGCTAGGTGATCATAGAAAGCTTAACTCATGACATAAGCCTAAGACTGAAAATCAGGCTTGTCAGATGCTGTATTTTTTCTATCCTGCTCTATGGAGTAGAGAGTTGGTCTCTGACAGAAGGCCACCTGAAGAGACTAGAAGCATTTGAAATGTGGATTTACAGGCGGCTGTTACATATAAGCTGGGTTGACAAGATCAGAAATGAGGAGGTGATAAGCCGCCTGGGAAAGACAAGGGAAATCATCAAAACAATTAAAAAATAAAAATTAGAATATTTCGGATATGTGATGCAACACCATAAAAATACGGCATACTCCATTTAATCCTCCAGAGAAAGATTGAAGGCAAGCGAGGTCCAGGCAGAAGAAGAACATCATGGTTTCAAAATCTAAGGGACTGATTTGGACAAAACTCAGCAGCACTTTTTCGTGCGGCTGCTGATAAAAACAGGATTGCCAACATGATCGCCAATGTCCGATAACAGATATGGCACAAGAAGAAGAAGAAGGAAGCTTAACAATAAGATATGAGCGCTGTTCCCTTTATATTCCACACTGACCAATACTCTGAGGGATCCTTTCCGCTTGACCCATTGGGAATGTATAATGTACTTCAATTAAGCATCTATTGGTACCCTGGAAATGTGGCTTCTCCATCACAGCATCTATCATCTAGAATGAAGTCCCTTTGAAGCCCCTCAGGTGCTTCAAAGACTCCTGAAGACTTGGCTCTTTTTTCAGGGCTTTGGTGAGGATGACTGATTACCAGTTTGTTTTCTTATGTTTCTACCAAGTTTTTATTCTGTCATTTCCACTTTGGGGAGGGTTTGTTATTTGTCTTGTTTTTGTCTTTTAATCATTTGTAAACTGGGATTCAGGCAGCTTATAAGTTAATAATAGTAATAATAAAACATTGACAAAATCTCCATCAGTCAATTGCAAAAGACAGCTTTACTTGGAACATCTTACAACCTGTGAAGATATCTTTAACATCATCAAACAGCAACATCTGCCTATCCCAGGTGCTTGGGAAATGCCAGTCTAAACATCTGGTGGACTGAACAACCAACAACAATAAAAATATCAAAATGGTGTCTGTGACCAAATGATTGAAACCACACTCTTTAAAATGTGTGTGGCACGTTTCCTGCATGTAAAAAGAAGTGGGGCTTTAAATGCCTGGTTACGATTGCCATTTTCTTGGGGTTGATCCCCCACAGATGCTCCTTTAAAGTGAATAAAGAAATGTTGATAGTTCCCACTGCGAATATCATGCTCCCTTCTATTGCTATTCCTTTAGAATCAATAGAAGAACCTATATTATACTTTAATAGAAAAATCTTTTTTTGTTCCTAGCACAGATTACAAAATAGGAAGCTACTAGCCCATCATGGGAACTGAAGGGAAGCAATAGCCAAACTGTTTATTATTAAAGCAAAGTGATGTGACTGGAGATGAGAGGTCATTTCATTCTGTGGTCAGCCTGATTTGAGTGGGAAACAGGCACTTCTCCCTCCCTAAAATCCACTCTGGGGAAAATATAGCTGCTGCAAATGTCTCAAATGAGACTATTTCAAGAATAGACCGTAGCATTCCTCACATTACAACCAAGGTCCACTCCAGCCTGCTGAAATGGCAATCAACAGGTGACTCTGTTTCTCCTGCTTACATCAGAGAACAGCCATTTAAAAGCAATGTACTGTAGATATTATCCTGTGTATAATAAACATTGTGCTGTACCAGCCTGTTATGTTGTATTTAAATACAGCTTTATTCCGATGTCCCTGAGGTGGAATTATTAGTGAATAATTAGTTTAACATTGAGACCCATACTTGAAATATATCCTAAACATATAACATATTGTTCTATAAATATGTATTGTCCTGTAAACATAAAACTTATGCAACCCTTTAATGTAAATCGCCATCCAAATATTAGAGATGTAATGTACAGTAATAATTTAGTGTATGTGATAGGATTCAGAAATATATTTTAAAAATTAAGCCAGTGTAAGAAATATCTGATGGGCTAAGAAATAGTTGAGATCTGTGCTTTTTAAAAATTAAAAAAAAATTATTTAATAATAATAAAGTTGGAAGATACCTTGGAGGTCATCTAGTCCAACCCCCTGCTCAGGCAGGAAACCCTATACCATTTTGGACACATGGATGCCCAGTCTCTTCTTAAAAACTTCCAGTGTTGGAGCATTCACTGCTTCTGGAGGCAGGTTGTTCCACTGATTAATTGTTCTAATTGTCAGGAAGTTTCTCCTTAGTTCTAGGTTGCTTCTCTCCTATATTACTTTCCATCTGTTGCTTCTTGTCTTGCCTTCAGGTGCTTTAGAGAATAGCTTGACTCTCTCTTCTTTGTGGTAGCTCCTGAGATATTGGAACACTGCTATCATGTCCCCTCTGTTCTTCTCTTCATTAAACTAGACATACCCAATTCCAGCAGCCGTTCCTTATATGCTTTAGCCTTCAGTCCCCTAATCATCTTTGTTGCTCTTCTCTGTACTCTTTCTAGAGTCTCAACATCTTTTTTACATCGTGGTGACTAAAACTGGATGCAATATTCCAAGTGTGGCCTTATCAAGGCATTATAAAGTGGTATTAATACTTCACGTGATCTTGATTCTATCCCTCTGTTAATGCAGCCTAGTACTGTGTTGGCTTTTTTGACAGTTGCAGCATACTGCTGGCTCATATTTAAGTGATTGTCCACTAGGATTCCAAGATCCCTCTCACAGTTACTACTATTGAGCAAGGCATCACCTATACTATACCTGTACATTTGGCTTTTCTTGCCTAAATGTAGAACCTTACTTTTTTCACCACTGAATTTCATTTTGTTAGATAGCACCCAGTGTTCATGTCTGTCCAGATCCTCCTGTATCTTCAGCCTATCTTATGGAGTGTTGGCTATTCCTGCCAGCTTGGTGTTGTCTGCAAATTTGATGAGTTCCCCATCTATCCCCTTGTCCAAATCGTTGATGAAGATGTTGAAGAGCATTGGGCCCAGAACAGAGCCCTGGGGCACCCCACTATACATTTCCCTCCATGTAGATGCAGTTCCATTGAGGACCACACGCTGAGTACGGCTGGTCAGCCAGCTACGAATTCATCTGGTGGTGATGCTGTCTAACCCGCATTTTTCTATCTTATCAAGTAGTAGGTTGTGATCTACTTTATCAAATGCCTTACTGAAGTCCAAGTAAATTATATCCACAGCATTCCTCTAGTCCACTAATTTTGTCACTTGGTCAAAGAATGCAATAAGATTTGTCTGGCATGATCTGTTTTTGACAAACCCATGTTGGCTTTTAATAATGACTTTGTTTGCCTCTAGGTGTTCGCTGATTCGTTGTTTGATTATCTTTTCCAGAATCTTTCCAGGTATTAGGTCAGGCTGATAGGTCTGTAGTTTCCTGGATCTATTTTTTCTCCTTTTTTGAAGATGGGAACTACATCGGCTCTTTTCTAGTCCTCTGGCAGTTCCCCAGTGCTCCGGGATTTTTGAAAAATATAGTTCAGTGGTTCTGAGATCACATCTGCCAGTTTCTTGAGAACCTTGGGGTGTAATCCACAGGGCTTTTTTCCTCATAGAACGTCCAGAACGGAGTTCCAGCATCTTTTTTGAATGGAACCTTGTAGGCAAGGCGGGTTTGTATGATGTGTTTGAGTTCCGGCACTTTTTTTTTTTTTTTTTTTTTTTTTTTTTTAGAAAAAAAGCACTGGTAATCCATCTGGTCCTGGTGATTTGAACTCATCTAGGCTGGACAGGTGCTCACTTATCATTTTCTTGCCTATCTTAACTTGTGTTTCTAATCTGTTTTTTATGGTACTGTTTTTGATAGGTTGGACTGTTTTTTCCCTTTGTGTAAAGACAAATGCAAAAAACAAGTTAAATAGTTCTACTTTCTCGTTGCTTGCCACCTTCATGCCACTTCCCCCCACTAATGGAGCAATCATTTCCTTAACCCTTTTCTTATTTTTTACATGTTGAAAGAAGCTTTTTTTGGTTATTTTTGACTTTGGTTGCAAGTCTTAGTTCATTTTGAGCCTTAGCTTTCCTCATTTCATCTTTGCAGGCATGGGCTATTTGCTGATATTCTGTCTTAGTTATGTGCCCCTCTTTCCACTTTTTATACTTGTCCTTTTTATCTTTCAATTCATCAGAGAGTTCTTTATGGAGCCATGCTGGTTTCTTTTGAGAGATGTTATTTTTCTTCTTTGTTGGTATTGTGCTAGAGTGGGATTTTATTATCTCACTTTTCAAAATTTCCCAAGCTTTTTGAGTTGTTTTTGCCTTAAGGATTCTCATCCATGGAATCCTTCCCAAGCTCTCTCTAAGTTTATTGAAATTAGCTCTCTTAAAGTACAAGACTCTAGTTTGACTGTGTTCTATTGCTTGTGCTTCCAGAATGTTGAATTCCAATATTGCACGATCACTTCCCCCCAAGACTTCTATGGCTTCAACACCTTCTATCATTTCATCTCTATTAGTGAGGATTAGATCCAATATGGCTAATCCCCTAGTTCTTCTCTACTTTTGGGGAGACAAAGTTGCCTGCTAGGTTTGCCAGGAATCTGTTTGATCTTCCACTTGGTGCAGAGTTTGTCTCCCAGTTGATGCCAGGGTAATTAAAGTCTCCCATTACTATGGTGATGTGCTTCCTACATATCTTAATTAGCTGACTAGCAAAAAGTTCATCTATTTCCTGTGTTTGGTTGGGTGGCCTATAGTATACACCTATGGCAATGTCATTTTCCCTCCTCTTATATTGTACCAAATGCATTCAAGACAGTTTTCATCATTGCTGTGCTCTATTTCTGTAGAGATATAGTTATTTCTTATATAGAGAGCAACTCCACCTCCTCTTTTGTTTGGTATGTTTCTTTTAAATAATTTAAATCCCTCTAGCTGTGTGTTCCATTTGTGGGTTTTATCCCACCATGTTTCCGTAATGGCAACAATATCATATCTGCCCTCATTTACCTGAATTTCTAGTTCACCCTGTTTACTGTTCATACTCTGTGCATTGGTGTATAGACATTTGAGTACTTTATGACTGAGCCTGTGTTTTCTTTCTACATAACCTGTGTGGTGCCTGAGCTCCCCTATTTTCTTACCACCTGTTTGGTTAGTGCACTTTGTATGGCACTCGCTATTAAAAGCTTGATTTTGCTTGACAGCAAGGTTGATATTGGTTTTTTTTAAAATAAATATGTTTTATTAATTTTTTAACATAACCACCTTAATATTCGGTAAACAGTGCATTGTCTGGCTTTACATTTAAAAAACATTCAATAACAATTAATTTTTATATTCTGTAATCCACATGAAAACTTTACATGATTTCCTCTTTTCCCCATAGTGTTCTCTTTCAACAACCTTTTGTTGTTGTTAGTTGCGAAGTCGTGTCCGACCCATCACGACCCCATGGACAACATTCCTCCAGGCCTTCCTGTCCTCTACCATCTTCTGGAGTCCATTTAAGCTCACGCCTACTGCTTCAGTGATTCCATCCAGCCACCTCATTCTCTGTCATCCCTTTCTTATAAGGCCCTCAATCTTTCCCAACATTAGGCTCTTCTCCAGTGAGTCCTTCCTTCTCATTAGGTGGCCAAAGTATTTGAGTTTCAACTTCAGGATCTGGCCTTCTAAAGAGCAGTCAGGGTTGATCTCCTCTAGGACTAGTTTGATCGCCTTGCAGTCCAGGGGACTCATAGGAGTGTCCTCCAGCACCATAGTTCAAAGGCCTCGATTCTTTGGTGCTCAGCCTTTCTTATGGTCCAACTTTCTTTTCTTTTTTAAAAAAAAGTTTTTTATTTATAATACAATTTTTTTTAAAAGAAAACATTGGACATGATGTAATATTCCAGTTTGAACCAGTTTGAACGTTTCTATCAAATTATTTCTCCTCTTAAATTCAATTCTTTATCTCTATAAATATATATAAACTTTTTATACAATACTAAATACATTTTCTCTATTTGCTAACCTAAGAATATATATATTTCCATCTTATCGCTAATCTATAACCCCAACAGTTCTCCTCAATTCCCACCAGTGGTACAATTTATCCCAGATTTCAAAATATTCTGATCCGCTTTTATCTTTCAATTCCATCATAAGCCTGTCCATTTCAGCACAAGATAGTATTTTATGCAGTATCTCTTCATCTGTGAGAGTTTCTTTGTTCTTCCATTTTTGTGCAAAAGCCAATCTAGTCATTGTCAAGATGTGCAACATTGCATTTTTTAGGACTTCATTGAATAGTTCTATTAATATTGGACCTAAATATTCTTGTAGAATTTTATATATTTCTGCTGGTAAACCGTTCAGACCTGGGGCTTTGTTGTTGTTTTGTTTCTTAATTACATCTGGTAATTCTCTTCTGGACTTTCGGTAATTCAGCTATTTGCAAGTATTTTAGTATATTATCTTTTTTTTCCCATTCTTCATCTTCGTATAATTTCTTATAGAACTCATAGGCCACAATTTTCTTCCCTTCATTCTGATATACAATGTCACCCTCTTCATTGTATAGTTTACTAATCCTTTTTTAATCATTATATTTCTTTATTCTGTAAGCCAACCATCTCCCTGGTTTGTTAGCATTTTCAAAAAAATTTGCTTAGTGCGTTTTATTTGCTGCGCCAGTTCTTCCTTTTCAATGGTGTTCATCTTGTGTTTAATTAGATTTGTTGTTTCAAGTCACGTTTTTGTGGTTCATTTTGTAGTTTTTTTCTCAGCTCTGCTAAATTCTTCTTCTAAATTTCTTTGTCGCTGTAGTTTGATTTTATTTTCCCTGACCATATAGGCAATTGCAACACCTCTCATGTAAGCTTTGGCTGCGTCCCATAAATTTTGGCAGTTTGTATCTTCCTTTTTGTTCATCTGGAAAAACAGACCCATTTGGTCTCCATTTTCAATTTAAATTCTTTATGTTTTAAAATTGCTCTTTTCAAAGTCCATTTCCTTATTTTCTTTTGTCCTCTCCATCTAATTCTGACTGGGTTGTGGTCTGCCCAAAAGTTCGTGTCAATTGTAATATCTTCCACTTCCAAATTTAAATCTACTGACAGCCACACCATGTCGATTCTGGACCTTATGGTCCAACTTTCACCACCATATATTGCAACTGGGAAAACCATGGCCTTGACTATACATACTTTTGTTGGCAGGGTGATGTCTCTGCTTTTTAGTATGCTGTCTAGATTTGCCATAGCTTTCCTCCCCAGGAGCAAGCGTCTTTTAATTTCTTGGCTGCAGTCTCTATCTGCGGTGATCTTGGAGCCCACGAAGATAAAATCTGTCACTACCTCCATTTCTTCCCCGTCTATTTGCCAGGAATTGAGAGGGCCAGATGCCATGATCTTTGTTTTCTTAATGTTGAGTTTCAAGTTTCAAGCCAACTTTTGCACTCTCCTTCTTCACTCACATCAAGAGGCTCTTTAGTTCCTCTTCACTTTCTGCCATTAGAGTGGTATCATCTGCATATCTTAGGTTGTTGATATTTCTCCTGGCAATCTTAATTCCAACTTTTGATTCATCTAGCCCTGCCTTTCTCATGATGTGCTTTGCATATAAGTTAAATAGGCAGGATGACAGAATACCCAATTTTGAACCAATCAGTGGTTCCGTGTCCAGTTCTCACTGTTGCTTCTTGACCCGCATATAGGTTTCTCAAGAGACAAATAAGATGGTCTGGTACTCCCATCTGTTTAAGAACTTGCCACAATTTGTTGTGATCCACACAATCAAAGGCTTTAGCATAGTTAGTCAATGAAGCAGAAGTAGATGCTGTGCGCAGGACCGGAAGTCAGCAAGGTTGATATTCTTGTCCACACACATATCTATGTTACATGCATTGATAACCCTATAATTTTTAGATTGCTGGGGACAGGGATGTTCTGTATCAATTAACTCATTGTCCCTGCTGTTTTGTTTAAATATTCCTCCAGAAAATCTGTGAGTTTATTGCCAAGTATCTCAGTCCCTTTCTTGGATGGATGCAAACCATCTCTTTTGTACATTTTTTCATTGGACCAACTACAGACATCATGACTAATATAACCAAAGCCTTCCCCTTTACACCACTTCTTTAGCCACATATTGAATTCTACTATATGCTGGCCGTTTCCATTTTGCTCCTAAAAGCTCTGAAAAAGCAAGCCTACAGCCTATCCTGCTGAGTTCCTGTCCCAAGCTCTGGAAATCATTCTGCACCGAGAGTACATCTTTTTGGGACAGATCATTAGTGCCAAGATGTACAATAGTATCCACATCACAGTCCTTGCTGACGTTCTTGACTATTTTAAAAATACTCTTCTTGTCCCTTCTGGCAGTAGCACCTGGAAGACCTGAAACCTCTGTATCCTTTCCTAAATTTACATCCCTTATAACTGAATCACCAGCCAGAAGGTGGCTTCTCTTTTTGGATGCCTTTCTCTTCTTGCATGACTGATGTATAATACCTGATTCCCACTTCTCCCTGTGAAAAACAAGTTCTTCATCTCGGACCACGATCCCTTGCTTATTTGAGTTATCATCACAACTACCTTGACCTGTCTCCTTAATGTCCCTATCAAGGTCAACAAGGGCACTGTATCTGTTATGCAGGGACACAGCGAAAGCTTTGTGTTTATGTTTCACAGCTCTCACCCTGCCAGATCTCATGGTTGTCCACACTGCTCTTCTCCTGCAGGATCTTTGTGACAGAGGAGGCTTTCTGCCTGAAGAGTGCAGATTACAGACCCTAGATAAATAATCTGTCTTTGTAGACTAATAATTTGTTTACAGATAGGACAGTTTCCCAGTTTGAAAAGAGTACTGCGAAAGACAGCTGCAAAACAAGTGTTGCACTGAACTAAGCCAGACATTCTGAGATGAAAGGAATCTCAGACGCACTTGTCCTGAATGTACCACCGCTGCTTTTGATTTTTAGTTATATGATTCACGCGCCGTTAGGTGCGCAGGCTGCTACTTTCCTCCTCCACCCTCCTCCTTCTTAACTCACAGATTATAGCTCTTCCCAGCCACCTCTGGGCAGTTTAAATGCAATGGAGGTCCAATCAGAGGGGCTCAACTACTTTCCTCCTCCGCTCTCCTCCTCAACTCACAGATTGTAGCTCTTCCCAGCAACCTCTGGGCAGTTTAAATGCAATGGAGGTCCAATCAGAGGGACTCAACTACTTTCCTCCTCCGCTCTCCTCCTCAACTCACAGATTGTAGCTCTTCCCAGCAACCTCTGGGCCGTTTAAATGCAATGGAGGTCCAATCAGCAGGGGCTCAGCTACTTTCCTCCTCCACCCTTTTTAAACCAATATGTTTACCTATTTCCCTTAATTCCTTCAACTCTATTATCACTCCATAATAAATCTCTATTTAATGCTATAATTTCTGGGACCACTTTTAATTGATTAGCTACCCAATAATTTCTAACATTTGGAAGACCCAGCCCACCCTTTTTTAATGGTTTATACCATAATGCTTTACTTATTCTCTTACCTCCATTACAATACAGCTCCAGCAGCCTCTGTATTTCCTTTAATTCTTGATCCGAAAACTTAATTGGGATCATCCAAAACAAAAAGTTAATTTTTGGTAAAACTTTCATTTTTATTACTGCAATTCTTCCAAACCATGATAGTTTTACTTTTCCATATTTATCTATTTTATCTTTTATATCTTTCTTTAACTTTTCATAATTTATCTTCTTTAATTCTTGAATATTTTTTGGGATGTCAATACCTAAATATTTGATACTATCTACTATTTTTAATTTATATTTTTCTTTCAATACATCCACTTCTTCTTTACTATAGTTATATAACATCATTTCTGATTTTTCCCAGTTTATTTGCAATCCACTATATTTCCCAAATTCATTCAAAAACTAAAGGCATGTAAATGGAATAAAGCTACAGTGTACGTATATCTGCATGCTCTCTGTTGCTTCTATGAGCATTTTAAGTGCTTGGACCAAGTACAAACATCTCAGGAAATAAATTGGTTGAGTGGCCTTTGTAAAGATTGCTATTCTCCCTTGTACTCTTAAGGAAGAAAGATAATATCTTATGTCTATCGGGGTTTACAACGAATGTATAATATTTAGAGAAACCAAGCTATTTTGAAATAATAGCAAGAAGAGATGATAGTGCAATAATCTTATAGAGAGATGTAGTAAAGTTATATTAAACAACAGGCATTCTTTGCACGTTAAATATCACATAAAGGGAGTGAAAAGAATTTTACTCCTTTTCTATGTGTTTTCTTTGCTTTTCAAAGATGGGCTTGGCTAGCATACACTTCCAGGAATTCCCATAATGCTTTGCCAGGCTGAGATTCTGCCAAGCAAACCCAGCACAGCTGTTATAAATTAAGAGAAAATAAAATACAATTCATTTCTCCTTTTAAAAAATGGGCCAGAGTCATTAAGTGAGATCATAGATGCCCACGTGTAGCAAGGAAGCATGGCAGGAGTTCTAGTATTTGGCACTTTTCAAGGATTTAAACCAACTTCTGGTTTAAACTACACATTTCACATTTTTGGCAATCAATTATTCTTTCTGGAAGATAGAGAGATAAACTGTAAATATCTATCATCTAATGCAAAAGTCTCCTTTGCAATAAATTTAACCACTATCCTTTGTGTCGACTTGGTGTCTATAAATTCATTTCTTTCCCACTCCATAATATGAATAAATCAAAGGGTGTTTTTTTCCCCTTTTCCTGGAAACATCTGTTATTGCAACATCTGTCCTCTGGGGTCTTCAGAATCCCATGACGCTATGTTTACTCATAGGCCAGATTACTATCAGAAAGACATTTTCCCAACCCCTAACTGAAGTCAAAAAGAATATACACATATGGATTGGCTTTGAAAAATGCATAAACAGTTGATAATAAAACACAGAAGTCTGAAATTTGAAACGGAGCATTGACTGATGATCTTGAGGGACTGGTGATCTTAATGCATGCATGTACTGATATTCAATATATGATAAGGTTGTTTTTTTCTTTAGCTTCAATCCAGAGTGATTATTTACTTATCTTGAACCTCCTGGGGAATCAGAAAGGAGAAAAATGTGCCATTTTGGATTAGCAGAAGCTCTGCTCCAGTTTACATCCTACACATAGTATGAGGATGCAGGTGAAAGCATAGGGGAAACAAAGAGAAACCCCAATAAAATGTTATCTATTTGCTTGAATTAATTTTTATTGTGAGAATAATTTTCAGAGGTTCAAGTAGCCTGATCAGACTATGGAAAGACAGGTAGTCCTTGACTTACTACAGTTCATTTTGTGACCGTTCAAAGTTGTAACAACCATTTTTCACACTTACAACTGTTGCATCCCCATAATCATGTGATCAAAATTCACATGGTAGGCAACTGGTTCATATTTACACCAGTTGCAGTGTCCCAGGGGTCACGTGATCTCCTTTTGCAACTTTCTGATGATCAAAGTCAATGTGGAAGCCAGATTCACTTAAAAACTGTGTTACTGACTTACCAACTGCAGTGATTCACTTTACAACTGTGGCAAGAAAAGTCGTAAAATGGGGCAAAATTCACTTAACAAATGTTTCACTTAGCAACAGAAATTTTGGGCTCAATTGGGGTCTTAACTTGACTACCTGTATAGACTTTTATGCAAATCTGCACATTCAAATATATACGCAACCAGTGAAATCTTATGCTGCTATATATTTAAGTTGCCCCAGAAGATTGATTTATTATTTATCAATCAAACTTCTCTACACCATCCATTATGAGTGGTTTGCAAACAATATTATAAGACAGTATAAACACTTGATGAAAAGCACAGTTAAATACAGAGTTAAAAAACAAGGTTAAATTTTACTAGTTAAAAGTAAAAAAAATCAGTGTTAAGGAATTAACAAGATTAAAAGATTAACGACGTCGATGGCGCCGCTTTTTTGCGGAGGGATGAGTTTGGGCCTCGCACTCTCTTGCCGTTGAGCGGAAGGTAGTTTGCGCATCTGCTTCTCTCTCCTCACCTCACTGAGCAACCACAAGTCTACGCACATGGAGGGGTGGGAGGATGAGGGGACTCGCGATCCGAGAAGGCGGGGCTCTGCCTCAGGTCTTTACTCGGACGCCTCTACGTAGGCCTGGAAGAGGCAGAGGGCCGGTAGTGATTCCGGAGGATCTTACGGTATCATAGAGAGGCAGCATTAGAGTTCGTCTCTTCCGGTGTCGCCCAGTGCTCCTTCAGGCAATGCTGCGGCAGCCTCGGCTTGGCGGCACCTTCGCTGCCATCACTTTGGGCCTCAGATCAAGATTTTGTTGTTATGTCCGAGCCGCTATGGCGAAGAGCAAGTTCGAATACGTCCGGGCTTTCGAAGCGGAGGATAAATGTTTGCCCAACTGCTGGATCGTGGTATGGTTGGACGGACACTGTTTCCACCGCTTTGCTGAGCAGCATGATTTTAAGAAACCTAATGATGATTGTGCTCTTAATTTGATGAACAAGTGTGCCCAAACAGTGATGGAAGAGATGGAGGAAATTGTCCTTGCCTATGGACAAAGTGATGAATACAGCTTTGTTTTCAAAAAGAAAACCAGCTTGTTTAAGAGAAGGGCAAGTAAATTAATGACTCTTGTGGTCGCCAAGTTTGCATCCAGCTATGTTTTCTATTGGAAGGATTATTTTAAGGACAAGCCCCTCTTGTATCCACCAGGATTTGATGGACGTGTTGTGTTGTATCCTAGTGACCAAAATCTAAAAGATTATCTCAGTTGGCGACAAGCTGATTGTCATATCAATAACCTCTATAATATGGTATTTTGGACTCTTGTGCAGAAAGGTGACCTGACACCAGTACAAGCCCAAGAGAGACTTAAGGGAACCCTTGCAAATGACAAGAATGAGATTTTATTTTCAGAATTCAACATTAACTACAACAAAGAACCTGAAATATATAAGAAAGGAACTATTTTAATATGGAAGAAGGTAGATGAAATCATTAAGAAAAAAATTAAAACAGGGGAAACAGAAGAGAAGGAAATTGAAGAAACCAGGACAAAAAAAATAGACCAATTCCTTTGCATTGTGATATTATTGGAAATGAATTTTGGAAACACAATCCTGAAATCCTGCTTGATAAGAGGCTTTAGTCTGAACCTATTGGGTATGATTTATTTTATAAGGACTGCATCATGGTGGAAAAAATGTATTTCTGTACTTTGTAATAGCCGTTTTACTTCAGTGAATGAATGAAAAATCCAGGTATTGTTCATAAATAAATACTTTTTTATTAAAAAAAAGATTAAAAGATTAACAAAATGGATGGAATGCCCTCAAGCCACCAGGCATCCCCAGGGCTGCATAACCCTCTTAGATCCTCATGCTAATTAGCAGAGCCATTTTAGAAGGTCATAGTGGGGGCTAACCTCACCTCGGGGAGCAAGATGTTCCAAAGGGCAAGGGCAAGGGCAGTGAATACTTAAGTAAATTGTATCACAGGTGGACTGGGCTTCAATATCACTATATACTACAGTACACTATATCTAAATGGTATATATACTATGCAGCCTCAGTACTAGAAACAAAGTGATTCAGTGGGTCATATCATTGAGAAAAATGTGAAAACAGTATTTGGCTACAGAAATGCATGTCTTAGTTATATTCTGACCAGACTACAATCGTGGACATACAACAGTTCCTTGAGTGACCATTCAAAGTCACAACGGCACTGGAAAAAAAGTGTCTTAGGACCATTTTTCACACTTAGAACCATTGTGGTATCCCCAGAGCCATGTGATCAAAATTCAGGTCCTTGGCAACTGACTCATATTTATGAGGGCTACAGTGTCCTGGGGTCACGTGATCCCTTTCTGCAACCTTGTGACAAGCAAAGTCATTGGGAAAACCAGATTCACTTAACAACCATGTTACCAACTTAAGTGATTCACTTAACAACTGTGGCAAGAAAGGTCGCAAAATGGGGCAAAACTCACTTAACAAATGTCTCACTTAGCAACAGAAATTTTGGGCACGACTGTGGTCGTAAATCAGGATTATCTGTATTGTAACTTGCTGTACTTTTATTTATTAAATTTATATGCCATCCATTTTGCTACACAGAGTGACTCTGGGTGGCTTACAATGCAATAAAACTAGAAATCCAAAAGCAATTATAAATGTATGGGCAATTAAATTTATAAGAATTAAATAGATTATAACTAAGACTATTTCAAGTTATCAAGAGCATCCAGGTGACTCATAATGCAGTTCAAAAATACACCTTAACCAGATATTATGTTATACTAATCCTGTAATAGCCACACAAATTATTAATCCTCAATTGGGCAATTTATACCACCTTTAAAATATACATGTCTTTTGACTTACATTAGGGATAATTTCCCTTCACATTATCCTGAAAATCAAAAGAAACACATCTCAGTGAATCATCCAAAGTGCAACAGAATGAGATCAGTCCTATTTAGTAGTTGAAGCCAGATGCAGAACATGCTGTTATGATTCTCCATTTGTCCCTCCCTCATTTTTCTTTAGATGCTAGAGAATGTTTCATTCTACCAGGTTTTCATTGGAATAGCAAAGTTTTATATTTAGGCAGGAAAAAATCAAAGGTATAAGTACAGATTAGGCGAGACCTGGCTCAAAAACAGTAACTGTGAGAGGGACCTTGGAGTCCTAGGGGATGATCACTTGAATATGAGCCAGCAGTGTGCAACAGCAGCCCAAAAAGCTAATACAATCCTGGCTTGTATAAACAGAGGCATAGAATCAAGATCACATGAAGTATTAGTACCGCTTTATAAAACCCTAGTGAGACCACATCTGGAATACTGCAACCAATTTTGGCCACCATACTACAAAAAAGATGTTGAGACTTTGGAAAAAGTTCAGAGAAGAGCAACTAAAATGATCAAAGACCTGGAGACTAAAACATATGAAGAACGGCTGCAGGACTAGTTTAAAGAAAAAGAAAGGGGTGATATGATAGCAGTATTCCAGTATTTGAGGGGCTGCCACAAAGAAGAGGACATCAAACTGTTCTCCAAAGCACCAGAGGGCAGGACAAGAAACAATGGTTGGAAACTGACCAAAGAGAGAAGCAACCTGGAATTAAGGAGAAACTTCCTAACTGTGAGAACAATTAACCAGTGGAACAGCTTGCCTTCAGATATGGTGGGCACTCCATCACTGGAGGTTTTTAAGAAGAGACTAGAGACAGTCACTTGTCTGAAATGGTATAGGTTCTCCTACTTGAGCAAGGGCTGGACTAGAAGAACTCCAAGGTCTCTTCCAGCTTCTCTTCTCTCCTCTCCTCTCTCTCCTCTCTTTTCTTTTCTTTTCTTTTCTTATCTTCTCTTCTCTTCTCTTCTATTCTATTCTATTCTATTCTAATTTGGAATTAATTTCTGATCCCATATTCCTGGTTGATATTATATGGTTCCAATAATTTTAGATATTGTAAACTACTAAAAAATTAGAATATAAATAAAGATGTAATCAAATAAAAGTCTGATTCTCCAATAAAAGACTTGAGAATCACTAATTAATAAACATTATCTCAAATATGAATAGAACAATCAGCATGGCAGAAGATTGATTCTGTTGCTGCCCAGCACCAGATTGATTCTAGATCCAGGCACGTTTTCTCAAGTCCTCCAGATATGTTGAAGTACAGCAGACCTAAATCTACTGGCAGCTGTTATCTATGCTGTCTAAGACTTATAGAAGTTGTAACTAGAGCCATCTGGAAGGCAGCAGTCTGAAGAAAATTCATTATATAATGCAGATTTAAAGAGCAAAGCAAATATAGTGATTTATATCTTTAGATGTAGCATATAAAGTAGCAGTAGCAATTAAAAATTAAGACTAGCAATTAGGAAAAGAAAGTTTTGTTTCTTAGTATACTGTAAAAAATTGTATAGAGCAGGGACCATTCTTCTTACTGGTACATGGTTCTAATCACAGAGCATACACTTTGAATGGTCTTCCTGGCATATAATGTTTGGTTAAAGCAGCCTTTCTAGGATTTCCAAGAAACTAAGATGATCCCAGCACTTAGACCAAAGGTCACAGAATCCTATAAGGACCTATTTAAGCCATTTGGTCCAACTATCTATTCAGTTCAGCAATACAAATTAAAGCATTCATGACAACTGTCCATCTGAACATATCCAACAAATACAAGCTTACCACTTTTCTGGATTAATTCTACTGACAAATTGCTCTTACTGTTTGGAAGTTCAATCAGAATCTGCTTTTGCAACTGACATCCATAATTGCACATCCTGCCCTCTGGGATTACAGAAAACCCGTCCTTGGCTTTCTTGAGTGTTGACTTCCTTTCATATGGTTGAAGATTATTATTGCATCCTTCATCTACTCCCCTCGTTAGACTTTCCCAATTCCTTCATTTTTCTCAATAAAGCTTATCTTCTATTCCCCTGATCACCTACCTTTCCCTTCTTGGTACTTGTTCCAGATTGTATGAATTTTCCTTAGGTGTGATGGGCAGAACATTGTCCATCAATCTCACCTTCACAATTAGTGATTAACTATCTTAGAAAAGACTGAATCAGAATAAAATTTCTTTTCTCTTGTTATCTATTAGCCTTTTGCCATTTTCAGTAAGTACCTGTTATACTTTTAATTTTGAGAATATCTATAGTCTTTTCCGTTGTTCTTGTTTTACATTAATCTCAATTCATTGCGAGCAGTAGATTTTCCTGAAAAATCTTTATACATCTGCGTAACCTGTATATACTCTTCACTGATGACATTTCTGGCCTTTCCACTTTTTTATTTTGAGATAATTATTTTTTAAATTCATACTGACTTCCTCCTTAGAATTGTTTTGCAACTGTTCCTTTTTAATCTCCAGTAGGTTCAGTGAAAACTTAAGACTTGCAACATTGTTGAATGTTCGGCAACTGAATCAGAATTTAATACATTCAGAATTAGCAGAGAAGGTGAAATTTACCTGTTTGATTAGAAAAAGATCAGCAACTGCATTTATTAGTGACTGGAAACCCCTTATGGACTTTTTGGTGAAAAAAGAAAAATGAACTTGTGATTTATTATGGGTTTGAAGATTAGAAAGGATAGCTTATGGAAAGAAGGAAAGAATGGTGTAGCCTTAGAGAGGGCAAAGTAAAAATGTATAGCTCCTGTCAAGAAGCTATTTCTTTATAACCTTTCTTTTCTTTTTCTATTTTCTTTTTTCACGACTGTCTTTTTTCCCTCTTATGACTTTTGTTAAAAATTTCTTTAATAACAATTAAACATATGCACACTTTAATATACAGTATGCAGCCATTGAACAGGAATGAGGCTGTGGGTTCCCAAGAAATGGAGTCAACCCTGGAATATTATAACCATCTCATGTGGGAGGTTCCTAAGGATTGGTATCAGATAAAGTTGATCCCCTGATGCTTTCTCTCATCTTTTTAAGGAGAAAGTTATCAGCAAAACCAATGAGGAATTTCTTGGTGAAATGTTCTTAGTTGAGTTTATCTCCCATTAGACATCAGGGTAATTAAAGTCTCCGGTCACTATTAGTTCATGGCTTTTTGAAAGATCTGCATTTTGTTTTTGGAAAAAACATTATCCACATTATCTTCTTGGTTAAATAGTTGGCAAGACATATTTCTACATACTTAACCCAGTACATTCTTTTTACTTGTATAACCCATATGCTCTCCGTAATGCTAAGTTCATTCCCTCAAATTTTGTGCAGAAGTAAACATACATACCAGTTCCTCATCTCTTTATGTACCATCTAGATAGTTTAGGAGGTAATGCTGGGAAGCAACCAATAATTTGTTGTCTGCTGATACCAATTGTCTATGAAATGCCCTGGAAGCTAAATTTAGGCTATTGTGTAGGTCATTTTCCAGGTCCCTCACAATTGCTTTCCTAGAAATGTTACCTGTTCCACAAGCAGGCAATTGGGCTGAGCTGAGTAAATTCCTTGCATGGGTTAGACAAGAGTGCCAACAAGTTAAATTTAGATTTCTGAGGCACTAGGAATAAGTGTGGAAATAATCCAGGTTATAAAGGGTGGGCTCCATTTCAATCAGAAGAATATTACACACTTTTATAGTAGAACAGTTTAAACTGATATTGAGTGGATGGGGAGGGAAACTGTTGTGATATGATGAATACATATTTTAATGGTATTTACAACTCATCCTAATACCAGCAGATTCTAGGCAGTGTACACTACAAATACAAACTACAAGAAACAAAATATACTTCACAATAAAAAGATCATTAGAAAGCAAAAACAAACTCAAAAACAAACCCAAAGGTTGATTGGAAAGTGGGCAAGGAGATGGGGATGATTTTTCTAAGAATTAAGAATAATCAAGAAAACAGAGATCATGTAGATAAATGTGCAGATCACAGAAAATCAAAGGGCGAGACTGTTTAGGGGCAAATGCCTGGATCTGAAAGCCAAGGTGGAGGGTTGGAGGATTAGACATTAGAGAAACAGAATAGAAGCAACCAATAGGACACAGTTGTCTGTTGAAAAGGCAGGGAGGGTATACTAAAGGCAGAAATATCCTGCAGGTCAGAAAGGGCAGAGGCTTTCATAAGAACTTACAAATGGAGCAGACCCTTCCACTGAATTACTTTGGATGTCCAGAATCAAGTAAGTGTGAGGTGTTTGCTGCTCCCTTGGCCAAGAAACTAAAGATGACCTACAAATGGAGAGAAATGAAATTATAGAGGCATTGGGAAAAGAGACAGCATGGATGACATGCAACCCCAGATAAATATTAGGAAATAAGTATTCTGGACACAACAAATGGATCACATTTCTAGATACCTTAAAAGATTGTATCCCGGAACAGCTAAGTAAGAAGCCAGCTGCAAAACTTAAATTCTTGTGATAGAAAACATTCCTTGTGGGAGGGATGGTTTCACATCTTTTGTTTTGATACTGTAAGGATTGAACTGAGATTAGGCTGTTTGCTTGTGACTGTCTGAGAAATGGCTCTCATATGTACCTTCTAGCATATGTTTTGAGTTCAAGCTCACCTTGTTTCCCCCCCCCCCATTACCTAAGCATTAATGAAGGTCATGCAGTTTATCAGTTCGCATTCTTCCTGATTTCTCACCAACTTTTGTATCGGGCCTGTGATAGCAATGCTCCCTTTTTTACTATGGATCACTAAGCAGAGTGAGAAGAAAACCGATAATAAGGGATCCATCTCTGACATTCAAACTGCCAAGAATTTTGGAAGTTATTGTTCTGTTACATCTGGAGAGCACCAGATATTTGTTTGTTTCATTTAGAAACTGCCAATCTCCCTCACAGAGTGATTCTGAATGGTGTAAAATGAAAGTGTTAAAAACATAAAAACTGGAAAAAAAATTAAAATAGAGGCAAGGATGGTTAAAAAATGATATTCTATATTGATTAAGAGGCAGGAAAATGAACTTCAGGCCACTAACTTCATGGTTTAGAGTTGGCGATCCGGCTGCATAAAAACCTCTGTGCCACATTGGAGGATTTACCATTCTTCAGGAATAAGAACAACAACAACAACAATAATAATAGTAGTAGTAGTAGTAGTAGTAGTAGTAGTAGTAGTAGTAGTAATAGTAATAATAATAAAGTTGGAAGGGACCTTGGAGGTCATCAAGTCCAACCCCCTGCTCAGGCAGGTAAACCTATACCATTTTGGACAAATGGCTGTCCAGTTTCATCTTAAAAACTTTCAGTGCTGGAGCATTCACCGCTTCTGGAGGCAGGTTGTTTCACTGGTTAATTGTTCTAACTGTCAGGAAGTTTCTCCTTAGTTCTAGGTTGCTTCTCTCCTTGATTAGTTTCCACCTGTTGCTTCTTGTTCTGCCTTCAAGCGCTTTGGAAAATAGCTTGACTCCCTCTTCTTTGTGGCAGCCACTGAGATATTGGAACACTGCTATCATGTCCCCCCTCATCCTTCTCTTTGTTAAACTAGACATACCCAATTCCAGTACCCGTTCCTTATATGCTTTAACCTCCAGTCCCCTAATCATCTTTGTTGCTCTTCTCTGTACTTTCTATAGTCTCAACATCTTTTTTACATGGTGGTGACCAAAACTGGATGCAGTATTCCAAGTGTGGCCTTACCAAGGCATTGTAAAGTGGTATTAATACTTCACGTGATCTTGATTCTATCCCTCTGTTAATGCAACCTAGCACTGTGTTGGCTTTTTTGGCAGCTGCAGCACACTGCTGGCTCATATTTAAGTGATTGTCCACTAGGACTCCAAGATCCCTCTCACAGTTACTACTATTGAGCAAGGTACCCCCTATACTATACCTGTACATTTGGTTTTTCTTGCCTAAATGTAGAACCTTACTTTTTTCACCATTGAATTTCATTTTGTTAGATAGCACCCAGTGTTCAAGTCTGTCCATCATCCTCCTGTATCCTAAGCCTGTCTTCTGGAGTGTTGGCTATTCCTGCCAGCTTGGTGTTGTCTGCAAATTTGATGAGTTCCCCATCTATCCCCTCGTCCAAATTGTTGATGAAGATGTTGAAGAGCACTGGGCCCAGAACAGAGTCCTGGGGCACCCCACTACACACTTCCCTCCATGTAGATGCAGTTCCATTGAGGACCATATGCTGAGTACGGCTGGTCAGCCAGCTACGGATTCATCTGGTGGTGATGCTGTCTAACCCACATTTTTCTATCTTATCAAGTAGTACGTTGTGATCTACTTTGTCAAATGCCTTACTGAAGTCCAAGTAAATTATATCCACAGCATTCCTCTGGTCCACTAATTTTGTCACTTGGTCAAAGAATGCAGTAAGATTTGTCTGGCATGATCTGTTTTTGACAAACCCATGTTGGCTTTTATTAATGACTTTGTTTGCCTGTAGGTATTCGCTGATTCGTTGTTTGATTATCTTGATTATCAAGTGTGATGCTACATTTTCATCCTGGCAGCAGTAACACAAGCTAGCAGTTGTCAACATTCTCCTAATGTTAAGCAAGCCCCACCTGCACACATATATGATACAGTTATATGCAGTGAGATCTATCTGAAGCAGTCCTGAATTTCCAGATGTTCACTGCTTGAGTGTCTGACCTTTGAAAATGTTTGGCAAGTATCTGTAATGAGCAACACAGTTATAATAGAGGAAATGACTATTGGAAACAATTATGATTGTTTTTATATATTATGCATGACCCCAGTTATGTGACTCAGCATCTCTGATCTTAACTATTTTCCCATAAAAAAACAGATTGCCTCAGAAGTTTATGGAGATTTAGCATATATTTGCATATTATAACTTCTGACTTATAAATAAGAAAGCATGTTAAGTATATAAATAAATATATATGTACCTCTTTAAACCTTTCTGGAACTGAGCTTGTATCTCATGGAGCTAGATTATGCATAATAGGCAGAAGAAGCAGTTCTGTGCACAGCAAGACTAACAAATGAGCAAGAATCATGTGTGATCACGAACAGACTTATTAGTCAATACCTCAGAAGAATTAGTTAATTCTTCAAAAAGTATATTGGACCATGTCATGACCTTCCTACTCCATTTCAGGGGATAGGAGAGAAACAGAAAAGAAGTGGTTTGTGTTGTAAAGGCTTAAAATAAAATGAAACATCTGTTTGGCAAAATGCCAATGTTATAAATAAGTCTCAGAGCATTGATATTCACCCCACTCAATGCATATGCTTCCTCTTTCTCCTTGTTAGCATCAAGAAACAGTCCCAGAGAGCATTAGGTTGCTTTGGAAAAGCAGACCAAAAAAAATCTTGGAACTGTTTATGGGAAAATACCTTTATGGACATAGAAGGACATACCTGAGAATGCAGCAGAAAGCTGAACCAAGTGCTGGATTAATCTCCAGAAAAAACAGTAGCTCCTGCTATTTCAGTCACATATACTATGGCATGTGTATGTATGTGTTTATGAACATTGTGTAGAAGTTTATAATTATATGCATTTTCTATTCTTTTTTTAAGCTCTTGTGCCATTTTTCATTTTTAACAACACAATTCCTTCCATGTCTTGTTTTTCTTAATTCCAGCATAAAGTTGAGAAAATGGCTTCTTAAATTCCACTCACAGATCTGCACAAATTAATGCTATTCTGGGCTGTTCTTTCTGCTAATTTGCATTTATGCACCGTCCTGAGATAAGCCAAGCTTTAGCAGTGGTAGGCAGGCACCCAGTTGGGCTATCATGAACAGCAAATGTTTCTTTCATTTCCCAGTCAGAAAAGGGGGGATTTGCACACTAACAATATGGGTACCTTTAGTTGGTGGACTGAACAGAGAGCAAAATGTTTTGGCTAACTCTGGCCCAAAATTCAGCATCAACATAGTTTTCACTTGCATTGCCTGTTTTTTCCTTTAGAAAGTATACTGTGTCCTCTCAGCTTGGGCCAAATCTCTTGGGACAAGTCTTTGTGATTGTTAATTTCTCTAAGTGAAAGCAGTGTGGAACACTCCTGAGTCATAAGGGCCCATCTTGAAAATGTGGGATAAAGTTAGTATTAACAACTGTTACTATGGAAACTATGATTAGCTATCTCAGTGTAACAGTTCTTTGCCAGTTACCAAAATCTTTTCTCCACATTAGAGTCAAACATCTACCTGGACATTTCCACATTTGGGAAAAGAAATGTGGAACCAGCCCTTATTGTAATGGGGAATGAAGGGTGGGGGGAGGATTAAAAAATTTTTAAACCCTGGCAACTACCTATGTTGTACATTGAAAAAGTCCACACCTTCTAATCTGTGCTATGTAATTAGTTTATTCTTCCAGTTTCCTCCAAACATTTTTGGAAATGAAAAAGTACTGGGCAGCTGACTTTTCTTCTAACATTTATAAAGGAAAATAACTTCAGCATTTTAAAAGCACAATTTTTTAAAAAACTTATTTTATTTTGGAATATATTATTTCATGTTATTTGCACATGAGATCTTCTAAGATTTGATTTTTTAATAGGAATGGCCTTTTATCAATTCATGGCATATAATCTGGAACAGACTTCTTCGACCCAGTATTTTCCAGATGTGTTGAGATGGCAATTCCACAATCTCCTTATCAGTGTGCGCATCTGGAGAATATTGGGCTGGGGAAGGTTGTTGCAGAAGAATCATTTTCACTATTTTCTCACTGAAGGCAAGAACAGTGGTAAGACAAAGATGCCTTGCTGCTTATTTATTACTATAATGAAAAAAAGCACTGTCAGACATGTGCAACATGACCACTATAAACACACTAATAAAAGGTTAATAGAAATACCCATTAAGATGGAATATTAGATACTGGAAGAAAACCAGGGAACTTTATGTACCCTAGAGATGCATGGCAGTACTTCACAGGATTCCTACAATCAGAATACAAATGAACTATATTTTCAGTACTTTATAAAATTGATTTAGCTTTGACTCTTTTCCAAAAATTCAAGGGTTTAGATCTATGGGCAATTCTTTCACCTCACAAATCTCCAGGCACTATTCAATTTCCTACTTTTAAAAACAAATCTTCCTGAGTAACATCAGTGCCCCCCCTTTTTTATTTTTAGAAGTGCCTCTGGATTCTAAGCAGACCTTATAAAAATGAAGTTTTATTTTCTTAAAAAATAACAATCACCTCCAAATTGCAGGAATCACCTACCTTATACATACACAGTTCACAGTGCCATAGTGCAAAAATAGTATCAGTGTAACCTGGTACTAATTAGAAATTTCAAGGTATAGGTATAAACCTTCATTCCTATTTGGTCATCTAATCAACTTTGTGTTTTTATTTGTCATAAGGTAAAGGCTATTATGCTTGAAACAAGAATGTCACATTGTTTATTCCAATCCTTTCATCTGAAAATGCATAAACCTCTTCCCTGGAGGACATTTTTGTTGACCAATATTAAAAGGTATTTTTTATTCATTTGCCTTATTCATTTGACTGACATTTTTGCTTGAAACATTTTCCATGTCTAATTTTATCTAATGTTTTTTTTAATGGGTGGCTGGGATGGGGAAAGTGTGAGAGAACCACCAGCTGAAGGAGAGGCGTCCCCAATTGGAGGTGAGTGGGTAAAAGACATTCCAGCTTAGAGTTCATTCAGGGGAGGAAATGCTTGAGGTCTTCTTTAGGTCTCTGTCTGCCATTTCCCAGGGGAAGGCAAACAATCTGGTGAGATTTTTGTAAACTGATCATCAACAATAAAGAACTTCATTTTATCATTCTGGGAGTTGTTCTGGTTGCTTGCGCTTGACAGATACCCAAGTTGAAAACTCAGCATAAAAATACATGAAAAAAGTAAGCAGCTAAGCTATTCACCATCTATACTGATATACTGTCTAATTGTAGACCCAAAACCTGTATGAAACTAATCAGGGTAAGAAAATCACATTGCAGCAACAAAGTTGAATGGGGCACAATGGATGCAGAGCTGAGAAGGAAGAGCGTGAAGAGACTTAATAATAATATTAAGTTGATGGGAAAACTTCATTAAATTGCAAAGTATTTTCAGCCTTTCTGGCTGCAAACCAAATAGCATCTCCCAGTTTGCATGCTGCAATATTTCATTATATGCCAATTATGGGTTTTCTCCACAATATTTTGATGGTTGAAATCAGCCCATTAGATTGCAAACTAGGCTGAGGCTTTGAAGCTTCCCCTCCTGATATTTTACAGGAACTCTTTTTTTTTTTCTGGCTCACTCAGTGAATTGCATTAGTTTGCCTGAATCATGAACTCAATGTCTTAAATCCAATGAGTAAGCTAAGAAACGTACTGAGCTAAAGAGCAGGTCATAACTTGCATTGATGTATTGATATAAAAACCAGAAGGAAAGGTATGTAGATAAACCCTATTAGATTGGGAAACAATAAAAACAAGGGGACAAGTAATATTGCATGTGAGTTAAAGTATCTTGTGCACATTTGAATGCTCTTAACTTTGAACAATATGTGTGTGTGTGTGTGTGTGTGTGTGTGTGTGCAGATTGAATCTGCAAATAATGACACAGTAATTGCATGGACATAAATAACTAAAGTGAAACATAAAATCCTAATATATTATATCAGATGAGTTTAAATTAAAATCAGATGCACAGGAAAAGAAATGCTGATACCTCACATTACCTATAAAAGAAGGTGATCCTAAAATACTAATGATCACTAAGAAGTTGCTGATGTTTCCAAGTGACCAAGTCTGACAAAATCTTGCTTGTGTAAATCTCATAACTGCTCATTTACAGGAAAAAGGAAATAGATTCCCAACACAATCCATTTGTATCACTTTTCCAGTACTATCATTTTCTTGGACATGCAGGATTTTAAGGAGTTGTGGCTGAATTCTCAACATTACCAAGACACAGTAATTGGCACCAATTAAATTGCTACATTTGTGTTTGAATTGCTTTTACTGGCAAGTCTCATTGTCTTATTTATACTGAGAGTATACTGAAAATATGTTTGCTTGTGGTTTACTCTGAATCAGGGCCAGGAGAAAACAAATCATCTTGAGTCTCCATTCTAAAGATGGTGTTCCCTCTTTGTAAACTAGACGCCACCTCAGTTCTGTGGCATTATTTATCTTTCTCTCTTGCCTTGGACAAGCTATAAAATAATTTTTTTTATTTCTTTGAGGCTTGTGGATGCATTTTTTTTAAAAAAAATATTCCTACTTTCTAAAGAACTGCAGACTTGGGCATTTTCCAACACATAGTTGAAACTAGGAGAAAAATTCTTTCAAGCTGGAGAAGCCAGAATATTAACTGTTCAGTCCCCAAATATCAGAGCTTGATATAAACCCCATATAGATAACTGAGAATGAAAATTGGCTGAAGTCATGCAATGTCCAGGTTTCTCCCCTGCCCCCAAGGATTTTTATATCATCGGATGAAAAATGCAAAATTTATGAAGCTATAGAATTTGTCATAACAGGAGGAAAATCACAACAACCCATATTATGTAACCCATATCAGTAAGGAGAGAAATACTAAAAGATACTAAGACAAACAATCAACCTCCCTATCCAACATTAGATAATTGAATGACAAACATGACAAGGTGGCCATGTATTTTCCCAGACATTTTGGGGGGGGGCATTCTCTATTTCTGACTGTTTTTTGCTATATTCTCCAGGTTTAAGTTCCCAAAGAGATATTCTCAGACTTGTATCTTCCTTTCAGTGATGGGCAAAATATGTTCTTGCTGCTGTGAGCATATATAGAAGCTCAGTAAATTATGGGATTTTTTTTCTAGGATTCTATGTAATAAGAAGAAATGTGGTTTCATTTCAAATTTGATTTTCATAATTTTCTGTATTGCACTATGTATATATGTTTTCAGTACTTTTTTACTTGTCACCACACACTGTAAAATGTTCCTTCTGTTTCATGGCATTTCATGTTTCGTGGTATTTGTAACATTTATTACTGCATGATTTATGAATCTTAAGGATTGTTGATAGAGTTGGATAATTTATGTATATATTTTGCCCCTGTATTATGGTGCCATGAGATGCTTTGTCACTGCTGTGATATAGAGCTATCCCACAGGCTTTTATTACGTTCACACTAAAAGCAGTGTTCTGGAAATGAGTTGAAGCATTTCTTTGTTTTAGTTATTGCAAAAGAACTACCCACTAAGACTTGCAGAAATCCTACTGCCTTAGCTTTTATTTTATTTCTGCAAGATGTTTTTTTTTAATTTTCTTTCATTCTTTATAAAAACAAGCCAATCTCTGTGAAAGTCAAAAGACCTCAGTGAGAAAGGAAATTATTCTTATTGCTGGGAATATGAAAGAGTAGATTCTTGTGTTCCCAACATTCATTCTCTTCTTTTCCTGGACTAAAGGGCCACCAATGTCTCTTCCAGCTTCTGTTCTGTTTTGTTCTGTTCAGTTCAGTTCCGTTCCATTCCACTCCATTCTATTCTAATTTAACTTAATATACTTTTTCTTCCACTTCACCTGATGAATTTTTAAGGAACATTGGAGGCTGAATGAATTTGTTCTTAGCTTACTTAGTCTTTACAACAGGAACAAAATTGAAGAAGTTGTAATCAAGAATGAAGAAGGTATCCCTCCTACACCTCAGTGGCATGTTGGTCCCTTGTTTTTGGGATGCCTTGCTTACAAAAATATTTCCTTTTAATAAAAAATGATGGATTCACAGCTCTCATGCATTTTTATCTGACAGCATGAAAACACTTTGTTTCTGTAAAGATACATTCTTCTTATGAACTGCTTTTTAAGTTCAATTATTATTATTATTATTATTATTTATTAAATTTCTATGCCGCCCTATTCCGGGAACTCAGGGCGGCTTACAGCATAAATAGAAATCCAATACAAACTAAATAGTACATTTATAAAAATAAATATATAAAAAGAAGAACCCCTAAATTAAGAACCATTCATTCAGCAAACATACACACAGACATACACTGGCTAGGGGCAAGATTTCAACCGCCCCAGGCCTGCCGGCAGAGATGGGTCTTTAGTAGTTTACGAAAGGCGGAGAGGGTGGGGGCGATACGGATCTCCGGGGGGAGTTGATTCCAGAGGGCCGGGGCCGCAACAGAAAAGGCCCTTCCCCTAGGCCCCGCCAGGCGACACTGTCTGGCCGACGGGACCTGGAGAAGGCCGACTCTGTGGGCCCTAACCGGTCGCTGGGTTTCGTGAGGCAGCAGGCGGTCTCGTAAGTAACCTGGTCCGATGCCATGTAGGGCTTTATAGGTCATAACCAACACTTTGAATTGCGTTCGGAGACCAATAGGCAGCCAATGCAGCTCACGGAGTGATGCTGAGATGTGGGCATTTCTGGGCAGGCCCAACACTGCTCGCGCGGCTGCATTCTGCATTACCTGAAGTCTCCGAACGTTTTTCAAAGGTAGCCCCATGTAGAGAGCATTGCAGTAGTCGAGCCTCGAGGTGATAAGGGCATGAGTGACTGTGAGCAGAGACTCCCGGTCCAAATAGGGCCGCAACTGGTGCACCAGGCGAACCTGGGCAAATGTCCTCCTCGCCACAGCCGAAAAATGATGTTCCAAGTTTAGCTGTGGATCGAGGAGGACGCCCAAGTTGCGGACCTTCTCCGAGGGGGTCAAAAGCTCCCCCCCCAGGCTGATGGACGGATAGATTGAATTATCTTTGGGAGGCAGAACCCATAGCCACTCCGTCTTGTCGGGGTTGAGTTTGAGCCTGTTGGCACCCATCCAAACCCTAACAGCCTCCAGACATCGGCACATCACTTCCGCTGCTTCACTGAAATGACACGGGGTGGAGATGTAAAGCTGGGTATCATCAGCATACTGATGATATCTCACCCCGTGTTGTCGGATGATCTCACCCAGTGGTTTCATGTAGATATTAAACAGCAGAGGGGAGAGGACCGATCCCTGAGGGACCCCACAAGGGAGGAACCTAGGGGTCGACCTCTGACCCCCCACCAACACCGACTGTGACCGACCAGTGAGGTAGGAGGTGAACCACTGCAAAACAGTGCCCCCAACCCCCAACCCCCCCAGTCGGTGCAGAAGGATACCATGGTCAATGGTATCGAAAGCCACTGAGAGGTCAAGTAGCACCAGGATAGTGGAAAATCCCCTATCCCGGGCCCGCCAGAGATCATCCGTCAGCGCGACCAAAGCAGTTTCCGTGGAGTAGCCGAGCCTGAATCCTGACTGTTGAGGGCCCAGATAATCGGCCTCATCCAAGGACCGCTGGAGCTGGAGTGACACCACCTTCTCAACAACCTTCCCTATAAAGGGAAGATTGGAGACAGGACGGTAGTTGTTTAAAACAACTGGGTCCAGGGAAGGCTTCTTGAGGAGGGGGCGCACAATTGCCTCCTTGCAGGGAGCCGGAAAGGACCCCTCCCTCAAAGAAGCGTTGACAATCTCCTGAACCCAGCCCCGCGTCACCTCCCTGCTGGCCGAAACCAGCCAGGAGGGGCACGGGTCCAATAAACAGGTGGCGGAGCTCACAGCTCCGATGGCCTTGTCGACTTCATCAGGTGCCACCGGGTCAAACTCCTCCCACACAACAGGATCAAGACGAGTCCCTGTCATCTCGACTGAATCATTATCAGCCGATACTGCATTCCAATTGGAGTCAAGGTCCATCCGAATCTGGGCGATTTTATCCACAAAAAACTTATTAAAGTCCTCAGCACTACCCTGCAAGGGTGCATCAACCCCCCCCTGATTAAGGAGGGAGCGAGTTACCCTGAACAGGGCGGCTGGGCGGGATTCCGCAGATGCAATCAAGGCGGAATGATACGCGCATCTTGCCGCCTTGAGCGCCACCTGATAAGTCTTGATATAAGATCTTACAAGTGTTCGGTCAGATACGGATTTACTTTTCCTCCATCGCTTCTCTAGGCGTCTCTTCTGGCGCTTCATCCCCCTGAGTTCCTCAGTAAACCAAGGAGATCTCCTGGGTCTGCTACCACAGAGAGGTCGCAGCGGCGCAATCCGGTCAAGAGCCCCCTTCGCAGCCATATTCCAGGCCGTAACCAGGGACTCTGCCGAACTGTGAATGAGAGAATCCGGTATTTCCCCAAGCGTCCTCTGAAAACTCTCTGGATCCATCAGACGTCTGGGGCGGAACCACCTAATCGGTTCCGCCTCCCTGCAGGGGAGGAGTGGAGCCTTAAAAACAAGCCGCAGCAGAGAATGATCTGACCATGACATAGGCAAAATATCTAAGCCCCTTAAATTCAGATCATTGCTCAACTGTTCTGAGAGGAATACCATGTCGGGAGTGTGTCCCCTCTCGTGAGTCGGACCCTGAACTACCTGAGTCAGGTTCATGGTTGCCATGGTGGCCATGAACTCCTGCGCCAACCCAGAGGATTCGCCGAGCGACGGCAGATTTAAGTCCCCCAAGACAATAAGCCTGGGGAACTCAACCGCCAGCCCAGCAACCTCCTCAAGTAGCGCAGGCAGGGCTGTTGACACGCAGCTGGGAGGCAGGTACGTAAGCAACAAGCCCACCTGAACCCCTAGGTCCAACTTCACAAGAAGCAACTCACAACCCGCAATCTCAGAAACAGCAAGCCTGCGTAGACTAAAGGTCTTCTTGGCTATAATAGCCACTCCTCCCCCCCTTCCCTGGGGTCGTGGCTGATGCCATACCTGAAACCCGGCTGGACACATCTCAGAGAGAGGAACTCCTCCCTCCGGGCCCAGCCAGGTCTCGGTCACACATGTGAGGTCGGCCTCCTCATCCAGGAGAAGATCACGGATGAGGGGAGCTTTATTTACAACCGACCTGGCATTGAGCAGCAGCAGCCTGAGCCCAGGGTCCGGATTTCCCCCATCACCAGTACTTCGGGCTGAACTCACAGGGTCGGAGCAAGGGATCACTTTTAAACAGCGAGCTCTTGTTCCCCGGGAATGGCCTACCCTGTGGCCCCCGCCATATCTGCCTCTCCCCAGCAAGACCGGTATACTTTGGCCCTCTATCACCCCAGAGCCAGCGCCCCCCTCCCCCTCCGCCTCTGCCGTGCCAGGCAGGCTAGCCAGTCCATCCCATTCATTCCACTCAACCACAACTCCATCCATATCATTTAATTTACCCCTCCCAAAAACCACCCTATAAACTAACAATTTAAAAACGAGCTAACCATCCATTCATCCATTCAACCCGATTCATTCCACAAACAGTCAATCCCCCCCCAATCTTTCATAACTTCTAACAAGTCAATTAAAATTGTATTAAATAGATATAAATATTTAAAATTTAGACAAACAGTATATAAAAAAAACTTGAAAAACATAGTGACAAACAGAGTCGGCTGATTAGAGCAATGGCTGCTCAGCGGCTCAATTGTTCTCTTCCCCTCGGACTCCCAAAGTTCAGCTGCTCACGTTTGGGGCGGCTGGGCTGGGGGGAGTGGCTATACAGCAGCCCGGTTCTTCTCTTCCCCTCGGACTCCCAAAGTTCAGCTGCTCACGTTTGGGGTGGCTGGGCTGGGGGGAGTGGCTATACAGCAGCCCGGTTCTTCTCTTCCCCTCGGACTCCCAAAGTTCAGCTGCTCACGTTTGGGGTGGCTGGGCTGGGGGAGTGGCTATACAGCAGCCCGGTTCTTCTCTTCCCCTCGGACTCCCAAAGTTCAGCTGCTCACGTTTGGGGTGGCTGGGCTGGGGGAGTGGCTATACAGCAGCCCGGTTCTTCTCTTCCCCTCGGACTCCCAAAGTTCAGCTGCTCACGTTTGGGGTGGCTGGGCTGGGGGAGTGGCTATACAGCAGCCCGGTTCTTCTCTTCCCCTCGGACTCCCAAAGTTCAGCTGCTCACGTTTGGGGTGGCTGGGCTGGGGGGAGTGGCTATACAGCAGCCCGGTTCTTCTCTTCCCCTCGGACTCCCAAAGTTCAGCTGCTCACGTTTGGGGCGGCTGGGCTGGGGGGAGTGGCTATACAGCAGCCCGGTTCTTCTCTTCCCCTCGGACTCCCAAAGTTCAGCTGCTCACGTTTGGGGTGGCTGGGCTGGGGGAGTGGCTATACAGCAGCCCGGTTCTTCTCTTCCCCTCGGACTCCCAAAGTTCAGCTGCTCACGTTTGGGGTGGCTGGGCTGGGGGAGTGGCTATACAGCAGCCCGGTTCTTCTCTTCCCCTCGGACTCCCAAAGTTCAGCTGCTCACGTTTGGGGTGGCTGGTTTGGGGGAGTGGCTATACAGCAGCCCGGTTCTTCTCTTCCCCTCGGACTCCCAAAGTTCAGCTGCTCACGTTTGGGGTGGCTGGGCTGGGGGGAGTGGCTATACAGCAGCACGGTTCTTCTCTTCCCCTCGGACTCCCAAAGTTCAGCTGCTCACGTTTGGGGTGGCTGGTTTGGGGGAGTGGCTATACAGCAGCCCGGTTCTTCTCTTCCCCTCGGACTCCCAAAGTTCAGCTGCTCACGTTTGGGGTGGCTGGGCTGGGGGAGTGGCTATACAGCAGCCCGGTTCTTCTCTTCCCCTCGGACTCCCAAAGTTCAGCTGCTCACGTTTGGGGTGGCTGGTTTGGGGGAGTGGCTATACAGCAGCCCGGTTCTTCTCTTCCCCTCGGACTCCCAAAGTTCAGCTGCTCACGTTTGGGGTGGCTGGGCTGGGGGGAGTGGCTATACAGCAGCACGGTTCTTCTCTTCCCCTCGGACTCCCAAAGTTCAGCTGCTCACGTTTGGGGTGGCTGGGCTGGGGGGAGTGGCTATACAGCAGCCCGGTTCTTCTCTTCCCCTCGGACTCCCAAAATTCAGCTGCTCACGTTTGGGGTGGCTGGGCTGGGGGAGTGGCTATACAGCAGCCCGGTTCTTCTCTTCCCCTCGGACTCCCAAAGTTCAGCTGCTCACGTTTGGGGTGGCTGGGCTGGGGGAGTGGCTATACAGCAGCCCGGTTCTTCTCTTCCCCTCGGACTCCCAAAGTTCAGCTGCTCACGTTTTCAATTACCTATGGTCTACTTGTTACTTTTTTTCCTCACTGATTTGAATTGGCTAGTCTAGACTTCCTGCTCCCTTATACTTACAGTGTTTAAATAAACAATAGATAGGATCCAAATATCTAAACAAAGCCACAAATATTTTTGTTGTGCACTTTAACTTTTGTAATTTTACATTCCAGTAGCAACTGATCAGTAGAATACCAAGGGGACATTAATAAGCTTAGAAATATGGGTGTGCGTGTTTGAAACAGAGAGTAAACCCATGGTTTCTACAAGTAATATTAATATATTCAGAGAGTATACAAGCAATAACTTATAATAATGCATAATTGAGCAGAAACTTAATTATGCCCCATTACTCATCAGATTGGAAAGGACTCTGTAGATTTATTTAAACATGAATGCCAAGAAACAACACATGCATTCCTTTCATACATTTTAAAGGGATTTTTCTCCCTTTTTGTTTATACAAACGAACACAATTCCCAGCATCATTTGTTATGTCTTTTAGTTATCTGCCACGATAAGCCAGACCAGAACAATTTGAAAGTCAGAACAAGCTTTAACTTTGTATCCATTACAATCAATGAGAACATTGTCCTGAACTGTAACAGAGTCAAATTATTCAAATCACAATTCTCAGGTCATAGACTCACACTAACAATAAAGAGTATCTATTAATCTATGTGTTCTTTTAAACCAGAGTCAAGAAGTAATAAAAGAAACTTATCTCACAGGGTTGTGGTGGAGAAAACAGGAGGCAGTAATACATTTAGCAACCATAATTGGGCCTGGTAACTAGGTTGTTAAGCAAAGTGCTTGCTTTATAGATTTGAAAAAGTCATAAATGTGAGTAGCTAAATGAGACCGTTATTAAACAAAACTACTTGTATTAGATATGTTTGTCACCTTGAGTTATACATAAAAAAGGTGGAATTATCCTGTGACAATACCTCTAATACCATAAAACATCTTCCTATCCCAGATCCTTGGGAAGGATTTGATAGGGGGGTAAAAATGCCAAATCCAGTTTGAACATTTGGCTGACTGTGTGACTAACCATAATTGGGGGGGGGGGGAAATCAGCACCTGAAAATTGCAAAAGGCAACTTTGCATGAAACAGTTTACATCCAGCAACAGTATCTTTAATGCCCTCAAACAACATCATCTGCCTCTCCCAGGTCCTGGGGAAGGATTCAAAACAGTGGATAAAAATGCCAACTCCAGCCTAAGCATTGTGCTGACTGTGTGATCAATCATCATCATCATCATCATCACCATCATAAATCTGCCTACCCCAGGCCCTTGGGAAGGACTGGATGGGAAGGCAAAAATGCCAAATCCAGTCTAAACTTTTGGCTGACTATGACCAACCATAAAATTGTGACGCTAGAGGTGGTTTCTGAACTTTAAACATTGTAGTCATAGCCCGAAAATCTTCATGGGAGAATTGCACATATGCTGCTATATATGAAGATCATGTAGATGAGTTGTGCCGTTTGTCATCGAAACCCTGAGATTAAGGGGAGGGGGCTAATATCAGGCATTCTGTCTTGCTTAGTGGCAGTAACTGCAAGGAGCTGACAGTTCCGATTGCCTGACACATTGCTTGCACATGTCCCACTGCACGTTAGCTTTAGCACTTTATCATACTAAAGCTGGGAATAAGGTTAGGGACAGACAAAGAACAGAAGAGGCCAGTGGGGAATACTGTAGAGGTCAGGCAGGAGGTCAGGCATACCAACAGAAGGCTAGAGGTTAAAGCTGAGCCCAGGCAAAATTAATGTTGTGCTTTTAGCAGAACAGCAGTAGGAAAATGCAAGTGGGATCACACCAAATAAAAGAGCAAGGGGCTCTGATAAGAGCTATTCAAACTATAACTTTCCTCAATAAATGCAAGACTCAGGCCTAGAGAAGTAAAATGCCCATAAACTTTGAAGTCATGAAGAAAAGCTCAAGTGTCTTGAGATTTCTATCACTGAAGCCTATATCCTCTGTTACCCTTACTTTCTATGAAAGCAGGTTAGCACAAGAATTTCAATCAGAAATTTTCTACATCCAAGAGAATTGTCTTTTGGAAACTACCACTTCCTGCTTCTGTCAACTTCAAGGTCTTCCTTCTCTTGGTTTTCTAACTCCAGAATCTTCCTCCAGGACAGGAGAGGACATCAATCAAGTTACAAGCCAGAAGAAAGCTGAATATCCAAAACCAGATACAGAATTAGAATTCAGTTACCACAATCCATGGCAACAGTTAGGAAAAGCAATGTAGAGGGGGTTCTTTTACTCAATACAGGTTTTATTACATATATAATTTTATATGCCTCATACTTGTTCTTACTCTCAGGTCAATTAATGCTTCCTAGAGTATATTATGTCCCAACTAGTTTAAATACTGTGTCTGACTGTTAATAATCAGGTGGGAAGTATTTTTTCCCCAGGCAGGAAATATTGCCTAGAAGACAATTTTCTTCAAATGTTAGCATGCTTGACTCTTGGAGATCTAAAATGTTGAAGGGCTGCGTACAGTGGCTAGTCCATTTTCATAAATGATGGTCTAGAATTTTAAGTTTTCTGGTGATGTGTTAATCCCCATATCTTTGGTGACCCAGAATAATCAACCAGCTGACCAGAACAAAAGCAACCATATACATCATTAGTATCCAGATTTCTGTCTGATATTCAAGGACTAATTTATTAATCATATGGCAGCAAGTCTCACAAAATTTAGAGCATCATCCTCCAAACCTGGCTGGTAGACCTACTGTACTACTTTTATATTCAGATAATGCAGCCATCATTTCTATTTCACCCATTGGCTTGAAGAGAAACCCTAAGTCAAGTGCGCAAACTATTTAATTATTAATTAACAAAAAATAAAAACCATGATTGTTTCAAAAAGCTTTTTAGACAGAAGTATAGGAGACAAGTGAAAGGGAATAACATTGAATGGGTTCAGGCCTTCAAATATCTGGGACTTGTTTTCTATGCCACTGGCTTATGCAGGCTCCAAACTCAACCTGTATAAGAGGTCAGTAGTTGCCATACTAAGATTTTTCTGTATGATAGAAGGTAATCACATACCTAGTGGACTAAAAGTATTTGAAGCCAAAGTAATAATGCAGCTGTCTTAAAACTTCCAAATATGTGCATATAAGAATTTAGAACCATTAGATGTTGCCCTCCACCACCAGTTGTACAATCTGTTTTACACTTTGTATAGAAACTACTTGGTACCACCCCTAAGGCACTGTAGAGTCTTTTCTGATGTATTGATTTCAATGGGACTGATGGCCAAAGCATCTTTCAAGCAACATGCCAGATATATAGTCCTGCAAAATGAAGCCAAGTTCCACCATATATTAAGTGAATTCACAAAAATGTACAATATTATTCCTCAAAACACAAGATCTTTTACACTAGCCTTCCCTAATGCTCTTTTGGAAGGAAGATTCTAGAATATACCTAAAGAGCTGCTGCTACCTCTGTCCCTCTGGTGAAGAAGAAATTGTAAATGTGGGTCATGTGTTACTACTGCCTTTTTAATAGAAATCTACAAGACATGTATATTTCTCCATTTACCATATGATACCCAGTCAGGTTGGAGGCTGATTACCTTAGTCTTTTGCTAACTGACCAGAAGGCAGAGATTTTAGATACAGTAGTGGCCAAAATTGTGGAAACCTTTTGGGGAAAGTATTTTTGAGGTTTAATGGCTAATAACACCACTTTTTTTTGGAGTAGTACCATAAAATTATATATCAATGAAAAGATAATTTAATCAAGAATGTAATACAACATAGTATTCTATTTATTATCTGTACATATTCTATGAAAAGTTATAGCCAAATAGCCAGAAAAACGAAGCACAACTTGCTTAGGTTGATATCAGGTAGCTTTCCTTCATCTGATTGTAGCCAATGAGCATGAGTGTTTAGAGAGCCAATCAGGTGTCATCTTGTTTTGGCAATGAGCCAATCAGATCACAGTAGGATTCAGTTACTGATGTCATGCATTGAAGCTGAGAGGAGGACATTTGTCAGTGTGTTATGTGATCGCTATCAAGTTGGTTGGGTTTTTTTGTGTTCTTTCATTTAGTGAGCTAGTAAAATGTAAAAAAATTAAACTAATGGTGCAAAGAGTTGACTGGTTGCCCAGAAAGCGATGTAAAGTAGTATTATTAAGTGAACAAGGCTACAGTTATAAAGAAATTAGAAGAAAAATTGGTGGAAACTTAACCAAAGGTGGCATTTCTACTGTACACTTTTCCCAAAATGTTTCCACAATTTTGGCTACTACTGTAGGGTAGTCCAGTTTTGTGTCAGAGCTATGATCAAAGATAAATAGCTGTGCCATGTGAAGTGATGCTGAACTTTGCCTACGTTGCCATAATTCAATATATCTTATAATCCTGTCTACCTTATACAAGAGCATTCCATGTCTTATCTTGGTATTTTCTTGCTGTGGTTGGTTGGATCATAACTCTCATAATACCAGTCAAGCCCTAGTAGGGCTTCAGCAGGTACAAGGCTCAATACAGTATAAGTTGGGATAACTTTACATTCTCATAAAAACTTATAGATTTTATAGATCCTCTTTTACATCTTCGCTATATATCTATAGTTATCTATCTTAATTAAGTAAAATATTTAAGACTATAGTTTGTAATTTTATAAGTTTCCGTCTGGCTTTAATCCATATACTTTGCAATTCTATGACAATAATTCTTAATTTTTACTTTTGTATTATTTAAGTATGATGTTTTACTTCTATTTTAGAACAATTGTTATGTTGCTTTATGTTGGTCTATGACCAAAATAAGCAATTAAACACAGAGACTAATGAATTAATTGGAAATAGTGATCACGATGTAATTCCTGTGAAATACATGAGTGCACCAAAGGGGGGGGAAGACTACTATTAGTACATTTGATTTAAAAAGAAGTGATTTCTATCTAGTAAATGTTTTTTAAAAATGCTTAGAGATCTCAGTATTTTAAAAAATACTAACCAGAATACTTTACAATACATTTGAAGCAAGCTAATTAGAATATTGCATATTGAAGCTAAAACGTAGATTAGAGGCTCTCTTGTGTCTAGCTTAGGACCTGGTGTTTACAGTATAGTGATCCATCCATGTAATTCTGGTGGAAGCAATGTGGAAGTCATTTGCCATTGCCTTTTTTCAAAGGTTTTTTTTTTTCAGTTTCCCATATGTGCTTTCCTGATCCAACTAATACAGCCAAGCTCTTTGCTCAGCAATGTTAGTTAAAAGCTACTTACAGTTAGAAGCTGCAACTAACCAGAATACTTTACAATACATTTGAAGCAAGAACAGTTGGGGGGAGTTGGCAGGCTATCAGACAATAGATATCTACAGACAGAAATGGAATTGGAAGATGCAAGATAGTTGTCAAGACTGCTATAACATCGGATGTTCTTGCTTGACATAAATGAAGAAGCAAACCTGTTTTATTTAACCTGTATATCACTTCTAGAGTTAAAGTCAAACAATGTTAGAATAGAGGGTGGGAAAGTATGTAATTGGGAATAGCCACAACCATATCTCAATACAGTATTTCCAAAGTCAAATGTAACTAGAGGAGTTACGGGAGGGAAAGTTCGCACTTCAAACTAATTGGAGAACGTGATCGAATGAAGGAGTGAGTTATGCTTTGTTATGGATGATTGGGGGAGGGAGGATTCAGTTTTTGACTACATTATGTACATGCGGAAGCTATGTAGCAATAAAAGGATTCTTTAAGGTAAAAAAAGCCTCAAAGTTCTTTGAAAAGCTGCTTCTTTCAGAACCATGACAATAGTGATACAAACAGAGGTAACCAGATGAAATCATAGCCCCCCCCCCGTGACAAATCCATAACTAAATAAATCCCTGGGTCCAGACAATATCCACACAAGGATACTGGGTGGATACTCAGAATTTAATACAGTAAAAACAAATGTGAAGTTGCTGATCTTCTAATGCAAACATTCAACTTTTTCCTAGAAAATATCTTTTGACTCTGAGGACTGGCAAATAAATAACCTAGCCCCCTTGCATTTTTCCTAATTCTAATGCATTCTCAAATGCAGATAGTGTATTTCACTCCTGTTCAGTACTTGAGGGAGGGAGGAAAGCATGTCATTTTCTATTTAACTTCAAGGCTGCATTTGAGCAATTCAGGTGTGCCAGATGCAGCAAAGATAGCTGAGCTAACAGATTAAGCAGGGATTCTATCAGAAAATCAGTCCAGTCTAAGATCAGGCACTGAGCCTTGCAGTTCAGAAGTAGCTGCCACAGCAGCAATGGGAGAATGGAAGTGGAGAGGGAACATCTCTGCTGTATTTGCTTCCTTGGCTGGGCAATAGTCTAAATCTCTCCATGTTTCTTCAGAATAAAGCCTAGCTGGAAGAATTTTTAAAAAACCCCATCAAATTCAGTCTAGGCAAGGAGTCCTGGGCTCAGGGCATATTCTCTGCAGGGTTCTGGCACTCAAGGTCTGTTTGTTGTTTTCCTGAAGGACCCAGAGTTGGGTATACTTCAAAGAAAAGCTGCAGAAAAGCAGAGGAGAGTTAAATGACCTAAAATGCATCACGAGAAGTCATCAAACTCTAATTGCAGTTGGGTTGCCAATAAATTTAAAATAATAATAATGAGCAGGTTAAAATAGTGTAGGTTTTACTAATACAGACTTATAAAATCTTGGCTCATAACACACCAGATGTAACTGTGGTTGAAACAAAGGAAGTGTGGATAATTGATATGGCGCTATACTATACTAGGGAATAGTCAAATAAAAGACAAAGAATTGGAAAAGATAACAAAGTACCAAGATCTGAAAATAGAAATTGAGACATTATGACGTAAACTGGCCATGGTAGTCCCAGTTGTTATTGGCACACTGGATACCATACCAAAACTACTGGATAGAAAATCTGCACATTGAGAAAATTACTGTCAATTGCAAAAGGCCATACTGCTCGGATCTGCACATATACTATGCTGCTATATTGCAGCAGCCTAGATTCTTGGAAAGAACTTAATGCATAATAAGGCCAACACCAGCTAAATAACTTTCAGCCATAGTTTTACATTATTGGGAATAAATAATAGACACTTTGAAATATGAATTATTATAAAATTATATATATGACATTGTTCAGTTCAAACCTTCCCTCCCCAAAAAAGAAACATATAAAAGAAAGGATGAAATTTATTTTAGTAACAAGAAAGCAAGCCCATGTTACAATTGTGTTTCTTTCAAATAAACAGAGGGATGTTCAAATAAACAGCTATGGCTGTGGTGGCGAACCTATGGCACGGGTGCCACAGGCGGCATGTGGAGCCGTCCCTGTGGGCACGCGCGCCATCGTCCCACAGGGAGGCCGGGCCAGGCTGCTTCCCTCCGCCTCTCCACATGTGCCTGCACTCTTGCTCTCTCTTGACTGTGGGGGGGGGTGCGAAATCGCTCTGGAGGCATAGATCCGGGTGGCAGAGGCCACTCCTACCCAGTGGGCCACGCCTACCCAGAGACCCATGCCCACCCGGCACCCGGCAATACATAAGTGGGTTTTGGGTTGCAGTTTGGGCACTCGATTTCTAAAAGGTTCGCCACCACTGAGCTATGGGATTTGTGTTCCTGCCTCATAGCTGCATTTTAGTTACCTATGCATTTTAATCTAGATGGCTGAATATTGAATATATTAGTATTGTCATCATGGCATTCTACAGACCAGTTAATTTTGCTGTATCGACAACTGAATTTGAAATGAACTTGTTTCTCAAAGATCACCCAGGAAGTTAATTTTTGAAACTGAAATCAGGATCTGAAGCAAGTAGCTTGTGTTCTTTTATATCAGTGGTTAAGAAGATGCCCTACAAAACACACATGCACTGAAATGTACTACACACTGTGAGAAATACTGGTGTGATAAAGTACCCACTTTGGCGAGTTCATAGGTCAAGTAATAGAAAAGTTTTAAATGAGCTCTTCTGAGCTCACAATACTTGTTTCAAATTCGAGACAGGTTGTTCCAGCATTACTGGAAGCATCCCAATACTGCTCCAGCCATTCCAGAAGTGTTTTATGCTCAATTGTTGTAATTTGTGTTCAGAATGGGAGCTTTGGATCTTGAAATGGGGATGGTTCAAGTTTCAGATTGGCTAAAACAGCACAGAGATATTACAGAAAAGTCAGGAAAAAAAATGTCATGAACTAGGGTATTTTGATACTAGGGCATCCCCTCTCAGAATGTTTTGAATTCAATGTGTTCTTCTTGAGGCATAAATGCCAACACTTTCTATAAAGGAAAAAAATTAAGAAGCAGGTGATACAGAAGATGCCTGAAACATGGAAAAGGATAACTAGCCATTTCTATCTTTCCAGCAGATATTGCTATAAGTTTTCTCTTCTGCAATTATCAGCAATATTCTGAGAACAGAGTGCAATATTATATCGTTTCTTTTCACACTTTTAGTGTTTGGATCTCCAGAAAGCCGTTTTCACACATCATGGAGTTTATCTTTAACTAATGAAAGTAAAGCCGGTACAGTATTACTGGTAGCACCCCTGAAATCTGAGTTTAAAACTATCACAAAAAAGGATGATACACAGGGCAGAGGGAGATGCTATCAACCATCCTCAGGGAAACTAATAGACTTTTTTTCTTTCTTTTTTGAGTCCTTAGGATGTTGTAAACAATTTATGTTTCAAGTGCTAGCCACTGTATTTCATTGGATGGAGACAAACAGGAGAAAATCTTAAACTGAAATTAGGAGATGGGGGGTCATTGGGCTGAAGGCTCAGGTTTGTCCCCATTTCTCTTTCAGACCTTAGAAGTTCAGCCCCTGAAACAAGGGATTTGTAACTCCACTTTATCTTGAGATGTTCTTTGGAAAAACAGTGAAAGAAAGAAATTGACAGAAAATGAAGCATTTAAATCTTTGCAAATGCTGTGTTTTGCCCTTTTGGAAACCGATCCCCAAAGCCCTCCACATCTGGATCTGTTAAAAAAAAGTTTCCATTTGCAACTTGTTTTTTAGGCTGGTACAGCATATAAGAGCTGGAGAACTAGTAAAAGCAAAGGAGACTATGGAAGGGCTTACCTTAACTTTGCAGAAAGGGCAGATCTGCTTTTGCCCAAGAGCGCCCAGAACTTGCGGGGACTCCCCTCCAAACTTCGTTTTATCTTTCTTCTGAAGTTTCTCCGACTGCCCCGAGTCCTTCAGCTGAGCGATGCAGTCTTGCAAAAAAAAAAAAAAAAAGGAAAAAAAGGGGAGGAAAAAAAATGCGTGGGGAGGGTTGTCTGAAGCTTAAAGGGGCGGGACTGGGGGGGAGGAGGATGCCCAGAGCGCCCACTGCCTGGCTAGAGCCTCTGGTTTGTTTTTTTATTGCCCCCCAGAGTATTCGTCACAGGATCCTAAACCGAGCCTTTTTCTCCAGCTCTGCAGCGGTTCTTTTAAAACAACAAGAAGCCTTTGCCAGGAATGAGGTTTTGCGGTTGTTGATTTAATCCTACTTTGGGTTGAAACTTTTTGGATCGTATTCGCAGACAGAGACAGAAAGGATGGAAAAGGGAAAGGCAGAGAGAGAGAGAGAGAGAGAGAGAGAGAGAAGAACCCTTTTGCTTCTTTTCCTTTCTGGAGGAGAGAGAGGCAAATTAGGGATCGGGGCGGAAAGGGGGGGGCTAGCTTCAAGTAACTGGAACTGGGAGACGCAACAAATGTTGCAGCCCAAAGAGGCGGCAGGTCAAAAAAAAAAAAAAACATCGGAGGGAAACGAGAGGGAGGAAAGCTGGTGTGAACGGCCCGGATTCCCTCCTCCAAACGGAACAACCCCATCTGAATCGGTGCGTGCACGTGTCGGTGCACGGTGCAGAAGTCTACCGTCCGTTCAAAACTGGGCTTTTAAGGGTCGCGAGCTCTCAACCCCATCTCTCTCTCTCTCTGGTGTGGGTGCCTGCTTTTGATTCTGGCCTCCCTTCCCCCCCCCATTCCTTCTAGCCTCCATCTTTCCCTCCTCCCTCGGTTCGCCCCTTTCTCAGGATATGAGGAAATGTTTAGAAAATCCGCGGCCGACGCCAGCCGCTGACTCATGTTTTCATTAAAGAAGGGAGGCCTCGCGCCACATGTGAGGAGCGCTGCCCGCGCGCCCGCTCCTCCTCCTCCTCCTCCTCTGGCCCCGCCTCCACTCCCCTCCCTCGCACCTCCTTGGCGCGGAATGGGAAGCCTGGAGGGGCGTCCGGACCGGAGGAGGTGGGGGGCGGGTGAGGCACACGTAGTGGGGCTTATCGGCGGAGATAACTTCGAGTTACTGACCTGCCTTGTTCTTTGTTTGCTGAGAGGGAGGGATCGCTGTTTTATCACCTTAAAAGGGGTTGTTTTTTTGTTTCTGTTTTTTGCAAAGGACACAACCAAGGGCTGGTTGACACAGAGACCCTCGGTGGGGACCCGCGCATGTGAATCACAGTTTGCTTTCTGGGTCGAAAGCTTCCCCGAATAGGGGCTGTTTAGGAGGCCCCGAGAGCCTCCTGTATAAAAGGCCATATGGTGGGTGGGTGGGTTGTTTGAGTGAAGGCATGAAGAAAAGAAACGAGATACGGGTTTTTGCTCTGTGGGCTTTTGATGAGCTCAGAACAAATTCCTCCAGGAGCCATTCTACTAGTGTTTAAAAATACACCAGGCTCGATGCCTCCTGAGAATACGGGCCAGCCGAGAAAATAAATCAATGGATCGTGAAAGAAATCAAGCCAGAGTTCTCACTCAGGGCACAAATGACCAGGGTCAGATGATCCTACTTTCTGAAATGTTATCTAAAGACTTGGGTCTCTGGAAAAAGCTCTAATATTGGGAAAAGGCAGAAGGGAAGATAGAAAGTGGATAGACTCAGTTAGGATGGTGAGGGGAGCATATTGGAAGAGCCAAAGGACCAGGATAGGAACAAACTGCATTAAAAAAAAGTGTGTGATCCCTGTGGGTCAACAACTGGATGATACATAATCAGCCTAAGCAGGCTCCTGTACCTGACTGAACATATTTAAGTTTGGATGATACCCAGGAGTGAACATGGTTAATATGTGGATGGGAGATCACCAGAAATCTCAAGGACTTAAGACGGTATCCTGGAAGATGACTATAGCAAACTGTCCTTTTGTTGCTGAGGGGACTGGAGGCTAAAACATAAGGAATGGTTGCTGGAATTGGGTATGTCCAGTTTAATGAAGAGAAGGATGAGAGGGAACATGATAGCAGTGTTCCAATATCTCAGGGGCTGCCACAAAGAAGAGGGAGTCAAGCTATTTTCCAAAGCACTTGAAGGCAGGACAAGAAGCAACAGGTGGAAACTAATCAAGGACAGAAGCAACCTAGAACTAAGGAGAAACTTCCTGACAGGTAGAACAATTAACCAGTGGAACAACCTGCCTCCAGAAGCGGTGAATGCTCCAACACTGGAAGTTTTTAAGAAGAAACTGGACAGCCATTTGTCTGAAATGGTATAGGGTTTCCTGCCTGAGCAGGGGGTTGGACTAGATGACCTCCAAGATCTCTTCCAACTTTATCATCATTATTATTACTACTACTATTATATTATTATTATTATTATTATTATTATTATTATTATTATTATTATTATTATTATTATAAAAAGCAACTGTACGTATCTGAAGTTACCAGAGATGAGCTTTGCTCAGAGAACATGTATTAAAAACTAAATTTTCAGGGATTCGTTAATGTAATACCTTTTAAAGTAAATGTATATAATTTGAATATGGCAAATATGTAGAGAATGAAAAATACATGGGCATAGTATTCTTAATTGTTTTGCTCAAAGTTGGTAAATTAAAAAAAATCTCACAATAACTTTCAGGAGCCAATTTTTTGAAAATGGTAGTGAAATATTAAAGAGTTAAGCTATGAACACTTCATAAACTCTTCACTATACTCTCTTAAGTATCCTTGGATAGTCACCAGTAAATTAAACCAATACATTTAAAAAGCCAGTCTATTACCTTTAGTAGGATGCTATCTCATTGTCATTAATTCAAATATAGTTCCACTGCCAATCCAGATGCCTTCTGCATGGGGTAAAGAAGAGAGTGCTCTTTTATCCTTGATTTCAACTACAAAATATCTTGAGCCAGCCTGTTTAGGGCCAAACAAAAAAGTCATAAAGATATAAACACAGTTTCATGTTCTCTGAAACATAGCATATATAAATATGACTGATATCATATTTATCATATCTAATACCACTGAATTTGGCATCATTAAAGGACACATTCAGTTCTTGGAGTGTCAACATCTTTCTTGATTTCACATCTAAGCAGCAATCATATGTCTATGCCAGTGGTGGCGAACCTATGGCACAGGTGCCAGAGGCGGCACTCAGAGCCCTCTCTGTGGGCACGCACGCCCTCACCCCAGTCCTAGGCCTTCAGCTGGGTTTTATAAACCTTTTTGCTTAAGGTCTCCGCTGCCGTGTGCAAAAAAAAGGTTCAATCAATCAGTCAATTTCAACTTCTGGCGGGGGAAAAAAATCTTGCAAAGTTGGAATTGATTGATTGAACTTTTTAGTCCCACCCAGTCTGCCATTACCACCACAGCCACGCCCAGCCAACAGGCCATGCCCAGCCAATGGGCCACACCCACCCGGCACCTGACAATGCATAAGTGGGTTTTGGGTTGCAGTTTGGGCACTCGGTCTCTAAAAGGTTCGCCATCACTGGTCTATGCTATGAATTGATCTACAAATATGGCTGAAATCCTCTAATAATACACCCCATTGAAATAAGTGGGGCTAATTTCTCCGTATTCATGTTCATGCAATTTACTAAATACATTATTCTATATTCAGAGTTAACTTACTCAGTTCAGAAGTTGCACAATGCAGCCTTGTTTGCCTAGGTTAGCGTAGGTGGAATTTGAGAAAACACACAGTGCTTAGCAGAGAAGCACCAGGCATAAATCTGGGTGTAATTCAAGAGGATGGCTTTTATCTATAAAGTCCTTCAAGGGCAGCTTATCTCCAATTATCTCTGTTGTTGGCAAGCTCCGGGCCCCATTGCTAGCTTTAGATAATGTTCTGTAATATGCTCCAGGAGACCTATCTTCTCTCTTGCTGTTCCCGACCTACCGGTATAAAACAACAGATGCCCCCCTTCAAGATCCAGCTAGCTCTGACCTGCCAAATTTTTAAAAGCTATTAAATACCTATTATTTTCTCCACAGGGTCTGGGTCTGGGTCTGGGATTGGTATGACATACTAGAAGATTTTGCTTTTCCCCCAGCACTTTTGCTATTTACATGTCTTTGTTTTTATTTTTATGTCTTTTAATTATGTGGTTCTAAAACATTATATTGTTCTTCAGTGTTGAATGCTGCCCTGAATTGTGTATTGAATGGGTGTCTATAGAAATTGTGGCGATAAACAAAATCAGAGGCTTCTCTATCAACTTTTTTTTTCAGAAGCTGCTAAATGCTTGCTTGGATGCATCCTTTTTAAACTTAATGTTGGCCTGAATGACTAAAGCAAACTGAGTTTATAAATGGAATTTAAAGCCATCACAGAGTATAGTTTAGTTTAGTTTATTGATTAGCCCATAGGCCATATCAAAATACAGAGTTCCAAACACAAATTATTAATAAAATCCTATATAAAAATAGTTCAAAATAAATTTGATATGTAGATAAGTAAAATAAGATAAAGTTATGTTTCAGTATCACACCTTCAATCTATCCTAATCTATCCCATATATGCCAATCTCAGCCGAATCATTTTACTCAAGTACTAAGCCCGATTAAATGTTGTTTTCAGATTCTGGCCACACATAAGGTATGTTGTTTCGATATGGGGTTCCCAGTGGGTCATCCATTTAATATATGAACCAAGGTATCTGTCTCTCTTCCTCTTATACAAACAAAAATCAAAAGTATGTGAGTCATACTTCTACCTCTGCCGCTAGCAAATGCAGATACATCCATCATATCTAACCTTATTTAACCATTGTATCGACCTGTTTGAATCTCGCTTGTGGAAGTATCTCCCTAAGAAGTTTTGGTAATTGTAACTTTAAATAGCTGCCTGTTTGAAAAATACATTTATATTTATTCAACCATTTCAAGTTACCAGCCTTACTAAAAATAGCTATATCATTTTGTGCTTCTATGTCCACGATTCTTTGAGCAACTCTTTTTTTTTTTAACTTGTTCTCCTGATGCACAAAAAACAGGGAGGCCACAGCTTCTTATAAAATTTTTCAGTTTAGTAATCCAAGAAGTTTGTAGTTGTGATTTTATCTGTTCTATAAACCTAACTTAGGGACTCTATCAGTCCCTATCCATTTTGTTGATTTTGCACCCGTAGTTATATGCTCTGATTCTAGACAGTGCGCGAATTGCATAAATTCCCAATTCAGCTGTAATTCTGCAGAATAGCGTATATGATTGAACAGACTTACAAGTAGTCCTCACTTAACAACAGTAATTGGAATTGCAGTACTGAATTTCCATCACTAAGCAACATGATCAGAAAACACAGTGTGATTGCTTAGCACCAGCAATCCTGGTAGTCCCCTTTGCTGCTGTTAAGCAAAGATCACAGGTCATTATTCCAGGACCTCAAGTGACTTTGACTTGTGACTTCCTGCTGGCTTCCAACAGGCAAAGTCAATAGGAGTTGAAAGTCCTGCACTGTTTTCAAGCAGGCCAACAGACAGGTGAGTGGCATGGAGTGTGGCCAGGTGAGGTGTGATGTTGCTGCATGAGTGTGGCTGATTGAAATTGCTTTCATGCACTTAACAATTTGTTTATGATGCTCTTCACTTCTTTCTTCTGGTCCTCCATTTAGCAGCTGAAAGATACATGGAGTTCAAAACAAACAGCTTCAGTCTCTGCCAACTGAGTTTGTTAATCTTTAAAAAAGACTCATCTTTAGGCCAGCATTGGCTGATTTCTTTTACCCTGGAAGGACTTTTGAGCATGTTCCAATTATTTTTATTGTTTTTTTGACATATTTTTTTTCAGAAAGCACGAAGCTTAAGACTTCTTGTAAGTCAGCTACTATACACCATACCCCTAGAGCCAAGCTGTTTGTTAACTCACTTATTTATTTATTCTTCTCTTGGTGGAATGTGTAGTAACTTGGCAGTAATAAATAAGCTTGCATGGGCACTATGGAGTGCAAGGGGGTGGGTGGGTATTCCCTGGGATCTCTATTCTTCAAGAGAAATAGCAACAAGAGCAGCTTATAGGTGCAATTTGCAGCCTTCTCTGCCAGTTTCCCATAAATGGCAATTGCAACTGGCAGTCGCAAATGGCAACTACATCAGATGCTACAACTATCATAAGCGCTAGCTAGTTTTTAAGTGCCCAGATTGCAATTATGTGTCCCGAACCGTACGGCAACAGCCAGAACTTCGAAGACTGGTTGTAAGTACCACTTATTCACCGCCATTGCAACTTCAAACAGCCGCTGAATAAGTGGTTGTTAAGCAAGCTTTGTGCAGATGACATTTTTATGTTGCAAATTCCTCAGAATTTAAAGTACAAGTGGAAATTGTAAGCATCCTAAAGGTTGGAGGTTTTCTTTGATCCATGTGTAAGGTATACCTGTGATAACTAAGTATTTAGCTGCATGTTGAAGGGAAGAGAAGTTTTGTAGCATTACACAAATGCAACGATTGTTGGAAGTCCATATGCTGTATTAATTCCTGAGCTCGGATGGCCTCTCAAATAGCAACAACAGGGAAACAACAATAGCTCCAGGGGAGAGAAATATTTTCTATAGGCTCCATATGCTCCTCTTGGAGCACTGAAACTAGATCATCTTGAACTATTTTTATCAGTCTGGAAATTGGTGCAATATGGTCCCGAGATGAAAGAGCAAATGGTTTATTTTATCTGCAATAATGGCAAGGAATTCTGAAATGGAGCCCAGAGTGAAGCAGGAAGTTCTGTAGTGATGTCTGGAGATACACATATCCAGGGCCCGGATAACCGTTCTACACAGCTCTCTCCTGATACCCGTGGATTTCCCATTTGAAAGTTGGGGAAGTTTCCCCCTTTAAGAAAGCCTGCAGACTCTGCATCACGAGTAGTAGCACGGGATTATTTGAAATCTTTCTTTTGTCATTTATTTCTCATAACAAAGAGTTCCCCAGGCAGCACCTTCAGATGAATTAGACTGCAGGTCCCATCTTTTCTAGCTTTAGAAATACTTGCTGGATTGGTGGAAATCTAGAGGGTGACAAGTTGAAGAAGATTGCATTAATTTGTGTGATGATAAAACAGGGGTTTTTTTTTCTTCCTTTTGAGAGGGAATTCCTGTATTTTTTTATATAGCAGACAAAGATAAATGACTGGGCTGCACACATTTTTCCATTAAGGATAAATAGTCTCTTGGATGTGAATTCTACAGTGTAAGTCATGTCTTTTATCTTCATAAGAAGGCCGAGACAAGAATTAGTCAATAAGGCTAGGATATTTAACTGTGCTTAAAAGTATCTTCATTTTAAAGAGGCATTCTTGAATTCATGCCTCATTTTGAAAATATGATCCCAGTAAGTGTTGCTAATTCAGTTTGAGCCCTGCAAGGAATGCTGTACTCCTTACTTATTAGAGATTTGGGCAAGGAATATTTTATTGGAACATTGAGTGCATTCAAAATTAGAATGTCTTCTGTGTCTTCCGTGCTTTTTGAATGCTCTGAAGAATTGATTTAGAAAATTTATTTTGCTGCCTACTCACACATGGCGATTCAAGGTGGCTTACATGGATATAAAAACACCATATAAAAACAATAAAAAATAAGAAGAAAAATAATAAAATAATAGTGCTCCCTACCCCAGTGACAACACACAATCAAACTAGCCATTTAATGGGTTCCACCCCCCTCTGGGTTCCCCAGGCCCACTGGCAGAACCAGGTTTTCAGCGCCTTCTGAAAGAGTGTTAGAGCAGAGGCTAGTCTAATCTCTGGGGGAATGATGTTCCAGAGAGAGAGGGAGCCACCACAGAGAAGGCCCTTCTTCTGGATCCCGCCAGATGTATCTCCTTAGGGGATGGGACCTTTCCTCCCCACTCTAGTGGGTCAGGTAGATGTGACCATCAAGAGACAGGCCCTCAGATAACCTGGTCCCAAGCCATGAAGGACTTTAAAGGTGACAACCAGCACCTTGAATTGCATCCGGAAGCAAATCGGCAACCAATGCAGTTCCCACAGGAGAGATGACAATGTGCACACTGAGGTCTGCACAAAACCATGCAGGCTGCTTCATTTTGCACCAATTGGAGCTTCCAGATGCTCTTAAGGGCAGCCCCATGTAGAACGTGTTGCAATAGTCAAGACGGGAATTGACTAAGGCATGGGTTGGCAACCCGCGGCTCCAGAGCTACATGCAGCTCTTTCAGCCATCTCCTGCGGCTCCCAGCCCATGTGCATTTCCCCCCCTAAAAAAATGGGACTAAAGAAGTTCAACCAATCAATTCAAACTTCTCACGAAAAAAAAACTTTGTGAAGTTTGAATTGATTGGTTGAACTTCTTTGTTTGTGGGACTGCCCACAAGCCATTTGTGGGACTTCTTCTCTTTCTTCAGACTGCACGGACTGTTAGAAAGGTGAGTAGGCCCTTTTCTCTGGGGACTTGCAGTAGGCCAGGAGAAGGAAGGGAGCGCCGGCCACTCTGCCGCCCAGCCCGGGAGAAAGCATCGGGGTGGTGACGGCACCTCCTCCTCCAAAGAGGCACCTATCGGCTCCGAGGCATAGAGGCAAGCCATTTTGCTTGTGATGCTTTCAGTTTCCAAAGTGGCCTCGGCATCACCCGGCCGGCATGCTTGCTTGGGGGGAGCTGAGCCTGGATTGGCTGGTGCACACCTCCCAGCTCCGAGGCACAAAGGCAAGCTGTTGCTTTGCCTGATGCTTTTGGTTTCCAAAGTGGCCTCGGTGTCACCCGGTTGGCGCACTTGCTCAGGGGGGGGCGCTCAGCCTGGATCTGCTGGTGTGCACCTCCCGGTTCCGAGGCAGTGGAAAGCACGTATTCTGATCTCCTGCTGCACAATAAAGTCTGGTGGCTGTCCAGAGGGGAGGTGCTAAAACGCTTTGCTGCAAAGAGGTGAAAACTTACCTGGGCAGCAAAGGGCTCACCTTTCCTGAGCTAGAATGTCCAGAGTGGCTGGAAAAGCTACACTTTATAGTAGATATGACAGCACACCTGAACACACTGAACACAACTGTTCAGGGTAAAGGAGGCACAGCCCTGCACATGCTGGAGGAAGTTTTGGCATTTGAGCGCAAGTTGACAGTGTTTGACAGAGATTTACAGAGAGGTACACTATCTCACTTCCCCTCTTTGCGAGAGTTCAAACATGGTCACAATATGATAAATTCAGAGTATTTGCAGTCTGCAATCATTCAATGCAAACATCATTTGGGAAGCGATTCTGTGAGTTCAGAGAGGAAAAAAACACATTATCTTTCCCTGTCAGTCCCCTGAGCAGCGATCCATCTGCATTGAATATGACTGCATTTGCAGGAGTAAGTCAACCCGATCTGGAGATGGAACTTGCAGACATAGCCGACAAAGATATATGGGTGTCCATGTTCCAACACTTGACAGATAATCTTGAAGATGTTGCCCATCAGAAGGCCAAGCTCGCGCTGAATCACAAATGGAGTGATATTGAAAACCTTCCCAAACAGGACAAGCTTATATTCAACACATGGAATGCCATCCTGTTGGAATATTCATGAGCAGGAAGAGTTATGTGGTAACTCAGTCAGCCAATGTGAAGAAAGTGCTACTGAGTCTGTGCAAAAGGTATTGAATTAGAAGCTGAATTTTCAGTCTCAGGTTTGTCTCTATATCTCTCTGTAAGAAGTCTTCATTGTGCTATGTTGCTGTAAAGAAGAACGTATGGTATTGTAAATATTTTGATATGAATATAAAGAGGTTATTTTGATTCAGCTAAATGCAGTCAACTGTGAAAGCTTCTGATTTATTTTTCACCAACAGAGAAATTAAAATTCTTTAACAGGTTATGGGCCCAGAGTTTACTAAGGACTGCATTGTAATTTAAAGCTGGAAGAAATTGCCTGTGTTTAGAAAGTATAAGAACAAGGCAGAATTAGCAGAATGGCTGCAATGGAATTTAAAGAAAACTCTGTGCCTCGTTTGGGCCAGAAGAATTACATTGTGTGGGCTGCTAAAATGGAATGTTTGCTGAAAGCAAAAGAGCTGTGGTATATCGTAGAAAATCCACCACAAGTGTTTGCAGCTGCTGATCAGAAAAGTCATGATTGAGCAACGGCTTATCTCATTTTGAATTTAGATGATGAACAATTTCTAAATGTTGCAAATTTAAAGACTGCAAAGGAGATTTGGTTGAAGTTGAGAGCTGTGCACATGAATGTTTCTGCATGCAATATAGTGCAATTGTCAAGAAAACTTTACAGGGCCTGTTTGCAACCAGGTGAATCTGTGGAACAGCATTTAAATAAAATGCAAAGTTTATTTTTGGACTTAAAACAACGTGGGATTAAATTCTCAGAAGATTTTATTGGTGTTGAACAGTTTAGATAAAATCTGGGACACAGTTTCTGCGACATTTGAGTGTAAAGAAGAGCAAGAATTAAATTTTGAGGCTTTAAAGGCATGTTTGCTTAATGAAAAAGAAAAGCACAATTTTAGAAGTAGTCATGAAGAGGTGAAATTCCTGAGGAGGAGGTCCAGACTGCAAGTCTCCGGAGAAGAAACAAGCAGATGAGACAAGTTGTATCAAAAGAGAGATTTTGCAAGCAGAGGGCTCAGCAAGAAAAGAATTGCTACATTTGTGGAGCAAACACACATCTGAAAAGGAACTGTTTGCAGAGGAACAATTTGCAGCGAAGTACATTTGTGCAAGCAAAAAAGACTGATTTGCAAAAGGAACATTTTGGTGTTGCAAAAGTTTGCTATAGCAACAACAGGGACAAGTGGCTAATGACTCTGTTAATGACTCTGAATTATTTTGCAGGTTTGTTCCAGTAGCACAAGAAGCTGTGGCTTTGGCAAATGGCCAGAAAGCAAAAGTCATTGGAAGAGGCGATGTAAAAATTCCATATTTGGAATCAAAATTTACCAATGTGCTTTGTGTACCTGAGATGGAACATAACTTGTTAAGTGTGTCTAATTTAGACAAACAAGGAATGGGAATATTTGTGCAGAAAGCATAAAGGAAGATAATCTATATGTATTGCAGGGACAAAAGGTTCAATGTTCCCATATATTTAAGAATGTTGCAGAGCATGATTCGTGTGTTCACTTCTACATAGAAGACTTGGCCATGCAAGCTTTAAAGTTTTGCAGCAAATGCAAGAGTTTGCAGAAGGGCTAAATTTGAAGGGATGCAAAACATATTTGGACTGTGCAGTATGCAAAGCATTGAAGTCAAAGGCATTCCCAGTTAGTAAATATAGCACAAGACAAACAAAAAGAGCTCTAGAGCTGGTCCGTGCAGATCTGGTGGGACCTATGCAAGCCAGTTTGGGAGGAGCAAAATATGCACTGGTAATTGTTGATGATTATAGCAGGTATAGTTTTTTCTACTTGCTTAGAGGAAAGACAGAGGTGCTACAACAATTCAAACAGTGGGTAAGTTTTGTAGATAGAAGGTACAGACAAGTGTGTCAGTTGCAAACTGACAGAGGTACTGACTTTATGTCAACTAAATTCCAACAATGGTTGGGACAGTTGGGGATAAGACACAGACGTACAAATCCTTACACAACAGCAGAGAACGGTGTAGCTGAAAGAAGGAATGGTGTTTTGCAAACAATGAAAGATTCATTATTAGAGGAATCATATAGGGGAGAAGCCATATTGACTGCTAATTATATAGTTAACAGGCTGTGGAGTTCCTCCATTAATAATACTCAACATGCCATTCTATATGGGAGAAAGCCATCACTGGTACATTTGAGAATTTTTGGAAGTACTGCATTGGTACATATTCTGAAGGCAATCAGAAGAAAGGGACAGCAAAAGGCAAGAAAGCTCAGGTTTGTGGGCTATGAGCCAGGGTCAAAAGGATATTGCTTTAGCGATGGAAGTAAAAGAATTGTAATTTCAAGGTCTGCTAATTTTGCAGAACAAAATTGGGACAGAATTAATGCAAACTCTGGGTATGTCTCACTTAATGACGGTGATATATTTAACGACAATAACTCATCTAATGATGGAAAAATGATTATTGAAGATGTCAATGTTCAGGGAGGAGAGGCTGAACAAGACATGAAACCAGAAAGACTTGAGACGAGACACAGGAACAGTTAATACCACGTAGGTCAGAGCGATGTAACAAAGGAATTCCACCTGACAGGTATTCTGCCAGCAAGGTAAAGGTTTGCAATGTGTGGTATGAGCCAAGAAGTTATAAAGAAGTGTTGGCATTACCAAAAGCTGAACAAGAAAGATGGAAGGAGGCCATGAATAAAGAGATGAAATCCATGGGAGACCATGAAGTATTTAAATCAGTGACTTTGCCACAGGAAACCAAAGCTGTGGGTTATAAGTGGGTATATAAGAAAAAGGTATTGCCAAATAATGATGTACAGTATAAGGCCAGGTTAGTGGCACAAGTTTTTCACAATTAAAGAATGTGCACTATGATGAAGTATTTGCGCCAACTGTGAAAAGTGAGAGTATAAGATTAGCACTGGCATTGGCAGCGGCATATAAGCATAAAATCTGGCACTTTGATATCACAACTGCGTTCCTTAATGCTGAGTTAGAGGAAGAAATTTATATGATCCAAGCACCAGGATATAAAATTGCAAAACCTAACATGGTGTATAAATTAAACAAGGCTATTTATGGGCTGAAGCAGTCAGCTAGAAACTGGAATATCTGTTTAGATACTACTTTAAAGGCTCTTGGATTTAAAAGTTGCAAAGCTGATAATTATATATATACTGGACAGTTACAAGGAGGGAATTGTCTACTGTTATCATTTGTGGATGATCTTTGCTTCATCGCAAAGGATGCATCACAAGTCAAGGAATTTGCTGATAAATTAGGAAAGAAATTTGAATTAAAGAATTTAGGAGAAATAAAAAATTATCTTGGTGTAGAGATACAGAAAAATGAAAAAGGTGGTTATATTCTCAGTCAAAGGAGAAAAATTGAGCAGTTATTGGAAAAATATAATATGAAAGATTGCAGTACTGCTCCCACAACCATGAGTATGGATTTTTATAATAGTTTAAGTGCGGACAAAGGTGAAACCTGTGATCAAGAGATATATCACTCAGCAATAGGGAGTTTGTTATCTATCAGAGTGGTCCAGACCAGACATAGTTTGCACAAATGAGCTGATGGATGGGCAGATGGGTGGATGCGCAGACAGATAGGTGGGTGGACAGCTGGGTGGACGGATGGACAGAATGACAAGCAGGCAGCATTTTGGGTTTGCTGCAGGCGGATAAATTAAGTTTGGCTTTTTATTTAATAAATATGAGGAGGACTCAAATAGACATTGAGTATTTTATTTGAAAGTAACATTCGATCCAGCGTCTTTTTTTTTAGTTCAAAATGTTTTTGTTGCATGCAGAAATAAAAATTTGTTTTCTTTTTAGCAGTTCACTGATTTCATAAATGCAACACTCTATAGTTTTTTATACATAGCACAAAGGTAAAAAAATGATATATGCAGTGTTATCTTCATTTTAAATGTCAAAGGGGTTTTGCGGCTCCCAGTGTTTTATTTTCGATGGGAGATGGGCCGAAGTGGCTCTTTGAGTGTTTTGGGTTGCTTATCCCTGGACTAAGGGATGAATGACCATGTGTAGGGATTGTTGGTCCAGAAAACGGCATAATTGGCGCACAATCCACAGTTGCTCAAAGGCCCTCCTGACCATGACTACCACCTGCTTTTTGAGTAGGAGTCACAAGTCCAGGAGTAGCCCCAGATTATGCACAGAATCTGTTTGGGGCAGTGCCACCCCATCTAAGACCAAAGGTGGCAATTCTCCATGGGCCAAAGAACCCCAAACCCAGAGCCACTTGGTCTTGCCAGGGTTCAGTTTCAACCATTGCTCCCCATCCAGCCCCAAACAGCCTCCAGGCACTGTGAGAGGAAGATCATGGCATCGCTTAACTCACACATAGGCTGAGACATACAACTAAGTATCATCAGCATATTGATGATATCTCAGTCCATGGTGACAGATGATCTCACCCAATGGCTTCAGGTAGATATTGAATAGGAGCTGAGGGAGTACCGAGCCCTGTGGGACCCCACAAAGTGGGCAAGGGCTGGATCGCTCGCCTCCTATTAACATCGACCGAGAGCAGCCACAGAGGAAGGAGGTGAACCAGGATAGCACAGGGCATCCACTCACAACCCCCGAAGCCGCTCCAGAAGGATACCATGATCGATGATATCAAAAGCCATCGAGAGGTCTAGTAGAGCAAGGATGGATGCATGCTCCCTCCAGAGATCATATAAGAATAACACTTCTATGTTTTTTAGGAATTTTACAAAAATAGATTTAAAACCATGGCACAACTTTAGGGATAGTGCTTTGGACCTCTATGGCTCTTGAAGTCTCCCAAATATTCAACATCAGGAATTGGTGGACAGATACTGATGTTGGTTGTATTGATCTTAGCTAGGAACTAATGGCAAGTGTTACTAGCGACATCTAGAGCCCCAAACAAATCTGACTGGGGCCCCTCAACTTGAGACCAGCTTGAGATCAAGCCTGGGAGAGCAGTCATGACTTTAGGGCTTCTCTCTGTCTCTGTCTCTCTGTCTCTCTCCCTCCCTCCCCCCCCCTCTCTCTCTCTCTCTCTCACACACACACACACACACACACACACACTTACCCACTCACTCTCACCTTCACTCTGACTCTCATCCATATGTTTCCAGCAAAACCAGCCCAAGGTTGTTTTATTTGATTGTTGTATGCTGCCCAGAGTCATTCTTTGCGAAATGAGTGTATGTATACATTTATTTATTTATTTGTCAGCACAGACAAAACCTATCTGTTTTATTCATGCTGAATAATGGGAAAAAGAAAATGCATCCCTGTTAACTATTAGGCCAGCATTACCAATGCTGTAAAACCTTGATCATTTTTGTAGGGTTCCCCCCTCCAACAGTAATGAGCAAAATTTTGGGATCAACTCATCACTACAGGCAGATTGGGGCTTGGCATACCTTTTTAAAAGCAGCAGAGTAGGCCAGACTGCAACTCAGATATGCATGTAGGTGCACATTTTCATTTAATAGCATGTGCATAGCTTTATTTAGATTGTCACAGCTAATGGAACATACCCATTATTACAGAGAGTTGCAAGAAACTTAGCTAAGCCTAGCCCAAGAGTAATGTACTTGTTGCCAGAAGAGCAAGGCAGCCACTTTTAAACCATATTTGAGAGCAGTTTAGCATGGCAGCTGAATCCTATTTCAGCACTGGGGATCGGACAGTGTCTTTTACTGCCCCCAGGAACAGCAAGCAAGCTCAGAAATGCAGTTAACATGGCCCATAAACTCTGTTCACTAATGTTTTCCTGGATTTAATGGTAGGGGAGGTCTTACTATTGGAAATGGATTGTATCCCTTCTGCCCCTCTATATGCTTTGGAAAAGAGATTTTATCTTTTCACAAGAGAGTACAAAATGCCTCCCAAAGAGGTTAAATTTTGCAGAGGACAACAGACAAAAACCCTCTCTTGCTCCTGCTCACCCTTGAATTTGTTATCTGCAGCAGGAGAGTGGCAGTCATGCTAACTAAGACGTATATGTTGCCCATGAAATAATCAAGGAGCTTCTAAATAATAGCTGAAAGAGGCAGTCTGGTCCCAAGTTCACTTACACAAATGAGGAAGTTGTTTGTTTTAGTTAAATGAAAAATCCTGTGACCTCAGGTGTGTGAACTGCTGGTGCCTCTTTGCTGAAAAGCCATGCTTTTCCTCATTGTCTGTTCCAGGGTTTGATGCATTTCTGTTTTACAAAGTAACAGGCAAGAAAGAGGCCTTTTCCCATTTGCATTGATTGTGTGGATCCAGTTACCAAGAATGAAACTTTCCTGCTGAGGAATCAGAAGCACAGGAGTGCACTGGGCTCCCTCTCTGTTCCTTTAGTTGCATTGCAACAGGGGAGTACATAGCCTCAAAATGCCATATGGCACTGACCTTTTGTCTGTAGATCTGACTGTTCCCAGAACTTTTTTTTTTCACTTAAGTGCTTTGCATTACTAACTTGGTGGGAGAATATTCTCAGAGGCAGCAGCCCTGCTCCAATGTGAGTAATAATAGCAGTGTCTTCCGGTTGCCCAATCATTTGAGCACATCTGGAGGCACTTACATTCTGAAAGGATTAACCATTTGCTAACTGAGATATTGAAGATTTATATAAGCCATGATAGGGGAGGAGCAGTTCACTAAATCAATTGGTCTAGTCTGTTTCCCTTTGCTCATTTTGGAGTTTCATTGTCAGAATGGTTTCAAAGCAAACCGGAGTTTGGCTGTACAGTGATGCTGAAAAGTTTGTGAACTGTTCTGACTTTTTGATATTTCTTTATTAAACATGTTCTAAAATGTCATATGTTCTCTGCACAAGTCCTAAAATTAGATTAAAAGAATCACATTAAACAAATGACTCAAGAACATTATACTCGTTCATCGATGTATTGAGGAAAATAATTGGTAGCTATATATGGGTGTGCGGCAAAAATATGTGAACCTCGGATTATCATTTCATTTGGAGGGGAATGAATCTATGGAATGACAATCAGATGTGAGTGTGGGAGTTCCTGCCTTATTTAAAGAACAAAAGTCTGAGTATTTATTATGAAAAGCTGATCTTTTGATACTATATACACTTTCCACTTGTATATTTGCTTTAGTTTTATACTTTTGTTATTGACAGATAGCTAAATCAATAAAGTTTCTATTTTATTCTACAAAATAGGTATGTGAAAGTTTGTTAATGGCTCAAACAAAGGAGATTTCTGACAAATAAAACAACTGCTGAGAATGGTTACAAAAATTATTTCAAACAGTTTGGATTGTATTTGTCCACTGTTGAGCAGATTGTGTACAAATGGAGGCAGTTCAACATCCTTGTTAATCTCTACAGGAGTGGTTAATCAAACCAGGATCACTTGCCACCATTGATGGAACTATGAATTCTAAATTGTATCAGCAAATTCTGTAGGAAAATGTTCCTGAACTGAAGCTCATGAGTAAGAAGGTCATGCTGCAAGACAGCAACCTACAATATACAAGCAAATCAACTAAATAGCAGCTAAAGCAAAAGAAAGTTAACGCTTTTGAATGGCCAAGTCAAAATCTTCACCTTAATCCTACAGACATGTTGTGGAAGGGCTTGAAACAATAAAGTTCATGTAATGAAGCTCACCCATATCCCTAGGTTGAACTCTTCTATAAGGAGAAAATGGGCTAAAATTCTTCCAAGCTGATATACAAGAATTGATTTGATCAACAGTTATTGGAAATGTTTGGTTACAATTATTGATGCCCAAGGAGGAATACACCAGTTACACAAAAACAAATATATGCTTGCCACTTCCTCATCCCTCTTCTAGGTTTCAGATCCATATGTAGGAATTTGGAGGAGGTAAGAAGCCAATATGAGTAAGCATCCCCAGTTTCTAGGTAGCAATTTCACTCTTTCAACATATTGCCTTCTAAAACTGCTCGCCATGGTGAAAAAAGGGTCACAAGAGTTACAACAAGCACATAAGGCTTTTTTCATAATTTTTAATGGCTTATTCTGGGGTGAGGGGAGTTGGCCTTCTAAAACAGAGGAACAGAAAGCACTGATCAGTCCTCATGGCAGGAATAAAGGCAGGATCCCAAATGACTGAAATTATTTGGGCAGAGTTGGAAATGGGGGTTCCCTTTGGGGCTTCAGGCAGGGTCTTTTCTCCTTGCATCTTTAGAAGATCGATTTGAGTCCTCCCTCCTTCCAGTTCTGCTATTTTTCATCTTTGCATCTTTCTTAATTTAAATTAAATCCTTAATTTATTAAGGATAAGGAATTACTCAAACTGTATATATAAATGCACTGCACATTATCTTTCTTAATTTCCAGGCCTAGAAAATGTATTAAGCAAACAACAATGTATAAATGGACAGATAAAACATTTCCCAAATAAATATGTGGGTGGGGCTCAGGTGAATATCAAATGTTACAATGATGTTTTTAGCCTTCTACAGTACATACAGACAAAATCAGTTATTACACCAATGCCTATCTAGTCTGGGTGGATCGTTACAGCTCTACCAATCTGTGGGCCAGTTCTTTAACTGGGAAAATATTTTGAGATATTGTAAAGCAGATTTAGCATAGCATTAATGCATATGCCAAGGTTGCTAATATGTTATGATAGACAGCTGTTTTACTTGTACAGCCCACTCTTTGCTCAGCTGATATACTTTTGAGTATTGGCATATGCTATGGAACATACTTAGCACACCCACACTTCCTCTTGCCCAATTTTACTACTTCATAGATGGTCATGGGCTTGGTTCAGAATCAAGCACATGGTTCTGAACATCCTACTGCAGAGATATTTTTGGAAGATGCTTCTATGACTTCAGAAAATTATTTGTGTTTTCTTTAAGAGTATCTAATTCATTTCTAGTGTCAACGCTGCTAACATCGGATGTTCTTGTTTTGACAACAGATGAAAATGCAGCCATTTTCTCTATGCTTTTAGAATCAGTTGGTGCTGGGAGAGGGGATTGGTATAAGAGTTCAGTTAGCCATAATAATAATAACTCTGCCGTGGGAATCCAAGGACAAACTGGGTCCAGAGCTGATAACGTTTGGTGGGCTGGAGAGCTGGGGAGAAAGCCTGCACTTCAAACTAACTGGGGAATGTGATTTATGACTGTTTATTGGGGGTGGGAATTGTACTTTGTTACTTTGTATCCAGGGGAGGGGAATTTAGTTTTTGGGTTCAACTATGTAGTACCAATACTTTGTTTCCCAAATAAAAGATTCTTTAAGGAAAACAATGTCTCAAAGTTCTTTTGAAGGGTTTCATCTGTTGGAACCATGACAGCTAGGCTTTCAAATATGGTTGTGGCATATAATGTAGATTTGGTTGCTGAAATATTCCCTGCCTGAGCATTGTGTGCATACATTCAGTAACCTGGATCACAGTGTGCATTTTTAAATGTCTGCTTCTTTCTCCCATCCTTCAGCCCTTCATAGTAGACCAGATGAAGAAATAGGAATGATATTTTATTGTTAGAGAATATAATAACACAGCCTTGAACAGTTATCAGCTTTCTCTGTCCCCTGTTATACTAAAAATAATAATGAGGTAGGGTTATTTTAAATTACGGTACTCTGTTGCTTGAAGTTGCTTCAGTCTCTGGACTATGTAATCACTTCTCCAAGTCTCTCCTTAATAGTTTATTCCTTCCTCCCACCTTAACAGCTGTTTCATACCTTCTCAAGGTCAGCTTTAAAATTCCTTTACAACTCCAAATTGAATTTCTTCTTGTAGTTGGTATTGTTCTTTGTAACTGTACTGGGATCATTGCTTATATGTTGAATTAATCTTTTTTTAGCAATTACTTGGATGTATGTTGAATAACCTAGGTTTCTAGTACAACTGTCAGTTGAGTGGCTCCTGGGAAAAATGCTAAATGTTCAGATCCTCTTAGTGTATATTATATCTGTAACTGTTTGTTACCTATCCATCATTGGCCACTGTCTTGCAGTACTTCCTGTGGCTTTGGCACCAATTAAGCAAAGCAGTCCCGGTTTTCATTCATTCAGCAAAACTTCCTTGCCTCTGTATTCATCACTCTGCAATTCTGCTTTAAGAGGGTAAAGACACTCACATGATATATGCCATGCAAATTTGCAATCATTTTCCTTACCAAAGGTCCGCTCCTTGTAAAAATGATTGTACCTATTAGTTTGAAATGTTGCACATTTTAATCGAGAGTCATATTTATACTTTATATCATTTTCATTGATAAAAGTAATGGCTAACACACATACAAAATATATTCACGTACAAACCTCAAAGCCAATTCTATATTACAGAATCAAAATGTGGGACAGCCCCATAGATTCATTTCAATTTGAACCCCAGGACAAATTAGGAATCTTTTGAATCAGACCATTTAGGCTGATTTTCAAATCACTGATTATAGATTCCAGCTGTACAAGTTTTCTTAATTTGAGTATGTGCAACAGGCAAAAGTTCTCTACTCTGTCCCTTGTAAGAAATAGGTGTCAGTTCCCTACTTCCTGCACCATCTACTGTTCATAGGAGGTAACTAAATAAAATTCACTCCTACCGGTAGTAAAAAGTTGTAACTGGAAATTCTAAAACAGACTGTGCAACTGCTGTCCCTGACAATGAGCTGTGCAGTGGAAAAATTTTGGTACATTGGTGTGGAAGAAATAGAATGGGGTATTGAAAGATATCAGAAAGTTGACTTGGAGCACCAGAAGTTCTTAGAATGTCTAAAGATTTTTACTAACCATAAGTGGAACTGAATAAAGTGTGCTGATTTTGCAAAATGTGCATGTTTTAAAAATAATATATATGTTTAAATATCTTAGAATGTGTTTATTATTAATGTGATTTAATTAGCTAAACTGTGTTCCTTAATTTTCTGAAAGTTACAAAATAGCATTTCTTTGAAGACTACCGGTACATTTCCATAATATAGTTCTTGTTCTCCAGTAAATGTCTCTTTTAGTATTTGGATAACATTTTAATATTATTACGTTTTCAAGTGACAGTGGAAATTTCTACACGTAAGTCAGCACTACTTCTTTCTGAAATAAACAAACAGCATTTTTATAAGATTATTTGAAATATATTTTAGAAATTTTTGTGTACATTTTTGGAGTAAACGTATTGTGGGTAAGGGAAATAATTCCAAGAGAATTCTTGCAAGTTAGCACAAGAATTTTTACAAGTAACCTTATAATCAGGACTGGGTCTTAAAATGTTTATTCTAATTCCCATGAGGTGGCGCTGTCATTCTGGAAAAATAAAAATAAAAACATCTTGGCTAAAGCAGAAAGACATACAAATATCACAATGTGATATGTTTCGTTGGACAAAAAGGCATCATAATATCAAACTCAGCTCCTCGTGACAACCTGGCCACATCCATTTCAATTTATTGGCAATAAGATAGAGTGGCTTGCCATTGTTACCCTCCAGGATTTTTTTAAAAAAAACTTTCCAGTTACTTCCTTTCCATTCTTTATTACCCCAAGATTCTCCTATTTTACTCTATTCACAGCTTTGCCTACAGTTCAAAAGCTTGGATTCTCTTTTATTACTTCACTTTCTAATCTCCCTCTGTTATGAATTCAACAAAATAGTTCTTGAATTAATTCTGGGGAAAAAAGAAGGAAAAAAACAGACTCCTACGTGAAATAGATAGAAGAATAAGACTGTGATTCTAAAATTCAAGCAAGCTATATAAGATCAGGTCCTAGCAAAAAAGCATTTGCTGAATGTAATGGATTCAAGCAGGGAATGCTCTGACCTAGGTATCAAAGAGTTTTAGGATCTGACATTGCTCTGGATCCATTTACAGTATAAGCACTTTTAATCAATTTCCATTGCTTGGAAATAGGTGGGGTCCTTGGTGCTCTCTGAGCTTGGTTGTTTTCTTGCAGACATTTCATAACCCAACTAGGTAAGATCAGTGCTGACACTGATGATGTCACTTAGTCAGGTAATGAAATGTCTGCAAGGAAACAACCGAGCTCAGAGAGCACCAAGGACCCCATGGTTCAACCCTGTGCTACAAATATTCTCTTCTGTTGGCTATGAAATCTGCAACTCTACCCAGAGACTGTGGTGTTATGGTCTCAGTTGTCCATGTTTTTGTTATCCTTAGAGAAAAGTATTATAATGCTCTTTTATCAGATCTATCTGCAAAGATAATCTGGAAGCTCTGATTAATGCAAGATAAATCAAAATGCTAGCGGGAACAAACAGGATAATACACCAAACTGCTGTCTGTTATATTGTTCCTTATTTGCTTCTGGTCCTCAAGGGTACTTTGTGGCATATATTTAGTGAACCTCTAATTGCTGCATATCAGGAGGAGAGAATCATCTTAGTGGTGGCACCATTATTTTCTCTGTTTCCTGTAGTTATTGATTTTTTCTCTCTTTTTTTTCTCCAGTTGTCTTAATTATACAGTCTGTTTCATATTAGTTTTGATCTTTTTAAATGCTTTGAGTATGTTTTTGCTTATTTAGACTCCTCCTACACAGGAACCACCTCAATTTTTAAAAAAACACACACACATATACATACAAACAATTAATCATTACTTTTGCTTCCGTTAGGCTTTGCTTTGATCTCTGCCTTCATTGATCCATGTTCCTGTATCTGGGTTGCAAGGAATTACAGAGCTCAGAGCCTCTAAATCTCGTCTTTAATCTGCCCTTGACTGGCTGTAAAAGATTAAAGAAAGGCCTGATGCATCTGATTTTAAAACAATAAACTGCTTAGTTTGCTCCTACCTTTTGATTCAATTAGTTGTAATCAGGTAAGGAGGGGGTGGGGGGAGGGTGGAATGGCTCAGTTGCTCAAGGACCTCTGGAGGATATTCCAAAGCAGACAATGTTTGCTGTAGGGTTTGCCCTGAGAAGTTTGTAGAAGGACTGGGAAGGCCTTGCAGCAGGGCTGCCATGAATTCATCACTGGAAAAATACCGAGGGGAAAAAATCCATTTGGTGGAATGTTGCAAAGAACTCTCATCCCCCTCAATACAAATATGCACACAGATTAGAGCTGGTTCAGTCATAAGCAAGGGTGGGAGTAGAAAGGCTAAGGCCAGTCTTTCTTACAGTACACTATTCCAGCCCTCTTTGTAGGCATGTGGGTGGGTATGCTTTCCTGCTTTATGCCAGAACGCATTATGCCACCCTTACAGAACTCAAAACAGTTTGTAGCTGTTTTACATTGCTGTGATGATAGCATGTCCTCCTGTGGACACAAGAACAGCTTAGTCCAAATATAATTTGGAGAAAAAATTAGTTGTTCCATATTTTTTGCAAGCTGGGGTTTTTCCTCTGAATTGCTGACAAATAATGATAAATAGTTCTGTCTAAGTGCTGGGACAGGGCTGAAGAATCTGTGACCCTTTGGATATTGCTAGGGAATTGTAGTATAACAATCACAAGGTTTTCCATTCTTCAGCTAAATATTCTCTGGTTCTTTGCTAAGTCAGGTAATCATCTGGTTCAAAATTCAGTCTCTGTTAGTATTTAAGCAGGTACTTTGAGGAAGGTTTGTAAGACAAGGAAGAACAGCAAAATCCATTCTCATTTGTGGGGCCATCTCCCTTGTACCCTGTCTTGGAAATGCTTATGCAGTGCACAGCCCAGAAGAGAGCTCATGAAGGAAGGAGGCATCTTAAAAAAGTAAATCCATGTATCATGAGTTTCTGTTTGAAAAAGGATCCAAATTTCTTACTCCTGAACAGCAGTGTCTCTAAGACAATGTTCTCCAGATTTGCTCAAGTGCAACCTCCATAGATTCTACCTGGTATAAAATTTCAGAAATTGTAGCGCAACATCAGGGTGAGAATTGATGGTCTAAAAGACATATCTCCTAGTAGAGAATATATATGGCTCTTTGACAGATAGCCATTCTCCAGTTCAAAATGTTTCATTCTAGGGCAGGGGTTCTCAACCTTGGCAACTTTAAGACTTGTAGACTTCAATTCCCAGAATTCCTCAGCCAGCTTTGAAGTCCACAAGTCTTAAATTTGCCAAGTTTGAGAACCCCTGTTTTAGGGCTACTAGATCTGAGTTGCAAAAATCTAGTTCCTCACTGGGTGAGAGCAAAGAGACACAACAAACTCTCATTCTTTGCTACAACGGTCCAGATATGGGAGCAATATCTATATTATATACAACATTACATTCTTTTTTTTTTCAATTTAAAAAAGTAATAGACGTGTTTTAATCAAGGCCAGATTTTAGACCCTTACAATCAGGATGTATACAAAATCAACTGTACCGCCAAGTCAGCACACACACACATTAAAACACAGCTGCCGAAGAAATATCTTCTCAGGAGTGTCCCAGCTATTTATTTAATGCTCCATCTGAATCAGTTCTTCTAAATTGTTCTGGATATGATGGTAAACGATGTCAAAAAGTTCCTCCCTCGATTTTGTCCCATCCAAATGAACAACGTCAACATTAAGGCTCTCCATCACCTTCTTATGTCTGATGTACATGGGCCAGACGTGACCATCGAATAATCCAGGTGGATCTGGGACGGTGTAATTCCTTGAACTTCTCCTCCTCTTACATTCTTCATAAGGAATGGAAAGAAAATACCGGATGTCAAAAATATTGATCAGGGGTCTGTAAGTATAAAGTAAAAATCCTTCCACAATAAGAATATGAATGGCGTCATCATTTTCCTCTATGATTCTGGTATCAAGTGTATTAATGCCATGAGATCGCTCAAACTTAATTGGATTTTTTTCCCAGGCACTGATGGTATTCATCACTGCATCCATATCCAAAGCACTAATAACATCGTACTGTTTAAATCCATCTTCAACCTGTATTTCATCTTGGGGCTTAAAGAAGTCATCTTGATGGACCACACTGTAGTTGGGCAGCAACTGTGTGAGTTTGTTAGTCAAAGTGGTCTTCCCGCCATTAGTGATCCCGCCAATGCCGATGATGACTTTCATGGTGCCGTGAGCGCGCTGGCCTCACGGAGAGCCCGAAAATGGAGGAGGAGGAGGAGGAAAAAGAACCGGGAGGGAAAGAAAGAGCCACGAGCATCAACTGCCGACGGGAGCCATCGCGGCGGAGACAACGGCCACAACGGAGGGAAGCCGACCGCGCTCCCGCCAAGCCCTGAGACGAAAGAAGTACAACATTACATTCTTTTCCCTGTCTTTGCCTTTGGAAGAAGAAATCTTTGGCCCTCAATCTCAAGCAGACTTTAACTTAATTTAATGCAGGAATCAGGGGAGAATCCAGAAACAGTGAAGGAAGGCCAGTTGGAAAAAAATTGGGGCGAAAGCAAACATTACTGGAGGAGATAGAGGCTATTTGCTCTCTTATTAGAGATGCAAGGTATTATTGCCACTCACTCACCAATAAGCAAATATTTTTCATTTTACAAAATCGCATTAGCTCCATCTCTTTTGAGCAGTTCTAATGTGGATATCATATGTGGTGGTTTTGGATTGATCTGTGATTTGGGGTTCGGGTTAGTGTCTGGGCAGCATATATTTGGACAACCACTAGATGGCAGCAAAGAGATAGAGAAAAAGAAAATTCTGTTACTGTGGAAGGTTGTCTTTGCCAAGGAGCCAGAGTAGTCCTCTCAATTAAAGCAGTAATTCGGGTAGTAACTTTTGCAAAGATATCATAGATACACTTAGTGATGCCACTTGTAGGATTTTTATTACACCATTAAAAAAAAAAAGAAGCCCTGACCAGCCAGCTTTTAAAAGTTGATTATGAATTAGATTAATTGTACACATTACCAGCAATTAGTGAGATTTAAAGGGTGGAGGCTTCAATGGATCATCTTAACCTTCCAGGCAGCTGCAGTAGATTGTTGGTGATTCCAGTGTCACTGAAATGGGCAGGGTAATTTCTTGTGAGGTTTTGTTTCTTTGTTTTGAGAGGTTGTGTAGAAAAAAGATTGGGACACAAGGGTGCCTCTCCCCAAATAATGCTAAATATTGTCATCAATGATCAGGCATTCTATTATTCTCATGGATAAAACAGCATTCCACAGATTGCCCTATGATCCAGGGGTAGGCAACCTTGGCTCTTTTACGACTTGTGGACTTCAACTCCCAGAATTCCTGAGCCAGCCATGCTGAGGGGAAAGGGAGAGGTTTCCAAGAGGAGCCATGCTGGCTCAGGAATTCTGGGAGTTGAAGTCCACGAGTCATAAAAGAGCCAAGGTTGCCTACCCCTGTGGGCCTATCCTGTTAATGCTGTGCAGGTCTTTGGGGGGCTGCTTTGCCTCAGTAAAGATTTCAGTGGAGTGTTTATACATGACCACTTCAAAGTGGCCAATTCAGATCCTACTTGCATCCACTTCTGCATCCATCGCTGCATAAGGAAGCTGGGATCTGGCACACTGGGAAAAGCAAGGCTGTTGATTGGCTGAAGGGGATGACTGGAAGTTCCAAACAGGCAGAGAGAAATACTGGAAAACTTTATGGATATACAAACATGATGTGTCTAGCTCCTTAGCTTTTAATGGGGTAGTTTGTATTAATATATGTTGATCATTTCTTTTTTGTACTTTTTTCAAGCAGATAAAACACAGTTCCTTTATTGCTGCAAAATTACATAATTTTTCCTCTCTTGCACTGTCTGAAAACTGACTCCTTTTCATCCACATGTTTGTTTATTTTCTTTAACAATTTGGCAGGGGGAAGGGGGGAGAAGTATTTTGTTTGTTTTTTCCTGTTTATTTGCAAGTGCATGAATTAAATCAAAGAGGCACAAATATTCAAACTTTTTATTGAAATTGCTATAGGTCTTGTCATTTTGTTCCACCTCTTTTTACAACTCTTGCGACAATAAATTTTATGAGATAATAACGGAGAATTCTGAACTATAGTGCACTGCAGAATCACAGAGATAAATAAAGCCTGGCAAATTATGGAAAAGTGAACGGCATTCAACGGGCACTAGTGGATTCTAGCATTCAGCAAACTATCAAAATAAAGATGTGCTTAGGGGAAACTGAGTATTTTGGGAGTGTATACATTTAATCTTGCCTGTACTTTTCCAGCTGGATGGGATAATGTTAAAACATTTTTTTTAAATAATTGTAGCATTCTTGTATTTGAGAAAGTGAAACTCTTTCTGAAACAATGATTTTTCCCACTGTTGTTAACATGAACACTGTGATGAGATCAGGGCATGAGGGGAGGTCCAACTTATTCAGAGTGTTGGGATTTTTAAAAGATCCCAAGAGAAGCACCAAAATGATAACAGTGGCTTCTGTTAATTACATCTGAGGCTTCAGTTTGCCCAAAGGGAATGCTTGATAACAGAACCTGGCCTTAAAAAGAATTGATTTCGTGCTTCCTTCCTAATGCATAACTGGGAGCACAGGCATAGGGTGGATTGGATCAGAGAAACGATGTCTGGAAAAATAGACAGATTTTGAATTTACAGAACGGACCCTACTGGGTCCATGCCTGAATGCAGGAAGGAGATCTACTGCCAATACCTGGGGGCTTGGTAGAACTTTTAAAAAACTATCAGATACCCTTTCAGAATAACTTTCAGATAACTTTCAGAAGCAAAATATTCATTTTACCCATACGTTTTTCTGTCCTGTGTAATTCCATAACCCTCTTCTCTCGTTGCTGCTTCCCCATAAAATGACCTTCCTTCACACATGACCTTCTGAACGCATTTCCTGAATAAACTTTTTTTTTTTAAATCTAGCAATTTCATGTTGGCTAGAACAGGGCTTTTCAACCAGTAGAACAGGTACCACCTGTGGTACATTGGCACCTGGTAAGTGGTATGCGACCATACTAGAAAAGTGGTAGCGGGGGAGGGGAATGAGCTGAACCAGGTGGCAGCACCGCACAAGCCTGAGTGAGAGACGGCTGGAGCTGCAGAGGTGTCAGGGCTCAGCAGAAGCAACAGGATCAGTGCCGCTTTCTAGCTGATCAGCACTTCTTCAGGACTGTCAGGGCTCAGTGGAAGCGCCAGGATCAGCGCTAGGCTCTAGCTGGAGCTTGGCACTAATCCTGGTGCTTCTGCTGAGCCCTGAAGAAACACCAATCAGCTGGAAAGCGGCAGTGATCCTGGTGCTTCTGCTGAGCCCTGAAGAAGCACCGATTAGCTGGAATGTTGCAGCATCTCCAGGGTCTTGTGATTTACATTCAGATTCTCAGCAACTGATTCATATTTATGACAGTGTCCCAGGGTCATGTGAAGTGACCAAAACCTGCTGCAGCCACCCAGCAGACGGGGGGGGGGAATAAAAACCAAACACCCCCTACCTCACCCCCGCTGCCAATCCTCAACAGAAATGCTCACAACAATGAAAACCTCGGACAGGAGGAAGAGTGCTGCCGGGTGGGCAGGCAGGTGTCTTGCTCAGCTGTGGCTTGGGGGGCACTTTTTTCAGTGCCATTGTAACTTCTAAGTGTCAAGGTTCCGACTAATGAAACACTTCAAAGAACTTTCAGACATGTTTATCCTAAAGTCTTTATTACAGTGTTACAAATTGACTGGCACATCATGGACGTTTATGCCAGAATCTGACTTCCTCTTGCTGGCATCTAACTTTTCTTACTAAACCCCTCCCTTATCTTGCAGTCACAAGTCACATTATCCAATTAGTGTGGAGGTCAAAGGTTTTATTCCTCTTTCTTTCCCGGCTTTACCCCCCCCCCACTCTAAGCTCTGTATTAACCCAATAAATACCAGACTGTTTTACATATTGTCAGAGCAAGAATATACAGTATTTGCAGCATTGACACTAAGAGTCACTAAGCGAACTGTTATAAGTCAAAGACTACCTGTACTTTATCATTTTTTTCATATATATTTTTTTTGGTCATCAAGTTTTTGACACCTTGCTAGGCGACTGGTGGTACTCGGATGTTGTCGTATCCTAAAAGTGGAACAATGGGTGAAAAGGTTGAAAAGCTCTGGGCTAGAATACACACCTAATTGGAGAAAAGTATTTTTATTGCTTATTACATTTTATCCCTTTCCCCCTGTAGCTGAAGGCCCTTGATAGGTAAACACATATAGAGACCCACTAATTCTCACAATTTTGTTTATTTATTTGTATCCTACCTTCATCATTGTTTATAAACAACTCAAGGTGGTGAATCTATCCAGCACACTTTCTCTTCCTATTTTACCCATAACTACAGCCCTGTGAGGTGGGTTGTGGTGAGAGAGAGAGTAACTGGCCCAAACATCTTCCTGGAATTCAGATTTCCTAGTTCTAACCAGGATTGCACCCTGCTCTGCCATAGCATTTTTCTGGTTTTAGCTCTGTTTAGATATATATCACCAAGGCATGAAAAGTTACAAAGGGGAAGAAAGGACCTGTAATTACATTCCCTTAATATAACACCCTCTTTTATTTTCAGGCAATACATGTATGACATTTATTAGCTTTTTCCTACAATAAGAAAGTAAAATTTGACGTAGGGCTCCTTTTATCCGCGTTGCATCATCCAGCAGTGAAGAGAAAGTTATAAAATAATCAATGTTCATTGAATGGAGTTTTCTTTGTATATATGGTAAGCGTGCAAATGTTTTTTGTACAACCAGAAAGGTAGACGTGTTTTTCATGAATTAACTCTCCCAAACATAATTCTTCAGTTGTAAAAGAGACCAAAAGGAAACCTTATCAGTGGATCTTTATGATTCTATTGTCAGTTCAGTTGATTTCTCTTGTCCCATCTAAACCTTCAGACCAAAGTAAACTTTCATCATAAAGAAAGCTCACATAGACTTAAAAGGGTGGTCCATAAGTATGTGTTTGGCAATTGTATAATAAATTCCAGATCTTAACTATTTCATTGCTTCTTTGGTGTACAAGAACCAAAATGTCAAAAGATTCTGGGCCTTAGTATCACATATTTTATATAAGAAGTTTGTCTTTACAGTTTAGCAACTGTTCATGCATTGAACAGTGCCTGTCCCAATCAATGCAAGGTTAAAGATGTTCCGGCAAGAAAAACTTGTCTCCTTGTGTATAGACCATACAGGACCATTATCAGTGGCTATCTCAAATAATAATAGTTCTTTCCCAAAATTCTGCTGGTTCTTCAACTATGCATTCAGAGCTACATTCTGTATAAATGATACCAAGCTGCTATGTACTTAATACAACTTTTGGCTTGTGTTTGTATTTATTTACAACTTTAACAGAGACTGGCTCACATCATGTAAGAAAATCAAATATTAAATATAAAATTATAATGTAGATTTATACGGACTGGTAGAATTGACACATTAAAGGAAATGGCCGTGTACATTTAAAAGAGGTAGTTATAATAGTCCCAGCTGATCTTTGAAAAATTATAGGATAGTATCCTGGACTCAGAAGGAATGAAATAAATGCAATGGCATCATTATAATTAGCCATTCATAACAGTGAGATTATTTCAGAAGTATTTGATTGAGGCCTGATGTCTAGAATTTTATTGTGGATTTTTTTCTTGATAAACATTGAAGTGTATTGGACTTCACCTACTATACTTTTTGCATATCACTTTGTTTTGCTATCAGAATAACAATAGAACATTCATAGTTTTGTACATTATTTTCATGCTTGCTGAAAATCAGCCACTACTGTATTTTCATTTTTCTAATCCCAAGAATAGAATGGGTTGCTTCACAAGCACAGAAAAGATCTGAATTTTGCTGATACCTCACTTTCTCTAAATTTTTCCACTGGATTGTGAATTTGATTACAACAGAGAGATATGACTACATTTTGGTAATGTTTAGAATGTTTGTATATGCTACATATGGACAGGCATTTCCTACTGTAAATTGTGTATGCTATGTTTACATTTCCTGCAGCCTTTCAACTGGAGCTATTGGTTTTCTGGATCTGTTGACCATTAGTTGTTTTCCCTTCTATTGTTTCTGACTTTCTTTATGAATTTTTTTTTTTAAAAAATGTAGCATCAGAATAATAATTTTTGGTACTTAGTAAATTAAAGTTTAGCACAATTACACTAACCAAGACCAGAATATTTATTTCTATTCTGGGAACAGTTTATTTGTTCTGGTGTTTATTTATTTATTTAAAAGACTTACATAGCCATCCATCTTATGTGTCAGAATACTGGGTGGCTCATAGCAACAATAAAAAAAAAACATACAAAAAATCCAAACCAGCATCCAAGCAAAAACAAGTCCCAGTGCTCTAAACAACCCTCCCCAGTAATTACAATTATTGGGTTCCAGCCTCACTCTATTGCCAAAATGTCCATTAAATAATTAATTAAATTTATATAGCTGCCCATCTTACATTACAGTGACTCTAGACAGCTTACATAAAAATAATAATTAAATTGCAATGTTAAAACAGACACAATTGAAATACATTACAATATTATTAATAACAAGTTCTTATTTTTTATCTGTTTAATAGGATTTATTGATGATGGACATAGTAGCATTGCAAGACAGTAAATGCATTGTGGGCATTAAGCATTGTGTGTGTTATGCATGGAGTAGTTAAGTAGGAAGATATGGGCAATGTTCAGTTAGGATCATCAACAGGTCATGTGATTTGTAATGACAACTTGAACATGACTCTCATGGTATTTTTCCCCAATACAACCAGCCATGGGGCAGAATGCTGTGTTTGCATACTAAGGACATGTAAAATGCCCATTGGATGCAAGTTAATTATTCTATTTCAGTATCAAACATTTGGTCTATCAACAACAAAAACAGAAGACTTTTCAATAGAGATTGTCACAAACCATTGTGCCATTTTAATCCTAACCTTCTAACACAGATCCTTTTTAATTCTAAGCAAATGCTAGCCATGTCCTTGCTAGTCCTAGAAGTTTACCAGTTTGTATATCTATATTCTGATTTCTCATGTTTAGAAATCAGTATATTGCAAAGAGAAAGAATCAAGATGAATGTATTTCAAGTGAATTAATACTGTTGTGCTGTTTTACTATCATTGCAGGAGTGGGGAACCCCTGTTCATTAAATATTACTGGAATTGCTGGGCATTGCAGCAGATCCTATTTAACTGCTACAATTTTACACCAATCTTTGACCAATAATTGTAACAATATTTCTAAAGCTGATTAAAGCTAAAAGCCAAGACTACATATTACACTAAATTCCACATACACTTATGAATTAATATGATTCCAAGCTTAACAGCTGTGAATTTTGTTTTGTTGTGGCTGACGGCTGCAGTGCACTGACATTTTGTATGTGCTTTACCCTGCTCATTGTGTGTACTCCCGTAATGGAAATTAGTCTTTAAAATCAAATCTGAGTAATTCTTCTCTTCTCCAGTATGACATCTGCGGCATAATGTCTAAGATAATTCAGGGAAGGACCCGACTTACAGAGCTATTTGGGAAGACGTGGAAGGCTATTAAGGAAAAGAGGACTGTTAAACCTTCTGTTTTGAACCAAGTCACTAGAAGATTCAAGTCATAATCTCTTGTCCTAGTTAATCCATCGAAATAATAAATGACAAAACAGACAAAAATGGGAAATTATACGTTATTAGAATGTATTACTTTTTGGTCAACTTTTTAATTCAACGTCTGAATTTTTGTTGTAAGCTTTTTGTAATACAGGTAGTCCTCGACTTATAACCATTTGTTTAGTGACCAAAGTTTTTCAGTGCTCTGAAAAAAGTTACTTATGACCATTTTTTACACTTACAACCCCGCAGTATCCCCGTGGTCATATGATCAAAATTTTGGCACTTTGCAACTGGCATGTGTTTATGGCAGTTGTGCTGTTCCAGGGTCCTGTGATCACCATTTTTAACCTTCCCAGCTGGCTTCTGACAAGCAAAGTCAATGGGGGGGGAGCCATTAACAACAGTATGATTCACTTTACAGCTGCAGTGATTCACTTAACAATTGTGGCAAAAAGGTTGTAAAATAGGGGAGGAGATTCCATTGGCAACTGTTTTGCATAGCAATGGAAATTTTGGGCTCAATTGAAGTCATAAGTGGAGGACTACTTGTACACATGTTACAAGATACAGATTTTAGGGTTCCACTGCAGTGTTTCAAATTCTCTGTGATCTGTTACTGTAATGTTTTGTGATTTATCATCATCTTTGGTTCTGCCTTGTATTGGGGCCCCTCAGTTATGACTGTTTTCCTCTCAGTGTTATCAGTGTTTTTCTATCCAGGTTTTAATAGAAAAATTTGTGTCTTGCTTTGGGTTTTTAAATTCAATGTTATATAGTAGCAGAGAAAAAGGAGAAGGATTAAGCATTTCCTTATCAACATTCACCAAAATGGTCAGCATATTAGTGATACATTTTGAATGTATATAGATAATAAAGGAGTTGAGCATCATAGCAAAGGCATTCTGTTCAAAATATTTCTGTCATTGCTTGTTTTCCATCTGCTAATATACAGGTCCTTATCTTATGTTTAATGTTGAATACTTTAATATTGAAAAAGCGGACTGAATTTCTATCTCAGGTTATTGAATTACTACCTCAGGACCTATTGTTAGGGATCATACAGGGTTAAAAATGTAACAGGTGGATACCGGTAGTAGAGGCTTGAAGTGAGGAGTGAAGAATGTTTACCTATTGTTGTATGTTATGTCCTACGATGATCGCTTCTTAATATGATCTTATGCTTAATGATGATTACTTTAATAATGAAAAAGCAGACTGAATTTTTTACCCCAGGTTACTGAATCTCTACCTCAGGATCTTTTGCTAGGGATCATAAAAGATAAAATATAACAGACATATAGTTGAGGCTGGAAGTGAGGAGTAAAGAATATTTACCAAACCAGACGTGTACAAAGATTAATACCTAGTGTTATATGTTGTGTTCCATGATGATTGATTATTAATATGATCTTACATTTAATGTTTAACTACTACCTCAGGACCTATTGTTAGGGATCATAGAAGGAAAAAAAATGTAACAGGTGTATAATAGAGGATTGAAGTGAGGAGTGAAAAATGTTTACCAAACCAGACGTCTACAAAGAATAATACGTAGTGTTGTATATCAGATGCTATGATGTTTGATGCATACAAAGATTTTATGTACAATGCTGATTGTTTTAATAAAGGAATTTTTTATATAAAAAAAATACAGGTCCTTATTCCTACGTAAATCAGATCACTTTTCCCAACATCACATCTGCATATGATGATTCTAAATGAAGGCAAACATAATAAACAGATTTTAATTTAAATATGTCATATTATTTTTAATAAAATCCCTTTATTTTGAATAATTTGTCTGAGAATTGGTTTGTTAATATTCTCTGAATTTTAGTTTTGCTTTATATTGTTTTTCCATAAATTGTTTAATATTGTATGGTGCCCAGAGTCACAATGGCATCAGCTGGCCTATACATTTGATAAATCAATGTATGTATGGTTGTAGTAGAGTTGTCTCAAATAATGACAGCTATAAACCTAATACTTTTAATATCTTGCTTAACTTAATAAATAATATTCTATTATAGGGGGTAAAAAGTTTTTTTTAAACCCACGAACAACCAGGGTCTAGTAATTAAAATATTTCTTAAATTTTCATTTAGAAATACATGAATATTTGGGGTTTGTTTTTCTTTCTTTTCTGATAATGAAATTTATAAGAGCATTGTTTTTTGTAACTTAGCATTTGAAACATTGTGGTCATTTTCTTAATGTTTCCCTGCAACATTTCCTTGTTCCAAAAGAGGAATATTTCCCTCTCTCAAAGAAGCCGAGGTCCTTGAGTGGAAAGTGTTATTAAAATTACTTTCATGCCTCACACTGTAACTTGCTACCACAATGATGATTTCTCCCCCGTTTTAGTTCTATCCGTATTTCTTTCTACGCACAGAAGTTCTATCCGTATTTCTTTCTACGCATCTTTAAATGAAAAGAGAATCTCAACATGTGGAGACATGTAATTGAAGCTACAATCCTGAAATATTCCCAGAGTAACTTTCCCAGAATATGACTAAATGGGGGTGGTGGTGAAATATACTGCAAATGGTATTCCGTCCCCTTGGCGTCGGGGACATGTCCTCGTTAACCATCAGTTCTGTTACCCTGTCGTCCCCTTCTAAGCAGTGGATCTATGAGCCTTCAAATGAATTATGTTCTTGTGGTGGTGGGGGGGGGGAGAACGGGATGGGGGAAAAATGAGCTCCGTTGATTAATCATTCCGTGAACTGGGAGATACGAAGAACTTGTGGCTTTGAGGTTTCTTTAACGAGGCAACGCGTAGTACATTGTGGATTGGGCTCTCGGTATGATAAGAGCACCTACAGGTTGCACAAAAGCTTGAAAATGTTGTTCGAGCACAGGCGCACGGCTCTCTGCATGACAACCTACGGTAGTAGGTTCCCTCTCTGTTCCGAAGCAAGCCGCCTGGTTTTCAAAGAGAGTCAAAGAGAGAAACAGCGTTCACCTACTCCGAAGCAGCGCTAACCTATTCCTGCTTATTATTCGAAGGTTAAGATCGCACAGCCTCGGAGTACAGACCCAAGAATGGAGGTTCTGCCTCTTTCCTCTTCTGGGTCCCCCCACCACCACCATTTAAGAAAGGAAACAGAAGCCGTCTTTTGCGAGTTGCAGGTTGTTAGGATTTCCCTACCTCATCCTAGGTAGGACCATCCGCTTTGCGCAATGGAAAGGTGTGAGCTGGTATCAGAAGGATAAAAGGGAGGTCTGGCCGGGTTGGGTGTGGGCTTCTGGAAAAAAAAGGGAACCCCCGTTCTTCCTAGGCCCACTCTTCTTTAAAAGAAAAGAAAACCGGGTACCTCAACATCCCACCTTTTGCACCGTGCGATGCATAGCACTCTCACCTTTCGCACCGTGCCTCGTGCATCCCCGCAAGCCCCATGGATTTCATAGACTTGGGGGCGAAGGGGTCCTTCCACTCCTAATGTATATCACCCACATGGGCTCTCTTTAAGTGTTGTCCTGCACCCCCATGCGATTACTTGGACCACACAGCTAGCCTCATATTTCTGGGGCCTTCCACAAAGATGGGTCTATAGATCTCATTTCTAGGGCAGTTTTAATAATATTAAAATACTTAAAAATAAAGTGATGCGAAGCTTTATTGCTGTTATATTTCCATGTTTTAACTGACTATTCCAGGCTGGCGTATTCTAAATTAACTAAGCACATGGCTAGAGGCACCTGCAAATTCTCCAACTGGAGCAGGAAAAGCAGCCTGGCCAGGCATCCTTTTATATATATATATATAAAAGGATGTATGTGTATGTGTGTGTGTGTGTGTGTGTACACACATATACATATACACATCCATATATATATACATATACACATCCATATATATACATATATATACATACATATACATATACATATACATATACACATATATATACATATACATATATATTGTTTAAAATTGTTGACAAAGAAATAAGGGATTTCTGATATAGCCATTTCGAGTTTCTTAACCTATTGAGCCACAAGTTCTCTCCCGCTTTGTCAGTAGTCAGGGAGTAAGGATATGTGTCAAGTGTTTATTTTTTAGATTGCAAAAATAAACACTTGACACATATACATATACATATATATATATATGCACATATACATATACATATACATACATACATACATATATATATGTATATGTATATATGTATATATACCGGTATGTATATATGTATATATATGGATTTATATATATGTGTATGTATATATGTATATATATAAAAGGATGTGTATATACATCCATATATACACATACATACACACACACACACACACACACATATTTATACACATACACACACCCTTTAGGGTTTCTACCAAAAGATATAGATGAAATCACTCCCAGTTTGTTATGAAAGAAACTTTATTTTATTTTTCACAAGTAAAGAATTTTTCTCTGAATTTTAAGAAAATTCCCTTGATCAATCCCAGTCAAGGTCTGGGATTTTTTATAACTTACCTTTCTTAGCATAAAGCCTTTTTTAATATATATCACATGTTTTTTCAAGGAATTTTTTTTGAGGGGGGGATGAAGAGAGAAAGTATGTGTGGAACACCAAGCTAATATCTATTACCCTGTTTATACTGCTTTTTTTTTCTTTTGCAAAGAAAAACAACAATTTTCTTTAATTAAATATTACAAAATAATGATTTTAGACTTGCCTGAGTCAAAATCCTCTGATTAAAAAAAAAGAATCTAGTTTTGCTCAAAGTGGAAAACCAGATGGACAAATGGTTTATGACTGTTACTCTCTTCAAATAAAGAAGTGCAGAAAAAGATCTTCTTAGGATAAATTGATTGTGATTATTTATTTTAATGTTTAGATTTAGGAAGTTCCCACATATTTAGCCCAAACTTTCTGGGGTGCTCGATTAAGGCTGACATATTCTTTGTAGTCCAGAAACATCCAAGTATAACATTTCTAACCAGCCCAAAGATATTGGCTGATTGTGCTGGGAGTAATTGTTCAGAGGCATATCTTGGGCACCAGGTTAGACCAGCATTGTGGAAATAAAATAAATAGGCCACCTCTAATGCCCCTTAACATGTACCCCATTGGGCATAGCAAGCAAGAGGATTTAAACATTAGTTTTGCAGGGAGAATGAGCCTGAAGTGCTAATACAAGGGAATATGATGACCAGATTAAGGAGCCCTCCCTCTTTCAAAATCAGTTGTTGATTTTTTTTTTAAATTAGATTGTTGAAATTGTTAGCAGAGGGGTCTCCTGTGACTGTGTGTTACAGCCTCGATGCCTGCCCGGAGTCTGGGAAAACCGAAACATCAACGGACATTCTTTGCTCCCTGGGTCATTTCCCTAATGAGTCCTTTTGTACCTGGAATTCTTTGTACCTCTGGGAATTTCTCAGGTTTTCCTTGCCCTCTAAGCACAGTCCTTATAAGGACCTTCAGCCCCCACCCCCGCCCTTTCTATCTGCTTAGTGCCATTTGAATTCGCCCCAGTGGCTTCCACTTTGATTCCGGGACTTTGAAATGCAAACCTGCCTTTCAATGCAAATGCTCCGAGAGGTTGGCCCAATAATAATAAAAAAAGGCTTTTCCTCAGGGAGGTGCCTTTGCGAAGTTGGGAAGGGAGAAAAAAAAAAAAAACCTGAGCAAGTAGTTCAGGTGAACTGTTAATCAGGAAGAGGCTGGGAGTTCTCGGCAAAGGCAAGCCAGGGAAGACGCTGCTGCGGCGCCGGGCACATTATGCACGCTGAGCTACTTGGGGATGATGTATGTGGGCTATCTGTTGGATAAGGACACCAACATGTACCCCAACCCGGTCAGGCACCCGGGCCTGAACCTCACCTCCCCAAATTATGTGCCCGTGCCCTCTCAGTACTCGGATTTTGCCAGCTACCACCACATGCCCGGGATTAACAGCGATCCTCACCAGGGGCAGCCTGCGGGTACCTGGGGCTCTCCGTACCCGCCTAAAGAGGACTGGCACTACGGCGCAGGAGCCCCTTCTTCTGTCGCCAGTCCGGGACAGCTAGGATACAGCCCCTCGGATTTCAATCCAATTCCGCCACCCGGCTCTGGACTACTGCCTCCGCCCATGAGCGCCCCAGTCCCCCAGCTCTCCCCAAACGCGCAAAGGCGCACGCCTTATGAGTGGATGAGGCGCCACGCTCCCCCTGGCAGCAACAGTGGTAAGGATTTGTCTCTCTTTCTCTCCTCCGTCTCTGGCTTCGGGGAAGGGTCTCTTTTAGGCCGGGAGGCGAGCAAGTCTCTACGGTCTGACGACTTTTTCCTTCGCGTCTCTCGGCAGGGTTGAGCCGGCCACTTTATAGCGTTTACTCTTCATTATCTTTCCTCGTCAACTTGTAGACACAAGAATTTGTGGTCAAACTACATTTTAACACGAAAAGGGATGGATACTTGCAAGATTGGCTAAGGATCCAGGAGGTTCGGAGGTGGCTTCCTTACACAGAAGGAAATTCTACTTGTGCAATGTTTGCTAGTCGTACACAATTTGTCACATGTGACGCCTGGAGTTATACATGGATATTTCTTCGATTGATGATGAATCCATGGCTTGGAAAGGGTCTTTTGTTTCTCAAGCAAAGAGTTCCTGGTTCAGTCCACGGCTAAAATGATAGAAGTCATAGGAAAGCTGGTTGCTGGCCAAAATAGCCTTGATCCTTAGGAATAGGTAGATAGATAGTATTCTAGTCAGCTTGACTGGGCAATAATGGAGGAGATATCATCCCATGTTGTGATTGGCTATGGCCTCCCCAGTTGATGACCACATCAGGATAGAATTTGGAACAAATGAACCTAATAGTCAGTATAATATAAGTTTTCACAATTGTTCATATATTTTGTCAAAACGGGAATTGTAATGCAGGGGTTATAGTGTACAGGGTAAAGTTACAGAGCTACATTCAAAGGGGGAGTTTCAAGGAAATAGAGTGAGTAATATATAAAAATAAATATAACAGAGTACATGGGCTTCTGTTTGTTTGTGTATGTATGTGTCTGTATATTTCCCTAATCTACATTGAAAGGGATGACTAGAACTTTCCAAGAACTACCTTTTACTTAAGTCTTTCCATGTTTCATTGTCAAACATGTTACCCAGATTCTGACACTGAGTCACAAGTTAATTTTTCTCTCATCAAGTAAAGCTGTAGTAAACTACAGAGAATGATAATTGACACAGGGGAAAAAAAATCAAATACTGATTGTGAAGGCTCTGGTAAAGAAAGTTTTGGAATTGTCTGCACTTATCTGTGTGATTTAGCAAATCAGCCAGGAAGAGATCACAATAAAAATAATTTGTTTTTTTGTTAAGTTTTGGGAAAACCTGAAAGGTCACTGTGCATAACTGCCTACTTCATTTTTGTGTTCATCAAAGTACAGCTGTCTTTCATTGGTTTCCAATTTGATGACACTGTATACTTAATGTTTTTATTCTGTATCAAATTCTACTGTTTTCAATGAAATTTCATTCTAGCTGTTTTTGTTTGTTGCACCCCTTTCAATATGATGAATGGAGACACTATCATTGCTTGGATAAGGTGTATATTGATGTATGTTTCAATACCAGCGTTATCCTTTAACATTAATATCCAGCAGTATTATGCCACTGGATTATTATTCTTCCTGTATAGTCTTAGAAGCTTTTAGTGTACATTCTGGAAACTTTGGGAATAATTCAAGGGTGTCCCTTAAGCCCTAGGGTAAATGTTAATCTTCTCAAAAATCTCTCCCTTTCCTATCATTTAGTATGGTGCATACTGTGTAAAATATGACAATATGTAATCTTCTACCACTTCTTGTTCCATTATTAAGAATTCAAGTAGAATTCAGTATTTGGAAAGGCAGTAACTTCTATTTTCTGATTAATATTTCTGTCAAAATGTCCTTGTGTGTCTGAGCACATCTAAGCATCTGCACAAGGATAGTTATTACCTATTAGCTGCATTCTTACTTTCTCTAGACTTCTCAAAAGGTTATATTCCCACCTTTCACTTTATAACTGGTGATAGATCTCTAATCTAAAAACTATTGGGAATACAGAATAATGGCATCTTTGTGTCAGTTAGTGTATGAGATAGTGATGTTCCTGTACTACAAGAAAGTGTCAAGTACTTTTTTGTGAATATATAAGTCGCTTATCAGTACATGATTTGCTCCCTCCCCCAATGCTATTCTTAAGAAGTGAAAGCTAATGGCACAATAAATAGGTTCAACTAATGAATGTATGGCACCTTAAGTTTTTATGGGACAGAAGTAACAGCAACTGTGTGTGTGATTTAATGGCCCTTATTTATGGGAACCAGCTCCATTGATTTCAGCTCAGTTATTTTTTAATAAAAAGGTGAGATTTGTAAAGGGTTTTCTTCTCATATGAACTGATTTCCTACTTTCATCTTTAAAAAGTAATATGAATATAAAATAGGATTCTTTGCAGAAATGTCTATATGCCTGCTAATAGATAGCTTGCTTTTTATTGTAAATTTGGTTATAAAGCTGGGATTTATAACTGAATGGAAAGATAATGTAGGCGTTTAATTTTTTTGTCGTTTTATTTGTCACTGACTTTAAGACAGCCTACATTCAAACAGTTTGCTTCTCTCAACACCACTACAGTAAATGTTAGAAATTGCTGATCGAGGCATGGTGAACTAAAATTAGTTCTGAATGTTGCAGAACCGACATACTGTTCATTGTGCCTTTTATGTTTTTTTTCCAAACGGGATTCGATATTTTAAAATGCCCAAACCGGGTGACTATAAATGAGCGCCCCTGCACTTTCTGACGACAGGAATTTATCCGCATTTTAGGCGATACGTTCCGTCCTAAAAGGCTCGCGTCTCTGAGCAGAAAAAAGGCGCGAAACAACTTTCCCGCCAAGCCTGGTGCACCTCGTTGCTACCCCCCCCCCTCACTTCAGGCAATAGCCTCCTTCCCTTCCCAACTTCTTTCTCGGGAGCGTTGGATCTTTCCAGCGCCGAAACCCAGCCTCTAACTTTGCGGCGGCGCTGAACTCTTGAACCCAGGGCGAGAAAGGAGTCTTTAAGAGGACCCCGGGGTGACGCGGTGGGAAAGTGGAAGTCTCTCCCCAGGCGAAGGCAAATGAACATTCTGGGGTGACAAAAGACCCCTGCACCGGTGCCCAGTTCAAAGGCGGCAAGGCCGGCGACCTGCCTCATGAAAGGCCCTTGCGAACGCCTCAGTCAAACCCGGGGCAAATTTGCAAGCGTGCTGCTTTTGTTATGCTGATCGGCCGAGGGGCTGCGTGCGGCGGGGCGCCCAGCGAGCCTCCTTGTTCTCAGCTTTGAGGATTGGCGGCTAGGCGGCCTTTGAAGTTGGGGGCACTTCCACTTTCCCGCAGGCCTGCAGGTTGGGCCGCCCATACGGGGCCACCGCCGCTTTCGGCCTCCTGGGCTGGCACGACGCTCGGCCTCTCGACCAGAATATTTCGCGCGAAGTTGGTCTGTGAAGAGAAGCGAGGATGAGATGGAATAAGGCGCCGCGTTGAAAACTTCAGCATAAAACGTGCAGAACTCGTAACCCGTCGTCCGGTCGGAGTTGAGGCGGCATATAAATTTAATAAATGATGATGGCAACGATGACTTCAGTTGGAGCGGGATCGGAAAAAAAAGGACACTTGAAATGTGTGGTTGTGAACTGCACTGGAAAGTTTCATTGGGCCGTGGTTGGTGCTTTAATGGGCCCCAAAAGTCAAAATTTCCAAGTTTCCTTGGCTTCAGAGAATGAAGTTTAGGCATGTCCTTTATTCCCCCATTGAAAGCAAGAAGACTCCATCTGAATACCTTTCTTCAGAAGTAGCTGCCCCTTCAGATCAATGAAATTTACATTCAGGAAAATATATATTCTCCATGCAGTCTGGAAAGGAGGCTAGGGGTTTTGTTCATTTTGTTCATGCAAGTATTCATCTGTCACAAAAATGTATCTCCTTTCATGTAGTATGTAGTGACTGCCTTGCACAAGGTTTACTGAATACCTCCACAGCAAAAATGATGGCTTCCCTATTATCTGCTCCCCAATACTCTAGAAGTTGTGTGATAAAACGATCCCAGGATAATTTACTTTCTTCAACCTTCTTTGTGGTCTGTGATCATAATGCAAATCAAATTGGGTACGATCAGGGTAGGGTACTTTTATCTTACAGGCTCTGGCTAATATTGCAATGTTACACACTGATGAAGGAGCTGGTGGAAGAGATCTTACCTTCCCTCTACAGTGCTGCTGCTTTGCTCTGAGAATCCCCAGATTTATGGGCTATTTCATTGAGGGTTGTTAAAGAAATTTGATGGAGGCAGTTACCCCTTTTTGTAGCATTTAATATGCGGATGATCACATGTCTAATATAACAGGAATGCAGAGTCTATTAATTTATGTAATGGAATCATTACATAACATTTTTCGCAACTTTATATTCATAAGATTTAGTTATCCAAGTTTCAGACTGGATATATTAATCCATAGTAACACATTTTGGGCATTGCTCTTTCAACTTGTTGGATTATTTACTAAGAGCCTGCAAGACTAATAATTAATGGGAAGATCACACTTTTGTTATCTGAATGGTTAACTTCAGAGCCTTTTTTTTTTTTTTTTTTTTAGCCTGGAAAGGATTTTAAGTGAAAGAGTTGATACCATCTTAAATTTATCAAAACTAGGTCAAATGATTTGGAGGTTTTGCTTTATTTTAAAATAGTAACAAAGAAAACAAAACTTTCAGATTTTGCATAAAATAAAAACACAATAGAATTATACTAAGACAGAAATACTGACTGAATTACCTCTAACTAAATTAAACCTAATTTGATAGAAAACAAAACTCAAGATATCTTTTTACAATCTTCTTGATTACAACCAAGGAAATCAGTTTTCTTTAATGCAATTGTTCTTTTTATTTCTTAAACACCCTGTAAAGTAACACACCATATTACAAAATGAACTACAGAAGAAAATCTTTTTAATATATAGAGAAATATAGATATATAGTACATAATAGCATTAAAAAACTTACACATATCAACTTTATTTCAATACACAATAAATAAATACCATTTTAAACAAATCTAGCAACTCCTAAGAACTTTATGAAAAAAATAATATAAAAATGTTCGAAAATATCCTTTAACTATTATAACATTGCTAAACTTGATTTTTAAAAAAATAAAAATACTATTACATTGAAACAGACAAATCTAAAGATCCTTTTCATTATTACTGTAGTGATAAAAAAAGTTCAGAAGATTTTATAGTTTTTCCAAAACTGATCCTCATAATTTCTGAATCACAAGTTATTGCCAAAATATACATCTATAATTGCTTCTACTTAGGGTTCATCTTTCACATTAAACTTTAAACCTTACATTCAAGATAGTATAAATTTTGTTTTGATTTGATATTTATATGAAATAATGGTAGAACATAGAGTTTCAGGGAACTGAATAAATGAAATGTTTATTTTAAAAGAAAGACTAATGAAAATGACAGCTAAAACTATAACTCATTAATGAAGATCTGTATGCTGTTAAAAACCAGACACGACTGGAATAGCATATTCTAGTAAAATGGCTGTTCTTGTTGAAACCAACAGCGCTATAACAATTTCTTTTTATTGTTTTTACACTATCATGGGTGAAATATGACCTTAAATCATTATTATATAATTGTTTCAAGAATTTCACCCAAGTTCAAACTGAATTTCATCTTCAGCTTCAAAACAGTAGCAGTATCTTCAATTTAAGGATATATTAATGAACCAATACAGGACAGGGTCTTTGGCCACTTCAAAGGAACCTGAAGGGAGCCCATTATGGAAGTAAAATTCTTAACATTTCTCTATTGAAAACTTAAGGATAATTTAAAAATGGATCCTTCTGGGTTATTCCAAATATGGATTAAAGATCTATAATGTTCTATAATGCCTATCAATGGCTTCATGTTTTTAAAACATTAAAATAGTATCAGTAGTTTTGAGATTATGGTTGATGTATGAAAAAACTGTATTTAGAGAGCATTAGACTCCCCAAAGACAATATACTTGAAACAATGGACGTAAGTTTTTCTTGTTGGAAGTAAAGTAAAATTGAGGTTTCATTTTGTAAATTGTATTTTAATTTATATAACTTTATGGGGAAATCTTTAAATGTTAAAGATATTAATATAATATTGAATTATGTCCCACATTTTGAAATTTGACTTCAAATTTGTCAGAAATTATGGTTATAGAGGAAATGGCTCAAATATTATATTAAGAAATTGGAAAAGTTGCATTATTCCAGATATTAAGGAATGTATTTTGAAGATCTGTGACTTGTCTCTTTTCAAAAAGGCAATACGTAATAAATTACAATAGTAATAATACAGTAGAATAATACAGTAGTCTGTAGTATTAGCAAACCAGTGATTACTGATAACTGTAATGTATAAGATATGTACGTGTGTGTATGTTTAGCATCTTAAAATCCTATTCCTTTTTTCAGTTTTTCAGTTCTTGTTTTATTGTGTGTGGATTTTTTTTTTTGTATAGTTACTGTTTTGTCAGTATAGGTAGTCCTCTATTTATGATTACAACTCAGCCCAAAATTTCCGCTGCTAAGCAAGACAATAAATAAGTGAATTTTGCCCCATTTTACAACCTTCCTTGCCACAGTTGTTAAGTGAATCATTGCAGTTGTTAAATTAGTAACATGATTGTTATGTGAATCTGACTTCCCCATTGACTTTGTCAGAAGATCGCAAAAGTTGATCCCCTGACCTTAAATATAAATATAAATATCATAAATATATGCCACTTGCCAAGCGTCCAAATTTTGATCACATGACCATGGGGATGCTGCAACAGTCGTAAGTGTGGAAAACTGTCATAAGTCACTTTTTTCAGTGCCATTGTAACTTTGAACAATTGCTAAACAAATAGTTACAAGTCAAGGACTACCTGTATTTCGAAAAATGGTTGGAGTTGTCTTGTAATTAGGGTATAATGGCCTGAAGAGAAGATTTCTTTAAATATGCAGGAAATTCAAATTAGGTAAGTCATATATAAGTCTATATAGTGAAAAATTTAATGCTAATTTGAAGTAATGCCAATTGAAACAAATTGATACAAATTTAATTTGGGGTCATTGTTGTTCTCTGACCTTAGTTGTTTTCTTGCAGATGTTTCCCTTAATATCTACTCTCTCATATTGAGCTAATATAGTTCTTATTGTCATCAACTAAGTAAAACCATCTTTGCTACATTTATCAATAGTTTTTTAGCTTATACATATCTTAATTGTATTTGCATTCAATCCTTGTATACAATCAATGTCCTGTTATTGCTTTTTTCCCAGGCTTTAATTTCCCTTCAATATTCAACTTGACATTTGGTATTATAATTTCCAAGTTTTAGATGACCAGAGTTTTCCTCATCTCAACTTCTACATTTCCCCCTTTTTATAATAACATCTAATATTCTAAATACACATCTATCTATCTAATTTGGCGTCATTGTTGCTCTCTGAGCTTAGTTGTTTTCTTGCAGATGTTTCATTACCCAACTAGGTAACATCCTCAGTGCAAGGACCCCACTGAGCTAAAAATATTCCAAAATATTGATTAAAAATTACTTTGATTTCAGTTGGTACAGTACAGGTAAAACATGTCATTTACATGAATGACTGATAAAGGTATATGTAATCAAAGGGACAACTTATTACAACTTTTGTAATAAATAAAAATCTTTAGGACACAAGATAAAAGATAGATAAAAATTATGAATTGCTGTGATCACATTATCAGCTTAAATAGATCAATAATTGGCATCTTGTTGCTACTATAGGAGGAAATTATCATTTCCCTTACAAATATGAACATCTAAATTATGTAAATAATAAATCATATTTTTTTTGCAAATTGTAAGTTTTTTTGCTTAGCCCCAGTATAAATGGCTTGGTAATGTTATAGAAAAATAACATGTTAGATACTGCTAGAAAAATAATGGGTTGGTATTGCAATTTCTAACTAGGAGGGAGTACCTTTAAGGAGTTACTTTTTAGTATTATTTAGATGGCCAGATAACTTTAAAAGATACATCCTTTAATAACCTTGTATCAAATTTCATACAATTTATTGTAACTTTGTATTTAAGTTAGGGTTTGAAATCAGTTAAAGTTACTGGTAAACTTAAACACGTAAAAGAGCCATTGATTTAATCTAGCCTGAGTATCTGGAATAATATAACAATCGTACTGCATCATGTAGATTATGCATCAGTGTTACAGGTAGCATATTAAGTAATTTTAATTGTTAAACTTCAGTTTTAAAATTTGTGTAATATATGGATCACACTGAAAAATCTCCTTACCCAGTTATAGTAGTTTTTGAAAAGATAGCAAGGTGGGGACCAACCTGACTTCAAGGATCATGCTGTATCATAGAGAGGAGACTGCCACTGGGAAGTTATTTCTGTGGGATGCAGCTTCACAGATTTCCCACACGATGGGTATCCAAAAATCTTCTCCCAGCTAGATTTGGCAAGGCAGGAAGATTCTATTCTATTTAGAGGAGTTAACAAAAGGCCAAGGTGTATAAAGATTAATTGATAATTATCAGCATCCCAAACTAGCTTGGAAAGTTACTATTGAACTGGCTAGCACTTGTCAACAAGCAGCATTCTGTCTTGCAACTTCCAAGTTGTCTTCAACTGTAGCCCCAATAAAATAGCCCAAGGAAAAACAAGAACCGACTCACTGTTTTCAGCACCCCAGGATCCAGGAAGCATGGATGCTAGGCTGATGTCATGAGATTGCCATTTGCGGCTTCCTGCCACTTTGTCCATTGACTTCACTTTTTGGGAGGCGGCAGTGAAGGTTGCAAATGACAATCACGTAGCTGTGGGATGCTGCCACCACCATGGTTAAGATAGTGTCCAAGTTGCAGTCACATGACTACGAGGAAGCAGCGACAGCAACAACTATGAGAAACGGTTTTAAGTTCCCTCATTCAGTGCTGTTGTAACCTAGAATGGTTACTGAAGAAGTGGTCATTAAATGAGGACTCTGTAGATGGAGCTTGGTAGAAAGCATAGGGAATGGACTTTAAAGGACAGGAGAAAAAGTTGCTACCAAGGCAACAGTTAAGTAAGGGGAGGTCCTTGAACTTGGGCCAAGAAACTAATTTGAAAAAAATGTCTTGGGAAAGGCCATTTCCAGGACACATAAGTGAGGTAGCAGGTAAGCATATTCATACTTGCATGATTTTGTATTATAGCTATTGTAATAAGAGTAGTCCTCACCTACATGTTTTTTTTTTTTTTAAAGTCTGGTCCACCTTATAGAACTGACAACCTTCCATGGAAGCAGAGGGTTCTGTACCAATAAAATTCTGTATTGCCGAAAAGCAGTCAGACCCCAGGCATTCCTTCAAATATTTAAGACATAGAAACAGGAGATCCTCGCATCTGTTTAACTTTGGGTAGAGATACAGAGCGGGGTACTATTATCAAATTAATTATATCTGCAGTAACTTTTAGAGGTATTGGAGAAGACATTCAAGAATACCATAGATCTCCAAGAAAACAAAGAAATGAATTGTTAAAAGTATCAAACCAGAGTTCTCATTTATGGCACAAATGAAGAGGCTTGAATTATCCAACTTTGGATATGTTAAGCCAAGACCTAATTGTCTGGAGAAGGTGTTGGGAAACTGGAAGGAAAGAAGAGGACAACTAGCAGCAAGGTGGACAACCTTAATTATCGTGGTGCTGAGCAGAAGATCCAAATGGCCAGGTTTTCTCCATTATTATGGAGAAAAAAAATATGTGGTCTCTAAGAGTTGGCACCAATTAACCGCACATAATTAATTTTTTTGTTTATACCTTTAGAGTATATTAAGCAGCATCTGTCACCTAACTTGTTTTAAAAAATAAAGTCAATAAAAATCCTTTGGTGAAAAGGAACATTTCATCTTATGGTTACATTAGGTGGTATGGTAGATCATAGAAAATAAATGCCCATCATAGATATTCATTTTTATACTATGATGCTGAAGCCCCTTTTCCTGCTATTTTCTCTGTTGAAATTATCCCATCCAAGTCCAGACTGCTTGCCATGTGAAGCAAATAGCAATTTGCTGAAGTATTTCAGCACTACTCAATACTTCAGCCATCGAACTGAATCTTTTATTAAATTTGTTCTACTTTTTTGTAATGCTAGTTTCATAAAGGATAGAAAAGCCAGAGATATGAAGTCAGAGTGGAATTACAGAACTGTGAAAGAGGGAATAAACATCTCTGCAATTCTCAGTCAGTGACATCTCCAGCAAACCACAATAATGGCAAAATAATGTCTCATGCATATCGTAATTTTGCTCTCATTGTTATTTGCTGTGAATATTATTAGCAGTACAATAGAAAAAAAGTGAGCATTTCATAGTTTTATTGAACTTGTTAATGATATATTAACACTGTCATGTGTATATAATTCTACTTATTAGAAAGAAACTGCAATTTAAAACACAATAAAGATCTTATTTTTAATTGGCTGTAGTTAGGGAATAAAATATATTCCAGCAAAACCCAATGCTAAATTTATTTAGTTATTACCATCTTACTAAATTTATTTAGTTATTACCATCTTATTGATATAGCAACTCTGGATGGATTAAAATATAACTTACAATATAAAACCAAAATTAGAAAATGTAATTAACTTTCTTAGACTGTGATTATATTAATGTTGCTGGATTAAAAATATGTAATGAAATAATGATAAGGAAAGGTAAAAACCTTTTGTGCAGATTTACATTCTGGCTTTTAATGTCTGCTATGAATATTCACAAAATACTTGTGGAAATCTTGCAATTCTTAATTACAAACATTCACTAATTTTATGATTTTATTGCTCTCAATATTTATAAATAACCAGTTAATGTTTATTTTATTTATTTATTTATTTATTTATTGGATTTCTATGTCGCCCTATTCCAGGAACTCAGGGCGGCTTATATATTTGAGCTTTGAACTTTCCCCTTCTTTGAATTGTGATATCAACATTGTAGTGTAATTTCTATATTTTAGTTGGGGTAATGATCCCACAACAGTACTCTATTTTATTATAGATAACATTCAAGTTTGATTCTTGTTCTGTCTGTTGATGGATGTGGTAGTAAAAGTAATGAAAGTAAATATGTGAAGGCCATGAGAAATCTGCATTTTAATATTGCACAAAATAATTCATTACAGTTGAAATGAATACTCCTAGAAATATTTGCTTGGTAATTATCAATGCAGCTAAGAATAGAAACTCAGATATATTCAAATGCTATATATAAACATATTTTAGTTTTACACAATTGGTTCAGGGTGCATTGTAAGTTAATGAACTCTTTAGGAACTGAACTGTTGATTTTATATTTCATTCTTACATTCAATCATTCATTCTGGATTTTTAAATTTTTCAGTGTGGAACATATACCATCAAAGCCCTGATGGTGGTAATAACTTTTGCAAAGCATATAGAGATACACAGAGAAGTGTATATATATATATATATACATACACACACACACACACACACACACACACACAAAACTATGCACGTACACACAGAACTCTTTCTTAAATTATTAACTACAGCATGCTACTGAGCTGACTTGAGATGTTCTGAGTAACCAGTAGTCTTTTAAAATATTTTAAAATTTCCTTTCTATAATGATACAGAAGACACAACATTCCTTTGGTATTAAATATGTGTGTGAGTGGATACATTTGCCTTAAAAGGATTTGCACTGTAATCCTTATATTCTCATATAATTATTTCTTTCAAAAGTGATTGAAGTGATTCTTTGTTTTATTGTTCTATTTTAATTGTAATATGCCCGACAAATCTGTATGTTGATACTCTTGTATTACTATATTTCTATATCATTTTTCATGTTTATCTAAACAGCTTGTGTAAAAAAATTACAATTCCATTGGAAATTTTGTAATAAATATGACATAGCAGTTAATATTATTTAAAACTACAGTAACATTTGACCTAAAAAAGCAGGGCAGCAACCTAATCCACAGTTTCTTACAGTAATATAAAATTAACCACACTAATGCCACTCTCTTTTCTCATTTGTTATTGTTATTTCATAATAGGAACACAGAGGTGAAAAAGAGTAAATAAGGAAAGAGCAGAAAGAAAAGCAGAGAAGAAAAATAGAGAGAAGGCAAGCAGATTAAAATGTAGGTTTTAAAAGGTTAAAATTGGCTATGGTTGGTAATAATAGTGAATTTAACACTGAGGAGGTTATTAAGGCTGCAGTCTTGTATTCTCTTTTTAGCACAAAGACCCATTGAGTTCAATATGATTTTCTTCCGAGTTGACAAAGAGAATTATACAGGGAATTATAGGAAATAAGCCATGTACCCTAGGTAAAAGTAGAGCAAAGTATTTGAACACAGGACTGTAGATCAGGTCTGGGCATATACCGGTAGTCATCCTGGCCACATGACCATGGAAAAGTCTTTGGACTATGCTGGCACCCTTGGCTAAGAAATGGAGATGAGCACTGCCCCATAGAATTGGACACAACTGGACAGGGGAAACCTTGCCTTTCCCTTTAGATCACATCACTGTTGCTACTTTCATGAAAATAGGCACATACAGTGTCACCAACATTAAATTTAAACCCTGTTGATATAAAAGGCAAGGTTACTGAAGGATAAGCATTACACTGTCCACTCAAATCAACAAAGGTCTTATTTGACAAAAAAAAAAATCTCTCCTTGGTTTCTAACCTCTCTTTAAATGAACTAATACAGTTAGAGAAGTTCATTTACATGTCTGAACTCATTGATTAAAATAACAATGTATGTTTTTTTAAAAAAATGGAAATGGAAATAAAATTATGGAACCAACTCATTGTATGACATCTTTCCAGATTTAGTTCTGGCCTCATTTTATTTTGACTTCATTTTTGTTCTTCATCAGCTTGGTAAAAAAATGTGAGCAAGATTAAAACTTGCAATTCATTTCTTTTCTAAGTACAACAAAGTCCATGGCAGCTGGCTCATAATCAGCTCTGGAATTATGCTAAAAATATTTGGGAATTAATTTCATATTAAACTGACCAATTATAACTGTGGAATGATGACTAATTTAACTAGATTGAAAGGCCCAGAGCTAGATAACTGGGTGACCAATACATTTACATAAAGTATAATACGTGGCCCAGAGACCACTGGAATTGGGCAGCCAATAAATTTAAATAAATAAGTAAATAATAAAATGTAAACCTACTAGTCTAAATCTAAAGGCATGGAAAGACTCTTAATCTGAATACCATCAATCTTTTCTGGGGTTTTGGATACACGGAACAAAGATTCCAGCATTTGTGAAGCTTCTAGGAGGGGTTCAGGCCATTCAGATTTGCGCATTTCTTTTACACCTAATTCTTACCTCTCTTTCACACCTGGTTCTCACTTAATAGAACTTGGGGTTGTAGAATAAACAAAGTGATCACGAAGCCCAGTCTTTCCACTCTTGCTCTAGAATGAGAAAGGAGAACTGTAATGAAGTAATGTAAAAAATATTTAGAAATGCAGGAAATGTTTTTCATTTATATCTTAATCTTATTGTTGTAGGCTCAAAATCTGAGAATAGGGTAAGGAGCTAAACCTTTTTCTAGGATTTTGTTTTCACAATGAACTCCCATGACTCCTTTCTCACCATTAGGCAAAATTGTAAACAAAACAAAACGTACAACAATTTTGAAGAAGCATGTTTTGATCAGGAAAAATGATCCATAATTCAAGAATCATTTTTCACTCCTATCCATTGTTTTAATTACTGAGAAAATATTGGACATCCCTTTCAAATTATCTGAAATATTTTGGAAAATCTATTTTGTTATGTAGTTGACCTAGATATAAGGGTTTTTAGAAAGTATATACTAACACATAATAACATTTCATAAATATGTTTACTTTTGCTTTATAAAATATATGCTGTTCTCAAATGAATCTCTTCATCCTTATTGTTTAGTAACCTACATCAATAATTTAATCTTTTTTAACAGACCATTTCGAAATTATTGAGGGACTTGGAATATTTAAGAAATGTTTCTTTTGTTGTATAAATGAAAGGTCATACATAGTTAATGTCTAATAGCATTTTTTGCATATCGGGATGGAACTCTTAAAGAGGTATAGTTTTTAAAGTAAAAGAATAGAGTACATTAGCAATGTCAAAATAATTTAGAAGCCCTATAACAGGGACACTTTATGTAGACAATCTGATTCTGACCAAAATAATCCTTTATCGTTGAAGAAAAAAAAACAATGCCCGTAGCTAGTGACAGATTGAACTATATGCTAGGCAGCATTACTAGAGTTTTAGATTTCACAACTGAAAGTATAGTGGTGCTGTACTGTTGTCACAAGTGGAAGAATTTGCTCCAAGCTGAAACACATGGCAAAAGTTCCCAGCTAAGGTATTCTGGTCATTTCAATGCAAAGTAGCCGTTCCATCAAATCACATATCTATCTTAGTACAGAAACTAATTTTTTTTCTAATATTCAAAGAAAATTAAATTTTTATATCCTTTTTTTCCCTAATAACTATCCCATCATGTAGCTTATAAGAAGAAAAGAATGTAATTATGTATTTTCTCCTGCATGGGTGGATTCCGAATCCACCAATTGGGTTACGACAGTCCTCTGCCCAATGAGAGACTAGGTCCGAACTTTAGCTCCGCCTCCGGCTTCCTTCTTCCCCAGTTTTTACCTAGTCTGAAGCCCAAGGAACAGCTCTTCGCACTAGCTCCGCGAAAAGAGTATTTTTTTCTTTTCGGTTAAAGACTGGTAGAGAAAGTTTTTTGTTGGTTTTGATTTAAAATAGGTTTAAGAGACGAACTTTAGTGTTTTTTTACTTTTAAAATTTTTATTTTTCGGGGACCTTCGGTCGATCCTCTCCCCCACGCATTGGGAGCACGACGGCGAGTCCGCCCCGGGCCTAGGGCCTGGGAATAGCAGAGAGAAAGGGGAAATATCCCTGGACTCCGCTGGTCGACTCGCAGCGTCCCAGGAAGCCCCACAGGATCACAGGCATCGAGGGAAAGCTACTCGGAGCTCGACGCAGATCGTCGCAAAGGAAAACGCAAGTGGGGCAAGGGGGTGCGGGGAGGAGCCCAGCCAGCCAGCCGGGAGGCGGACAGAGGCGGGGACCGTCGGTTACCGGAGGGGTAGGCCGAGGCCAGCATCCCTTAGGCACCGCATGGCCGGGAGCACAGAGCTCCGACCGAAATTTCGGCGCGGTGGCCATTTTTAAAAAGGGGAGGTCTCGTCTACTGGCGCGAAGCGCCATTTTGGAAGAGGGGCGTGTCTGAGCGCCTCAGACCTCTGATTGGTGCCTCGTTTTTCTGGCGCGAAGGCCTTTGTTTTCCGGCGCGAAAGCCTTTGTTTTCTGGCGCGAAAGCCTTTGCTTCACCCGGTCAATTTTGCCTGTGGGCCCAGGGGAAGAGAAGGGACTGCCGGCAAGGCTGAGGCCTAGCTCCGGCCTGCCAGATCAGGAGAACCGAGGCCGAACACCCAGGGGGTCCAGTCGGAGGTGTGTGTGTGTGTTGTTCTCGGTGTTTTGGCTCCTAGCAGGGTTGGAACCGGGCGGATTCCCCAGCGGAGCCAAGGCGGTCGGAACGGGCATAGGGACAAAACTCCCTGGCTAAGAATCCACGTGACCGCAGGAGCACTTCGACCAGGCACGTTAGGGACATTCCCTGTAACGCTGCCGACATCGGCTGTGCCTACTAGATACCCGGAAAGGGTGCTTCTTGGCGCATGGCGATGGCAGAAGGCACTCCGGCCCAGGGCTCAGCGCCCCCTCCGTCGCCGCCTAGACGCAGAACGGAGGAAGCGGGGGGGCAAGAAGAAGGCCAAAACAAAGCATCTGTCTGAGCCATCAAAGGCGGACGAGCGCCAGGCCGTAAGGAGACACCAAGCCTTGGAGAAGGAGTTTGCCAAGGCGCAGAGACTGAGGGACAGCGGGATGGAAAGTCCGGCCTTGCCCCTCAGGGGGACACCAACCTCCTTCGAGCCTGCAGAAGCAGTCGAACAGGAATGGTCTCCCAGGGGGGAGACAGAAAGGGAGGTGTCCCCCATTTCGGTGCCATCATCACCAGAGCATTCCGAGCCCTCAACAAGCCAGGAGGAACCTGAGCACAGAGGTAGGAAAAGAAAGAGATCTGGTAAGTGGCCTTCACGACTTCATTCCCTCTTAGAGGAAACCCTAGAGCACCTCAGGGCCTCTAGGAGGAATTCCCCTCCCAAGAGAGCTCACAAACCACGCACACCATCTTCCCGTGGGGGAAAGGTATTGTTTCAGGATTCTGATGGGTCTGAGAATTCTTCACAGGTGGCAGACGAGGAGCAGGGGGACTGGGATGATGCCCCGTTGTCAGAAAATGAGGATGCAGAGCCACAGGCGGCTCCAGTGTCAGGTTTATTTGACCATAACCTGTTTTATTCCCTCATGATTAAGACATGCTCTGTTCTAGAGCTGCCAGCTAAGACCAAGGAGGCCAGACCGCCGTCCTCAGAGGAGGACGCAAAGGATCCATTACTGCACGCACCGGTGTCAGAGGTGATTCAGGTACCATGCACTAAGGTGTTCAGGTCAACGGTAAGGACCCAGTGGTCTAATCTAGGCACCATCCCATCGCCAAATGGTGTAGAAAAGAAAATGTTTAATGTTTGCAGTCCATTAGCAACATTAATAGAGGTGCCACAGGTGGACGCTCCACTAAGTTCTCTTCTTCCTTCCTCAGCCATCCCAGGAGACCTAGCAGAATCAATGAAGGCGGAGGATAGGAAGGTAGAACTTTCCCTCCGCAGGGCTCACCATTTGTCTGCCTGGGCCATCAGAGCCGCATCCACTAACTCATTAGTCGCCAGAGCTGCGATCAGGTGGCTGCGGGAGATCCAGGCAAGTGTTCCACCAGATCAGGTACGTGTAAGACAAACACTGACCAAACTGCGGAGGGCAACGGAATTCATGGCAGACTCCGCACTGTTCGCGTCCAGATACTCGGCTAGGTCCATTGCAGGGACAGTGGCAGCCAGGAGGTTGATATGGCTCAAGAACTGGAAGGCGGACCTTAAGTCCAAATGGCGGCTTGCCACAGCTAAGTATGCAGGATCAAAGCTCTTCGGAGCGATCCTGGATCCTTACCTGATAGAGGATAAAAACAAAAGGAAAGTGCTAGCCCACCCATCCAAAAGGACAGACAAAGGAACCCAGGAGTTCCGTAGGCAGACACCCCGTCAGAACGGGGCCGGAGAATGGAGGCAGCCCTTTCAAGGGGGAAGGGCCCAGGGAAGGGCCCAGAAATCCGCGCACCTTCTCATACAGGCAGGAGCGCGGCCAGGACTGTCCAGCCGCGGGCAGGGGCCAACCGTCCAAACGCCCCTTTAAAGGGGGGGGAGGACGACCCTACAGACGTGCCAAGTGACTCCTGGAACAGTCCCATCGGGGGTCGCCTGGCGCGGTTCAGCGAAGCATGGCAGGCGACCACGACAGATGCCTGGGTCAGGGAGACAGTGACCCAGGGCCTAGCAATAGAATTCTACTCCACACCACCAGATCACTTCATAAGATGCCCACTATCACGCAACAGGACCAAGGCGGGTCTCATAGATCAGGCCATTGGACACCTGGAGGAAATAAGGGCCATAGAGCCGGTTCCTCCAGGACAGGAGGGGCAGGGTTTCTATTCCATCCTCTTCCTGGTGCCAAAAACATCAGGGGATTGGAGAGCAATCCTCGACCTCAAGCGGTTAAATCGCTACGTAGTATACAGGAAGTTCAAAATGCAGTCCCTCAGATCCATACTGGCCAGTATCCGAAAGGGGGATCTGCTATCCTCAATAGACCTCACAGAGGCCTATCTTCACATCCCAATAAGACCAGGGTACAGAAGGTACCTGAGGTTCTGCCACAAAGGGCGACATTACCAATACAGGGCACTTCCATTCGGGCTGTCCTTAGCGCCCAGAGTATTCACAAAGGTGCTGGCAGCATTGGGAGCGCACCTGCGCATGAGACCGGTGCGGGTCCAATGCTACCTGGACGACATCTTGATACTCTCAGCGTCTCACCAGGCAGCCCTAAGGGACATCCAGATCACCATAGACGTACTCCAGAGGCACGGCTTCTCGATCAACCACAAGAAAAGCCAGCTCACACCCTCAAGGAGGCTCCAGCATCTGGGAGCGATCATAGACTCAGATCAGGGCATGGTGTACCTCTCCCAGGAGCGCCGGGAGAGCTTACAGAAACTAACGCTTCTGGTAATGCAGAGGAGGGTGGCCACAGTGGTGCAGCTCTCCCAGCTCCTGGGGAAGATGATATCATGCCTGGGAATTGTCCCGTGGGCCAGATTGCACTCCAGAGGTCTGCAGTGGCTACTGCTGCCCTTCCAAAGGCAGGATCAGAGCGCCTCACCCAGGAAAATCAGAGTGCCCCCCCAGGTCCTAGCCTCCCTGAGATGGTGGAGGTCGGGGGCCCTGAACAGGGGCACTCCACTCAGGGAACCCAACAGGGTGACCGTCACAACCGATGCAAGCCTGTTCGGCTGGGGGGCTCATTCCGGGGACCAGATAGCCCAGGGAAGGTGGAGCCCAGGGGACCTAAAACACAGAATCAATTGGCTCGAACTGAGAGCCATTCACCTGGCCCTGCTTCAGTTCGCACCCCTGTTGGCAGGGAAACACGTGCTAGTCCTGACGGACAATGTAACAGCAAAGGCGCACGTAAACAAGCAGGGCGGGACCAGGTCAGTGGCTCTCATGCAGGAGGCCAGGGCGCTGGGCCTGTGGGCAGAGCGACACCTGGCCTCACTAAAGGCAGAACACATCTCGGGGGAGGCAAACCACCAGGCGGACTCCCTCAGCAGGGTCACCATAGACCATGCGGAGTGGAGACTGGCACCGGAACTGTTCGAGGCGATCTCGAACAGGTTCGGCCGACCTTGCCTGGACCTCTTCGCAACACCAGAGAACACTCAAACGCACCGCTTCTTCTCCAGGTTCCAGACCTGGGGAGCGGAGGGGACGGATGCGCTCAGATGCAGGTGGCCCCAGGGGCTACTGTACACCTTTCCCCCTCCGCCCCTAATCCAAGCAACAGTCCGCAAGCTCATCCTGGAGCAGGCGGAGGTGGTACTAGTTGCTCCATACTGGCCGAGGCGTCCGTGGTTTGCGGACCTGGTAGACCTATCGCTTTCGCCAGTATGGAAACTGCTGCCGAGACAGGTATCCCTGAGCCAGGGGAAACTCCTACACCCAGACCCGCAGTGGCTACAACTAGCCACCTGGCACTTGAGCGGGAGGGTCTGAGTAGGCAGGCCTTTTCTCAGCATGTCATCTCGGTCATCCAGGACGCCCGACGTCCTTCCACAAATAGGATCTATGATGCCACATGGAAGAATTTTTCTTCCTGGTGCAGCAGACAGGACATAAACCCCCTGACCGCTAACATCCCTAACATCCTAGAGTATCTTTGGGAGGGCATGGTCAGGGGACTAGCGTTCAACACCATCTGCAGGCAGGTAGCGGCATTACAGACGGTCCTAGTCTGCGAGGACCGGGGACCTCTGTCACAACATCCGGTGGTGAGCGCCTTCCTAAAGGGGGCAGCCACAAGGCGACCCCCTGTAGTTCACCGTTTTCCATCCTGGGACCTACACAGGGTCCTACAGGCGTTAACCGAAGGTCCTTTCGAACCACTGGGGACTTGTCCACTCCGTTTCCTGACGCTGAAGGTGGCCTTTCTGGTGGCCATCACATCGGCAAGAAGGGTATCGGAGTTGGGGGCCCTCTCGGTCCGACCGGATCTGATCACCTTCGCAGAGGGCAGGGTAATCCTACGCCTGGACCCATCCTTCGTGCCGAAGGTCAACACATGGTTTCACAGGTCCCAGGACCTAGTACTACCGGATTTCTGTCCAAATCCTACTCATCGTCTGGAAAGACGATGGCATACACTGGACGTGCGCAGGGCTCTGCGCCATTATGTCACCAGAACAGCGACCTACAGAAGGTCCGAGGCCCTCTTTGTGTCATATCACCCTACATCTAAGGGCCTGAAGGTATCAGCCTCGACCATTAGTAGATGGATCAGAACATGCATAGCCAAGGCCTATGAGGCGCTGGATCAGCCAGTGCCAGACAACATCACGGCGCACTCCACAAGGAGTGCGTCCACGTCGGCTGCCTGGCGCACCCAGGCATCACTAGAGGAAATTTGCAGAGCAGCCACATGGGCCTCTCCGTCCTCGTTCATAAGAAATTACAAGATAGACCAATTTGCTGCAGCAGGGGCTTCATTTGGAAGGAGGTCCTTGCAGCAGATAGTTCAGGACTAGTAAGAGACAACCTAGACCCCCACCCGAAGGGACTTATGAGGGCTTGGGTACGTCCCAATTGGTGGATTCGGAATCCACCCATGCAGGAGAAGAAGCGTTGTCTTACCTGAACGTTCTTTCTCTGCATGGGGGGATGGAGAATCCACACCCTCCTCTAACTGGTCTAGGCAGGAGTTCTCTTACAGGTCATTGAGAAGGAGCTACACGGTCCGATCTGATGGAGTGCTTCGCCTGGCAAAAACTGGGGAAGAAGGAAGCCGGAGGCGGAGCTAAAGTTCGGACCTAGTCTCTCATTGGGCAGAGGACTGTCGTAACCCAATTGGTGGATTCTCCATCCCCCCATGCAGAGAAAGAACGTTCAGGTAAGACAACGCTTCTTCTCTGACAATGTAATTCATCTGTGCAGAAGGAATTCCTTCTATATTCAATAGATCTTATTACAAAGATCTGTGAGAAACATGAATTTGTTTACAGCCTTTTGTTCAAATTCAGTTTATGGGATTTTTGTAGGACTTTCTCTATACCACTTGACAGAAAGATGGCAGTCCGTCTTTAGTACCAGTGATCACTCGTGGGCTACTTTGAAATGATTCCCCCATTAATGAGAAAATTATTTGTAAAGGATTAGTTATTCACCCTGTTTAACAAATCAATTCTGAGATGTTTTCTTTATCTTTTAAGGACATTATATTGTATAATGAACTTGTACCAATGAACTTCTGCCATGTAGTGGATGGCAGCAGCTAACTGGCCTTGGCTGATCTTGAAAAGTGAAGCAGGGTTAAGAAGTTTTGATGGCAAACCATTAAAAAAAATCTAGAACTATAGATTAGGTTGGGAAGAAGGCAATGACAAGCAACTTCTGCACTGCTACCAAGAAGGTTATGTGGTTATGTCCAGGTAACCACCGAGAGATGTATTCAACTAGAGAGTTCTTTATAATGAATTTAGGATTACCTTGATTTTACAGTTATTTTATGCTGCAAAAGAAATGCTTTGAAAGTATCACTGCCCACCAATACTGTACATGTGTTTCATTATTGCATTCCATATTCCATGTAATACAGATGTGAATGACTATGTATGCCTAGATGGTAATCTGAGCGTACATAAAACTAAAATTTCTGTGATATGTTTGTGGAGATGTGGATATATTTCATTGGCACAGTATTACTTTCTGTTGGCTATACATTGAAAATTCAGATGTACATTTCTAGCTAAGGGATGCTTTAAATAATTAACTATGAGCAATAAAATTGTGATGATAGAGTTTTAGGACATTTCTAACTTTTCTGTAATATATGCCAGTAATTCTGTATCTGACTAGTTTTGGGAAGATCCAAAGAAATGGGTCAAAAACTTCCTTTAAAAAAAAATATTTTACAGTGGTTTGAGACAGTGTTTGCAAAGGAAATCATGCAACCATAAATGAATTTAAACAATTAATAAGGAGGAGGCTTTTCACTAAAATAAAAGTATTTGAATTAGCACAGCTAATCCTTTTCTTTGGATTTTTCAAATTCCATTCAGGAACTGAGATTATTATTTATATTAGGATTGGGTAAGAAACACTTGTCCTGCTTTGTGTCTGGATTTGTAGCTTGAAAAGTACCCCCATTGTTTAATTTTATTTATGTATTTTGTAGCATTGATTGGGAATATAAAAGCTCCCTCTTCCCAATTATCCATCATAAGAAAAAGCTCAATGTCTAATGATACATATTACTATACAGGTAGTCCTTGACTTACGATAGTTCCTTTAGTGACCATTCAAAGTTACAATGGCTCTGAAAAAAGTGATTTATGACCATTCTTCACACTTATGACCATTGCAGAATTCCCATGGTCATGTGATTTACATTCGGATGCTTGACAACTGACTCACATTTATGACAGTCTCAATGTCTCGGGATCATGTGTTCACCTATGGCAGTGGTTCTCAACCTTTTTCAGGCCGAGACCCCACCTGCGCCGCCCATGCGTGGCGCAACCCCGACCTGTGCCACGCATGCGTGGTGCGCGTGCGACTGCCCGAACCGCGCATGCGCAGTGCGACGGCCCGAACCGCGCATGTGCGGTGCGATGGCCTGAACTGCGCATGCGCGGTGCGACGGCCCGAACCGCGCATGCGCAACGCGCGCATGACGGCATGAACTGCGCATGCACAGCCTGATGGCACAAACTGCGCATGCACAGCGCGTGCGCAATGGCCTGAACTGTGCATGCGCGGTGCGACGGCCAGAACCGCGCATGCGTGGTGCATGCACGACGGCCTGAACCACGCATGCACAGTGTGCGCATGACGGTCCGAACCGTGCATGCGTGGTGCGATGGCCCGAATCGCTCACGCACAGCGTGCGCGCGACGGCCGAGGGGAAATGGGGGAAGAAAAATGGCGGACTGCGGTGTTTGGTGACCCCCGTGAAACGGTCGTTCGACCCCAAATGGGGTCGCGACCCATAGGTTGAGAACCGCTGACCTATGGCAACCTTTTGACAAGCAAAGTCAATGGGGAAGCCAGATTCACTTAACAACTATGTTACTAATTTAACAGTGATTCATGTAACAAATGTGGCAGAAAAAGTTGTAAAATGGGGCAAAACTCACTTAACAAATTTCTAACTTAGCAACAATAAATGTTGGTCATAAGGCGAGCACTACCTGTATATAAAAAAAATAGAATTTCATGAAGAATTTTGAATTTTAGATATGTATATATCTCCTGCATTTCAAATGAAACACCTCATTATATGTTGAGAAAAGGCTTCACATAGCACATGCTTATTTTACCTACTGATTTACCCCTTTACCCAAAGACCTGGTTACAATCAATTTGTAATTAACTGAGCTGTTCTGATCCCAGAATCACTAAAGAATGCAGACTGTACCCTTGATCTTGGCTAAAATCATTTCTCTAGAGTGAATTGCTAGGGATAAAGGAACCTGAATGGGTTTCATTTTTTCTACCTCTGTCTATATACTCAGAGGTGATTCTTTTATGGTATGTGCAGCATATTAAAGCAGCTTCTTTATCTATTGATAGCTAAGTTGAGCATTATTAGAGTTACACATTAACAAAGGTAACGAGAGCTTTACTGCATGGAGACATTAGTCTCCCCTTGATCTCCATTTTGAACTCCTTGCCTCTAGTCTCATTAGTGGTTTTATCTGGGCTGATCAAGGGGGTAATTTACCTTTCAGAATTGTGGTAAGGTTGAAAAAAGACAAAATAAGTGTTCTTGAATTATCTTTAGATAGTTGGGTGTCAGCAATAAACTTTTCAAAATATACATGTATATATATTAGAGAGAGAGGGAGGGGGGAAAGAGAGAGAATTGAACTCCAGACCTATTATCAGGGGACTAGTTTAATGGGTAAAGAATAAGAGTTAATTAGAAAGCAAAGATTATAGGAGACTGTCTTTGAAGTTAGGGAGTTTGTGTTTGTGGATATCTAGATCTGGGTTCTTACTTAAATGAGCAGTCTCAAGTGAAAGAATATTTTGTTGGAAATGTCAGGCACACATATATACACAGATTCCTATCACATGAGATCTTCTAACTATAAGAATAATTAAACTCCTCATTCAGTGGGATTTTCCCCATCCCTCCATCCCTTTGCATCTTCTTAACATCTTCCCTCCTTCCCTGTTTTTTGGAATATGCACAAAGAGATGAATGTTTTCATTAATGGCAGAGATTATTGGAATTCTATATTGTCTTCTATAAAGAGCCAGTATAGGAAGTAATTAAGAATCTGAATTGGGTTTGGAGAAATTATATTCAAGTCCATTACGAGTCATGAAACTTCTTTTGGTGATTCTGGACCAATGATTTCTTAGCCCAAATTATTGTAGAATATAAAGATAATTTAGGTCTTTCTAATCTCACCATCTTCAATCAATTTACAGAATACAGAGCAGTAGAGTTGGAAGGGACCTTGGAGATCTTCTAGTCCAATCCTCTGTTCAAAGCAGGAAAACCTATACAATTCTGGACAAATGTCTGTCCAATCTCTTCTTAAAAACTCCCTGTGGTGGAGCACCCACAACTTCTGGAGGCAAGCTGAACCACTGATTAATTGCTCTCACTATCTAGAAATTTCTCATTATTTCTAGGTTGGGTCTCTCCTTGATAATTTTCTATCTATTGCTTCTTGTCCTGCCTCAACTACTTTGATTGCTCCTCTCTTCTCTGTGACAGCCCCTCAAATATTGGAAAAGTGATATCACATCACCCCTAGTTCTTCTCTTTGTTAGACTAGACATACCCAGTTCCTGCAACTAATTATCATATGTTTTAGTCTCCAAACCTCTAATCATCTTTGTTGTTCTTCTCTGCATTCTTCAACATCTTTTTTGTATCATGGTGACCAGAACTGGACACAGTATTTCAAGCGTGGTCTCACACTTGTACTATATATACCATGTTTTCCCCAAAATAAGACCCTGTCTTATACAGTTTTGCATCCAAAAGAGGCACCAGGTCTCATTTTTGGGGGATATCTTACCTTAAGACCACTGCAGCCAGACTTCCCATGCCCCACTTGCACCATGAGGCTCATTGTGCCAATCGTGCTGCTGCCACTGCTTGCACTGTGAGGCTCATTGCGCCGCTGGCACCAATCGTGTTGTCAGGCTTGTCGTGCTGATTGCGCCACTACTGCCACTCATGCCATGATCGGTGCAATGAACCATGTGGTCTCCTGCTGCATTCAGTGCCAGTGGTGAGATCGGCGCGATGAGTGTCGTGTGAGCAGCAGCAGCAGTACGATTGGTGCAACGAGCCTTGTGGTGTGAACAGTGGAAGTAGCGTGATCGGTGCAATGAGCCTCACGTCATGAGCAGTGGCAGCGGTGCGACCGGTGAGACAAGCCTTGTGCCATGAGTGGCATGGACTGCAAGTGGCTGCAGAAGAACTCGGCCAGCGGCATGACAGGTGTCAGGGTGTGGGAGGCCTGGCTGCAACAGTCCTAAGGTAAGCGGGTGCAAAGTGCGTGGGGCAGTTCCACCCCCACCCCCGCTTGATTTTTAGGCGTGTGCCTTGCCCCAAAACTAGGGCTTATTTTTGGAATAGGTCTTACTTTCGGGGAAACACGGGTAGGCATACTAATACTTCCCATGATCTTGATACTATTCCTCTGTTTATACCATCGAGGGCTACATTGTCTTTTTTGGCAGCTGTAGCACACTGCTGGCTCATATTTAAGTGGTTGTCCACTAGGACTCCACGATCTCTCACAATTAGTGCTGTTGAATCAGTACTGTGCATTTGGTTGTTCTTGCCTAGGTGAAATACTTTTTCTCACCCCCTGACTTGCATTTTGTTGGATAGGGCCAGTGATCAAATCTGTTAAGCCTATCTTCTAAAGTGTTGGCTATTCTCCCCAGCTTGGTGTTGTCTGCAAATTTGATGAGTTCCTCTTCTATACCATTATCTAAATTGTTTATGAAAGGGTTGAAGAGTACTGGGCATAAGAAAAAACCTTGGGCTTCCCTCCAGCACTGGAGATGGATAATCCACCAATGGGTTTAGACTGTGTTCCTGCCCAATCAGATCAAGTCAGCCAAGGCTGCCACGCCTGTCCTGGACCTTAGAGATCCCAGTCTTGACTTGATCTTGCCCAGGACAGTCGTGCAAGTTTGGCTCTTAGGCAGGTACAGTCTCTATTGGTGGATTTTTCATTTCCAAATTGCTGAACAGTGCTGTATTCAGCACAGAATTTGGCCTCCTAGCAGTAATCATTCCTCCTTTTCCCATTCAAAAAACATCCTGCTTTCTTCTTGATTCCTAATTCGGGGGGCGGGAAACAAAAAACTGGGTCTTTTCTAAGGAAGGGGCTCCTTCCTTAACCTCCCCCCAGCCTTAGCTTGCTGGATTCAGCCTGTGGACTAACGGCCGTTAGTCCCCAGCTGACATTAATTTGGGCTCATTCCTTCCGGAGCTTGCGACTCCTTCCTTAACCCCTCCTCCCCCCCCCCAGCCTTAGCTTGCTGGATTCAGCCTGTGGACTAAAGGCCGTTAGTCCCCAGCTGACATTAATTTGGGCTCATTCCTTCCGGAGCTTGCGACTGCGGAGGAGGCTGGTCGCGACAGGCCCAGGATTCCCCTCAGAAATCCTCACGTCCCTGATTTCTTGGAGCTGCAGCTCCGGTACCTAATTCTGCTGGTGCCTAATTCCGGCGGTTGTCTTCCTTTCCCCTTCAGCCTCTGGGGCCTTACGATTGTGCTTTTATGGCCGGAGGCGTGCGCATGCACCCAAAGTACCCAGCACCGATCAGATGTTAGGCGGCAGATTGGAGGGGCGGAAGGCTCCGCTTTTTCTTTAAATTCCAAGCTTCCAGGCGTGGACCTTCCCCTCAGACAAGGGATCGTTCGTTCTGCGCCGGCATTTTCTTCAGAAGCCTCCCGGACCGCGGCAGGTCTAGGCACCTCCCCCCCCACGCAGTCGTCATTTTGGACTGCGTGGTCTCGATCCTTACCAGCTCATTCCAATTCCACAAGGGGAATACCAGAGGAAGGGGCTCCTCCCTCCTCCTTACGGACTACTCTTCTCTGTTACGGAAAAGGGACGCACATTGGGGGTGATCTGAGACAGGCGGTCTGGGGATAAAGAATTTGAGGCCCCACCAGCATCAGGAAGCCACCACCATTGGAGACGGCCTCCTTTTTTGGGAGCTAGCCAGGCCCATTTTACCTTGAGGCCTAATATCTCAAGGAGTAACGGAACCTCCAAGCCTCTTATGACTCGGTTTGTGACCTGGTCTTGAGTTCTCCTGCCTTCACCCCCACCTTAGGTCTGTCAAACACAATGGACTACAGGTGTAGTCCATTATTATTGTTATTGTTATAATAATAATAATAATAATAATAATAATAATATATTATTATTATATTATTAGACACATTATTGGTTCGTCTCTTTCTGGTTTGATGTCTCTCAGCCTCACCTTGCTCATATCTGGCCTAACCCAGCGTGATTCTGGGCCTACTAAATTGCCAACAGCTGTATCTGGATTCCAGGCCTCCCCTCCCGTGCACCTGTTCTTATCTACACAGCAGCCTATCTGGATTCCAGGCATCCCCTATAGTGCACCTGTCCTTATCCAGTGTATACTACTCTCTGGATACCAGGGGTTCCCCATCGTACTCCTGTGTTATCAGAATGGAGGATTCTATGCCTTCTGCAAAGGACGCTTTGCCATCTTCATCAGCTCCTTCACACCTACGGTGGCCGGGCTTCGGCCGAGTGAGCCAGTCCCCTTCCCCACGGAGGACCGTTTGGCCTTGCTGATCACTCAAGCAGTAGATCACGTCTTTGAGGCAAGAGCACAAACTCCCAGGCCAGTGGCTGTCACTCACGTACCTAGTCACCAGCCGGTTTCTGAAGCCTACTACGTTCCATCTGGGTCCACCTGCTCGGAAAACTCATCCCTTCACGAACTTGACATTGATCAGGGGATTCCGATGTCTGAGGAGGAGAAGCCTCCCCCCAAAGCTCCTTCCTTTAGCGGCCTCTTCAACCCTTCCTTCTTTTTTCCCTTACTCCGCAAGGTCACTTCCACAGCCCATCTTGGGCCGGATCCTTCCTCAGCAACAACCACCGTTCCCCCTGAATTGGAGATGGACCCAAGCTTCACCGAACTGGTGGCAGCTCAACAACACATTCCTTGCCCTCTCATGTTTCTAAACGCGGTCCAAAAGCAGTGGACATCTCCGGCCTCCCTTCCCCTCCCAGGTAATACTGACAAAAAGCTATACAATGTGGCTAAGGATTTGGAGGAGGCCCTGGAGGTGCCCACAGTGGATGAGCCCTTAGGGCACCTAGTATCACCCACTGTCATTCCAGGTGATGTTTCTGAGGCTCTCAAAGCTGAGGACCGTAAATACGAACTCGCCTACCACAGGACGCATCAAGCGGCTGCATGGGCTATTAGAGCGGCCACCTCCCCATCTTTCTTTAATAGGCCCGTATCCCAGCGGAGGATATCCGCACTCACCAGGACCTTAGCAAGATGGTGGTGGCCACTGAGTATGCTTTGGATGCCACTCTCCAGGCCACCAGATTTTTCTCCAGGGCTATGGCTTCTAGTGTCGTCGTATGCTTTGGTTGAAGCATTGGCATGCCGACACCAAATCTAAATGGCATCTATCAGTGGCACCTTATCAGGGAGGCAAGCTGTTCGGGGACGCACTGAATCCTTATCTCACTGAGAATAAGGACAAACGCAAGGTCCTTAATCATCTCCTTAAGAGATTGGACAAACGGTCCAATTTTTACCCTGCAGTCTTTTGGTGAAGGGGCTAGGTACAACTACACTCAATCCATCCGTCCCTTCCCAGCCAGGCAGGACAGACAGGATAGGCAGCTTGACAGACAGGCGGACAGACCTAGACAGCAATCTCAGGGCAAGCGGCCCTTTCGTGGGAACGGCTGACCATTCCGCCGCTCCAGGTGATTCTCCAGAGGCTCCTCCCATAGGGGGCAGACTCTCTCTCTTTGCCCACCAATGGGAGGCCATCACCACAGATGTGTGGGTACTAAACACCATACGTCACGGTCTGTCCCTGGAGTTCATCTCCAATTTCCCAAATCGATTTCTCTCTTGCCCCTACCCACGGAATCGAACAAAGAAAAGACTAATGAATGAAGCCGTTCAACATCTACTAAACATACAGGCCATAGAACTGGTACCAGCAGACCAGAAAGGTTGGGGTTTTTTTTGTTTTTGTTTTTTTTTAATATGGAACGCTTCACGAATTTGCGTGTCATCCTTGCACAGGGGCCATGCTAATCTTCTCTGTATCGTTCCAATTTTAGTATATGTGCTACTGAAGCGAGCACAGGTCGGGGGTTTTATTCCATCCTCTTTGTCGTCCCCAAGGTGTCAGGGGGATGAAGAGCCATTTTAGATCTCAAGGGCTTGAATTATCATCTTGCATAACGCAAATTCAAGATGCAAACACTCCGCTCCATCTTGGGAAGTATAAGAAAAGGGGACTTCCTGATGTTATCGACCTCACGGAAGCGTACCTCCATATCTCCATCTCTCTCACCCACTGCCAGTTTCTAAGGTTTTCATACAAGGGGCACCATTTTCAATACAGGGCACGCCCATTTGGCCTATCATCAGCTCCCAGGGTATATACTAAGATCCTGGCGGTTCTAGCAGCTCACCTAAGGATGGTGCCAGTCAGAGTACAATTCTACCTTGACGACATATTAATCCAGTCATCGTCCACCCAGTCTGCCCTGGTGGACCTCGAACTGGTGGTGAAGCTGCTCCAGGATCACGGCTTCTCAGTAAACGTCCCCAAGAGCCATATGGTTCCCACAACAAGGCTGTTTCACCTAGGGGCCATCATAAACACAGCAGAGTGCTGGGTCTACTTATCACAGGAACGCCGGGAGTTAGTCCTCAAATTATGCAGGAGTTGAACTGTAACATTGGCTAGTCTCTCCCAGTTGTTAGGGAAGATGATTTTGGCCATAGTGATCATCCCTTGGTCCAGGCTCCACTCCAGGGAACTTCAGTGGTTCCTGCTCCCCTTCCAGAGACAGAACCTCAGCGCCTCCCAGCAAAGGGTGAGACTCCCACTACAAGTATTGCGCTCTCTCACGTGGTGGCTCTTGCCTGCCATTCTCAAGGGGTCCTCCTTCAAGGAGCCGGATCGGCTCATGCTAACGACCAATGCCAGGGCTGGGGAGGGCACCTTCGCTCACAGTGGGCACAGGGTCGTTGGTCTCACTCAGACCTTCAGCACAACATCAATTGGTTGGAACTCCGAGCCATACATCTGGCCCTTCGCCACTTTCACGGCCTGGTGTCGAGGTGTCACGTATTGGTCCTCATGGACAACGTGGCTGCTAAGGCTCATATAAACCAGCAAGGGGGCACAGATCTCAGACCCTATTGACTGAAGCTCTTCAACTGGGCTCCTGGGCAGAATCCAATCTGGCTTCCATCAAGGCCAATCACATTTCGGGGGAGGCGAACACTCAGGCCGACCTCCTGAGCAGGGCAACGGTAGATCACTCGGAATGGCGACTCCACCTGAGGATTTTCAGAGAAATCTGTCACCGGTTCGGTTTGCCGTTACTGGACCTCTTTGCGTCCCCGATCAACACCCAGCTGCCTCTATTCCTTTCATGGTTCTCATCTCCAGGGGCCGAACGAACGGATGCTTTTCGGAGCCAGAGAGCTTGCTTTACGTCTTCCCTCCTCTCCCTCTCCTCCTGGAGGTCATCCTCAAGCTTCTTCAGGAGCGGGTGGAGATCCTCCTAGTGGCTCCGTATTGGCCACGAAGGCTTTGGTTCACTGACCTGGTGAGTTTCTTCCTTGCGGATCCATGGAGGATTCCTCTGGACCAGGTTTCGCTCAGCCAGGGGACCATTCTCCATCTGGACTCCCAATGGCTCCAGTTAGCCGTTTGGCACTTGAGCGCTCAATCTTGTCACGGGAGCTTTGCTCTCCAGGGGTCATTACGGTAATCCAGGCTTCCCGTCACCCTTTTACAAACCGCATTTATGAGGCTACGTGGAAGAACTTTCTCTTATGGTGCTCGGTTTGACACTTGTCACTCTCAGACCTTACGATTCCCCATATTCTGGACTATCTGTTAGAGGGCTTGGAGAGGGGCTTGGCCCCGAACACATTGTGCAGACAAATCGCTGCGCTTTCCACAGTACTCACCTGTGACTCCGCAGTTTCCTTGGGACATCACCCACTACTTTGCTCATTCCTCAAGGGGGCCGCTAACACCAGGCCCCCTGTAGTGCACAAGTACCCTTCTTGGGAGCTTCCACGTGTTCTTCGGGCCCTGACCAAGTCGCCCTTTGAGCCTCTAAAAACGTGCAACGTGCGCTATCTGTCCCACAAGGTGTCATTCTTGGTGGCGATCACATCAGTGCGATGCATTTCCAAACTGGCAGCGCTTTCTACCCAGGATGACCTTTGCATTTTCCACCAGGATTGAGTGGTCCTCCACCTCGATCCTACCTTTCTTTGAAAGGTCAACTCCCTTTTCCACAGGGCCCAGGAAATTGTGCTCCCGGATTTCTGTCCTAACCCATTGCATGGTCAGGAATGGCAATGGCATCTATTGGACGTCCACAAGGGTGCTCCGGTACTATATCTCACAGACAGCGGCATTCTGCAACTCAGAGGCTCTCTTTGTCTTCTTCCGCCCTTCCTCCAGGGGTCAGAAGGTCTCCTCCTCCACGATTGGCAGGTGGATTAGGACGTGAATTGTGGGGGCGTATCAAGTTTCTTCATTGCCAGTTCCATGACAGATTATGGCCCACTCTACTTGGAGTGCCGCTACTTCCATGGCCTGGGCCACTCAGGCGTCCATTGAAGACGTCTGTAGGGCGGCCACATTGTCTTCATCATCTCCTTTTATACAGCACTATAAGATTGATAGGTTTGCCTCGGTGGAGGCCTCCTTTGGTAGGAGGGCTGTTCAACAGGTCGTACCTCACAGTGCCATGCTGGACTGGCCTGCTCCCCTCCCTCAGGGACAGTAGGCTTTGGTATGTCCCATTGGTGGATTATCCATCTCCAGTACTGGAGAAGGGGCATTGTCTTACCTGAACGCCTTTTCTCAGCATGGAGATGGATAATCCACTCCCGCCCTTGCAGTTTACTCAGGCCTAGGGCTAGTTTGATGAGCCAACATGTCTTGTAGTGAGTCAATGGCTATGCTCGCATCAAGACTGAGATCTCTATGGTCCAGGACGGATGTGGCAGCTTTGGCTGACTTGATCTGATTGGGCAGGAACACAGTCTAAACCCATTGGTGGATTATCCATCTCCGTGCTGAGAAAAGGCTTTCAGGTAAGACAACGCCCCTTCTGTCAGTGCTCATGTGACATTTTCCCCCAGTATTACTTAATTTCTAAAATGTTAGGGATGAAACCTGTATTTATTAAAACTTATACTCCCTTTCTTGGAAATTATCTCCTTTTCCAAATCTCATATAAAATATAGACAAAGAACATGAAACAAATTTATGAAACACAAAAACAATATTTGCAAATACTGTCCATATTTTTGCATGTTTTCTGTTTCATTAATGGTTTCCACCTTATTGACCTTCAGGATTCTATTAAAGATTCTTCTCTGGAGCAGAATTAAGGTTGCCTGAAGGGGGTGGATGTCTATTTGGTTATATATGGTTTTTAGGACCATTTATGATCTTTTTAGTCTTTTGTATTTTTTTTTAACTGGCAGCTGCCCAGTCAGATGACCTATCAAAGGAAGAAAGAAAATTCTCATGCTGCAGATTTCAATATATACATTTGCATTAGTTGTTATGTAAGGAATTTTGCAGCAACATGTTCTTAAATTTGCATTCAATTCCAGCTCTTCAACAATTCACTGGCTGCATCTCCATTGCAGAAATCTGAAGAAACTCTTTTGGTTTTTTTTTTTTGCTACCTAATGATCAGTAGACTAATCAAAGTGTTAGTATTCATTTTTAAAAAATGTATATGGATGTACCTCACAGTTGAACAGTTGATCATACATGTTGACTATATTTGAACTGCATAGATCCATCTGATCTCTACTTTGCAATCAGGAAACAAATTATTTACCATCTAGTTCATGAAGTTGATCGTTTAACTGTCCCTTGAGAAAAAGATAGAAAACAATTTACTGGATGAAACTCCTAGACTTCATAAACCCTACTATGGTATACATTCTGTATGAAGATTCGTAGTGGCTTTACCTCTTGATAAAGTTGGAACTTCAATCAGGGAAACTGCCTTACAGTGCCCTTTGCTACAACAGCAAAAATGGTTATGCATCAACTTCAAATTAACATTTATTTATATACACAATTTAAAGGTCACCTGTCTTCCAGTAATTCTGGGAGACATACAGTTTAAAAAGGTGGGAGGGGGGAAGAGAAAAAGAAATAAAGAATTAACTCCAAACAATATATAGCCCCCCAAAAAATCCATCTAGCAAATGCTCATCTTTTACTTTACCAAGAGTCTGGGAGAATGGCCAGGTCTTTGATAACTTCTTGTATGTCATTAGGGTGGGAGCTGTATGAATCGCTGGGGGGGGGGGATATTGGTTCAGAAGGCAGACACTTCTGCAACAGAGAAGGCACTTTTCTTGAGTCCCACAAATGACACTACTTAATTGATAGGACCCAGAATGGAGTGTATCTACTCTGCCTTATTGCACCAGATGGAAAAAACAACTGGAATCGAGCAATCCTGCAAATAACCAGGCCTTATGCCATGAAGGACTTTATAGGTGATAACCAGCACTTTGAATTGTACCAGAAAGCCAACTGGTAACCAGTGCAGCTCATAGAATAATATGGTCACATGGGCATAACAAGATATATCCATCACTGCCCATTGTGTTGCATACTGGCCCACCTGTAACTTCTGAGAGGTCTTATGAACAGCCCCATGTACACTGTGCTTACATAATCCTTTCATATAGTATCTAATAATGACCTGAAAGGCCTCCTGGCCCAAGAAGGGCTACATCTGATGTACTAGGTGTACCTATACAAAGACTCTCTTGGTCACAGCTACTATCTGTCCTTTGGGTGGGCTGTGAGTGCAATGGGAGCCTCATATTGAATACTGAATTTGTGCAGTCTGATGATACCTGACCCTGAACTAACACATGACCTCAGTGGGTTTATATAGATTTAAATAGAAGGGTGGGTGTTGAACCACAGGGCATCCCACAAGTGAGGGGCTGTGGATTCGACTCTCTCTCCCTGTTAATATTGAATGAAAGTGGCCACTAAGAAAAGAGAACCTCTGCAAAATAGTTTCCTTCCCCACAAACCTTGTAGCCAGTCAAGAAGGCTAACGTGATTGATGATATCAAAAACTGCTAAGAGTTCATGGAACACAAGGATGGACATACTACAGATCTGTGAAGAACTAAAAGCAAACAAAGTTATAACTAGTAACCAGCATGGGTTTGTTAAAAACAGATCATGCCAAACCAATCTTATTTCATTTTTTGATAAAGTGACTAAACTAGTAGAGCAGTGAAATGCTGTGGACATAGTATACTTGGATTTCAGAAAGGCATTTGACAAGGTGGACCACAACCTGCTGCTTAGTAAGGTAGAAAAAGGTGGAATAGACAACATCACCACCAGATAGATCTGTAAATGGCCGACAAACCGTACTTAGCGAGTAGTCTTCAATGGTACTACATCCACATGGAGAGAAGTAAGCAGTGGTGTACCACAAAGCACAATCTTAGGCACATTACTATTTAATATCTTCATAAATGACTTAGATGAGGGAATAGAAGGGGAACTCATCAGATTTGCAGATGACACTAAACTGGCAGGAATAGCCAACACCTCAGAAGATAAGCTCAGGATCCAAAAAGATCTTGACAAACTTGAACAATGGGCCCTATCCAACAAAATGAATTTTAATATGGAGAAAAACAAAGTCTTATATTTAGGCAGAAAAAATCAAAGATATAAGTACAGATTAGGGGAGACCTGGCTCAAAAACAGTAACTGTGAGAGGGACCTTGGAGTCCTAGTGGACGATCTCTTGATTATGAGCCAGCAGTGTGCAGCAGCAACCAAAAAAGCTAATACAATCCTGGGTTGCATGAGCAGATGCATAGAATCAAGATCAGGCAAAGTATTAGTACCACTTTATAAAACTCTAGTAAAACCACACCTGGAATACTGCAACCAATTTTGGTTACCATACTAAAAAAAAGATGTTGAGACTTTGGAAAAAGTTCAGAGAAGAGCAACTAAAATGATCAAAGGCCTGGAGACTAAAACATACGAAGAACGGCTGCAGGACTTGGCTTTGGCTAGTCTAAAGAAAAGAAGAAACAGGGGCAACATGATAGTAATATTCCAGTATTTGAGGGGGTCAAACTATTCTCCAAACCACCAGAGGACAGGACAAGAAACAATGGTTGGAAACTGATCAAAAAGAGAAGCAACATGGAATTAAGGAGAAACTTCCTAACAGTGAGAACCATTAACCAGTGGAACAGCTTGCCTTCAGAAATGGTGGGCACTCCATCACTGGAGGTTTTTAAGAAGAGACTGGACAGTCACTTGTCTGAAATGGTGTAGGTTCTCCTACTTGAGCAGGGGGATGGACTAGAAGACTTCCAAGGTCCCTTCCAACTCTACTCTACTCTACTCTACTCTACTCTACTCTACTCTACTCTACTCTACTCTACTCTACTCTACTCTACTCTACTCTACTCTACTCTACTCTACTCTATTCCTGACTTTGCACAGCTCACCAAGTGCAACCAATGCTATCACTGAATTGTGATCCAGCCTGAAATGTGAATGAAATGGATCCAGTTAATCCATTCACCTCCATGATCAAAGCACAAACACCTTCTCAACAATCTTCCTTAAAAAAAGAAGGTTGGAGACTGGAAGGAAATTATCCAGAATTATTTGGATCAGCAATGGCTTCTTGAGGAGCAGACACACCGTAACCTTATTCAAGACAAAGGATTAACCCCTCTCTCAAAGAAGCAGGTCTCACTGCATAGTGACATTTTTATGCTCTCATTGGAACACTTTAGCCCTTCTGTTTTTTTCCCCCATGATAGCCATTTCTTTTGTTGTAAGATTAAAAACTGCAGGGACAGCAGAAATTTGGCAGTTTACATGGTTTCCACTTCTGCACTTCCGTTGTATAAAAAGGTACAACAGAGAGGAGGAAGCACTTGACTATTCAGCCTTTCATCAATTTCTACTTCAATGTTCATGTTTGAAAGTCGTAATCTTGAGATTTTGTAATGGAATCCAAATTGTTGAATCTTCTGGCTCCTGTTGTAACATTTTGTGTCCCATGAACATCTTCCTTTGCTTGTCAATTGAATTTAAACTTTTTCCCAATGAAAAGTAATAGTGATCCTGGTAAATGAAAAGGAACCCACAAATTGTACACACAATCTATGCTAACTGTGGGAGTTGGCTAAGTGGAGCTCCTTCCTCTTTCTGTGATCCTGGCAAAAGCTCATATATGGCATCCGCAGATTGATATTTTCAAATATAATAGGACAGAGTCCCCTGAGGACAGTAAATGCCTGCAATACTGATGAAGGGCTGAGTCTTATCTTCTGTATGTACACAATACTCCCATCATATTGGGGCAATAAGGAAAAATGCCAACCAACCTATTGAAAAAAGCCCATGTTGGAGATTTCCCTGCCTTGATCCTAAGAGTATCTGTTTAATAACTACAAGCACAATTATGGCAATCTGGCTTCAGTTCAGATTCAGTTTCTTTTTCTTTTTTTTTTTTTAAAAATAATATTTTTATTGGTTTTTTTTTAAATTTTAACAGAAAAAAGAGACTAATCATATCAAATCATAGTATTAAAATAAACAATCATCCATAAACAGAGCATAAATACATTTTCCAATGCTTCTAATGATAATAACTCAACTGAAAATAGACATCTCAAACAAATAACCTTCATCCTTCTCTATCTCCATTCTATTATTCCCCCTTCTTATCAACTTCCACTTAAATCAATCTTCATTCCACCAAAGGCCACCCAAACAACCCTTTAGTAACAATAATTAATTATTCTTCCACCAACCCCAAATACAGTTGAGAAAACATCACATCTAAAATTATAATCCCTCCCTAACCCACGACTTCCCAGAATGCTTACAGGGTATAACAAAAGAAAACCCCACTACATCAAACATAATTATTATATAATCTTAACAAGAATTTTAAACTATGTAATATATACATTCTCTAAATCAAAACAATCCATTAAAAAAAAAACTCATCTTATTAGAATTAAACAGATGATATTAATGACTATAACAATATCAATAAATCCTTCAATTCAAAAAAAGAAAAATAGTGATAATAATAGTACCGGTAGTAGCAATATCAATTACATTCTAAAAAAAAAAACTCATCTTATTAGAGTTAAACAGATAATATTAATAACGATAACAATATCAATGAATCCCTCAGTTCAAAAAAGAAAAGTAATAATAATAATAATAGTAGCAATATCAATTACATTCTAATCAATTTAATTTCTCATAATATATCTTAATATATCTTCATTTAACCATCCTCACCAAAACCTTAGCTATAATATTTATCTTTAATTCAACCCATAATCTTAAATTAAGCTTAATTCCTTATTAAACAATTAACTCATCTTGTTAAAAATAATATTTGTCATCTATAAATTTCATTTAGTCAATCGGCTTCTGGGCTCTCTCATCTAACAAACTATTTATAGCATTTCTAACTTACATTCCTTCAATTTTATCCAGTCTATCTATCTCATCATTAAATCAATCTAATGTCAAACCCAGATCATCAAAACAAATACATCCTTCATCAATTTAATTATGTCAACCATTAAACATCTTCTCTTGCATCTTACTCCTAATCTTGGTCCTGAATTCAGTCCATAATTTTAAATTGCCAATAATTCCTTACATACAAGTTTAAATTTCATTGCTTCAAACGAACTCTAGGTTTTTTTCTTAACCAAACAAGCCGCCATAACAGGGCCACCCTTTCAAATAATAAGTCTCTCTTCATTATTTCTTCAGCCCCGTAAATAAATTGCTTCTGAAACTGAATCTTCCTTTCTTGAATCAATTCCTCTTGCTTTCCATAAATAAACTGCTCATCAAACAAAGTCCATTTCACTTTGTAGCCTAAGTGCTTCTTGAGGTGAAACAATGTCTCTCTTTTGTGAATTAAATCCTCTTCTTGGTGCTTAACTGGATAGAATTCCTTTTCTTGAAACAAAACCTCTTCCTGTCCATAAATAAACTTTTCATCAAGCAAAATCCAATTATAGTCCCCATTCTCAGAAGTATCCTCTTCCTTTCCCTGTTGATCCCCTAATTTCTCTTGTATTGTATAATACTCAACAGAGGATTGTAATTCATTTGAAGGGGAGATTCCAGTTAAATGTTCCAACTCTTCTCCAAATTCAAATTGTGATATAAATTGTTCAGCAGTAAGTTGTTCAGCTTCACTCAAAGGAAGGTATCCAGCACATATAGTAAATATTTCTGTAAAAGCCTCTTTCAAAAGTGCTTTAATCTCTTTAAACTCTTGCGTAAAAGTCTTCTGTGTATCAGGTCTTCTTTCATAAAATTCATCAGTACAATCCAACATAGGTTTAGCATATGACTGTAGATTCCACTCCATTTTAAATTTCAAATAGTCACAGCCATCTCTCTAGCTGCACTTAAAGAAGCAGGAAGTGAGAAATAACAAATCCAGTTTCACTATCCAGCACTTTCCCTAACAATGAAAGCAGTGAAAGTTAAGCGCCATCTTAAAGCATTATGTTGATTGTGAACGTTAGAAATGCATAGCCAAAAAAAAACAATAAAAATACTTGCAATCCATTTAAAACTCCTGTATTCATTCAGCCTGCTTGCAGTCTCTCCAGTGTTGAACTTAAAAGAAGCAGAGGTGGTCGCGGCGTCTTTGTCTGTCAAAAGACAGAAGCGTCTCTGGAAAGGAGCGTTCTCCGGAGCTATAGGGAGCTCACTCTTAATCCCTGAAAACTTATTTTCCAGGGATCTAAGAAGGCTCAACCTTACTCCCGATGCTCTACACCTCTCCTTTGCCCGGAGAGGGGATTTTCCACCGCGAAAAAACAGCTGATGAGCGCTGTTTTTCGCGGCTTTACAAATCCAGAGAGCGGAGTCTCACAAAGGAGACCCAGCAGGGGCCGCGGAGCCACCGGAAGTCCAGATTCAGTTTCAGTATATTGGCCCAGGCTCAGTTTTAATCTGTGTGGATGAGGGATCACCTTTGATCCTTGCTTTGTGAGATGCCATTGTGGTTAGTTCTCTCCCTGCTTCTACATATTTAACATTTATACGAGGCTGTGGAGTAAAGTAATTTGTCATGGGACTAGGAACCATTAGTGCATTCATGAAACTCAGTTATATATCTCAGTCCTGGTCGGCCAAGCTATTGAGGTCCTGTTTCACTATGGGCTCAAGATGAAAGAAAAACAGGCCGAGCCTCAACCCTAGAAGTTCAAATGGCTGTGGATTTTGGGGCCATCTGGGTTTGGAGATTGTTCATCTTTAGTTCTGCACAGGGTTGCATTGCCCCATGGAGACCAGCTTCACATTTTGAGGGCTGTTGTATATTCTCAGCTCCTGCTTGAAAAGCAGAGGTAGCAGTGACTTTGGAGAATCTTTGCACAGCTCTATCGCATGTACCCATTTCTTGTTTGGGAGACCCTACGTATGGTCTCTCCTGCCTTGATCACTGCATCTGGGTTACAGCAACTGTGCTCTACCTGGGGTTGCCCAGAAGACTTCTTGGAATTTATTGTTGGTCCAGAAAACAGTGGCACAAAGAGTTATGGACACAAAGTAATTATGAGACTGCTTCAGAATGCTTATGTGACACTGCTACTTTACAAATTGTATTGATTGCCAGAGAGTTCCCAAGTGCAATGCAAGGTCTTGTCATCTATAAAGTCTCTCATGATTGTCATTTGTTGCTTTAAACTGTGTACACTGCCTGACTGGGTAGTTGTATAAATTTATTTATTTGTTTGTTTATTTCTACATATTTAAATAAATACACAAATTAAAGCATTTATTTGTGCAAATTCTATAAATGCACATTTTTTTTGATTGAAGGAGAAAAAAGAACCTTTTTAGCCTGGGTTTGGTTGTTGACTAGAAAGTAATTTTTTTCCTCCTGGGTGATCACTTGCCACCTGTTGCTACAGTTTTATTACTAATAGCTGATCTGTCATAAATCATGTAACTGGACACCATTTCTCCTTTCTGACACTATTCTTTCGGTTTCTCAAATGTTTTGTGCCAGTTCAGCAGCAATAAAGAGGCGGGTCATTTCTATCATCCTGTTTTAATTTTTCTACTCTATGAAAGTTCAGGAGAAAATATTAGGATTTTCTCCTCTTTCAGCCAAGAAGTCCCATCTCAGTACAGGTTCTCATGCACTTACACTCAAGTATTTAAAAAAACACACACTAAAGGAGCCACAAATTAATTATCTAACAAAATAAAATTCAATAGTGAAAAAAGTAAGGTTCTATATTTAGGGAAGGAAAACCAAATGCACAGGTACAGTATAGGTGGTACCTTGCTCAATAGTAGTAGTAATTGTGAGAGGGATCTCGGAGTCCTAGTGGACAATCACTTAAATATGAGCCAGCAGTGTGCTGCAGCTGCCAAAAAAGTCAACACAGTGCTAGGCTGCATTAACAGAGGGATAGAATCAAGATCACGTGAAGTGTTAATACCACTTTACAATGCCTTGGTAATATTGCATCCAGTTTTGGTTACCACAATGTAAAAAAGATGTTGATATCTAGAAAGAGTATAGAAAAGAGCAACAAAGATGATTAGGGGACTGAAGGCTAAAACATACAAGGAATGGTTGCTGGAATTCGGTATGTCTAGTTCAGGAGTAGGCAACCCAAAACACTCAAAGAGCGACTTGGAACCGTTTCCCACCGAAAACAAAATACTGGGAGCCACAAAACCCTTTTGATATCTAAAATTAAGATAACACTGCATATATCCTTTTTTACCTTATATATCATAAAGTTAAAAAAGGATATATGCAGTGTTATCTTCATTTTAGATGTCAAAAGGGTCTCTCTCTCTCCCCCTCCCTCTCTCTCTTTCTGCCCTTGGTCTGCCAGTCCTCTTCCACCCCCCCTCCAATCTTCTGCTCACCTGGCAAGCTGGCTTCAAGCTGTTCTTCAACAAGCTCAGGGTAGGCAATCTCAGTTCTTTTATGACTCATGGACTTCAACTCCCAGAATTCCTGTGTCAGCATAGCTGGGCTAGCCAGCTCTCTCCTGCCCTTCCTGCTTCCTGCAGAGACTCAGCAAAGGGAGGAGCTCTGCCCAAAAAGCTTTTCAGCTTGTCGGAGAACATTGTGAGTCTACGCTCTTTTACACACACACACACACACACACACACAGACAGACAGAGAGAGAGAGAGAGAGAGAGAGAGAGAGAAGCAGGGAAGCACAAGTGCTTCTCTCTGTCTCTGTTTCTCTGCAAATGGCAGAGGAGGCTGGGAGCCACAGGGGAAGGCTCAAAGAGCCACATGTGGCTCTGGAGCCGCAGGTTGCCAACCTGTGGTCTAGTTTAATAAAGAGAAGGATGAGGGATGACATGATAGCAGTGTTCCAATATCTCAGTGGCTGCCACAAAGTAGAGGCTTAGGGTTAGGGAGTCAAGCTATTCTCCAAAGCACCTGAAGGCAGAAAAAGAAGCAACGGATGGAAACTAATCAAGGAGAGAAGCAACCTAGAACTAAGGAGAAATTTCCTGACAGTTAGAACAATTAATCAGTGGAACAGCCTGCTTCCAGAAGCTGTGAATGCTCCAACACTAGAAGTTTTTAAGAAGAGACTGGACAACCATTTGTCTGAAATGGTATAGATTTTCCTGCCTGAGCAGGGGGGTGGTGGACTAGAACAGGTATCAAATTTCTGACCGGTGGGCCCGATGCATCACAGCAAAACTGCGCCCACCCCATTGCCAGCAATAAAAAAAAGGTCGCAATACGTCACGACACGTCATGTGATGTTGCGAGTTTGACACTCCTGGACTAGAAGACCTCCAAGGTCCCTTCCAACTCAATAATAATAATAATAATAATAACAACAACAATAATAACTACAACAACAACAGTGATGAGAGAAGGTAACCTGATGAGCAAGAGAGGGACAAGGCATCAGAGAAAGAGCTAGAGAGAGAGAAATAGGTGATCAACAAGAAAGTGAGACAGTAAGAGATAGAGTATTGAGCAAGAAGTGAGAGAGAGAGAAAAAGAGAAACATGCCAGGCACAACAGAGATCATAAAAGAAGAAATGAATGCGAGAGGGGTCTTCTAATCTAAAAGGTAGGTGGGATTTCCCAGTAAAGTAGAAGAGAACAGACTTTGGGTAAATAGATAGCATTCCTCACATACACCCCACACCCCTAAGATTAGCTATAGTATTAATTCCACAATATGAATGGGACTTGGGAAGCAGGAGACTCTAAAAATCCCCTCCCAACCTGAAGATCAGGTTCTGATAGATGGATAAATCCATGGTCTAGCTAACAGTCAAAATTTGTTTCCTTCCCAGTCCCATAATAGGGAGAGCAATTGATGGATTCTTCTCCTAATGGCAGGAAATCCGCCAACAGTTATGTATGTAGTGTGTGTGTGTGTCTGTTGGTCCGACTGTCTGTCCTGTCCTGTCCATCCAGCCAGCCAGCCAGCCAGCCAGCCAACTTGATCCCATATTAAAACTCTCAAGACAGCACTGCTCAAGGCAGAATACAAGTTTCCTGTTGGGGCAGAGTAAATTATGCTGGCCTACTTTTGTGTTCCTTTACTAAACGGAAAAAAAGCATGTTACATCAATGGTCCCAGTCAAGGGTTTTTCCCATCATCCACAGCCTGTTGTTTCTAGATAAAAATGTTCATGATTTATTCTGAGACTTACTACATGCAAAGTATATTGATGAGTGCATTTAGCTATTTTATCAGTTTTGTTTGTTTTGAGTAGGTGCTCCAGGGACATCTCTTCTGCTCTTTTCTACATAGGGCTTAATTCATCTTGAAGGATCAGGCTTTTGAATGGGGTTGCTCTTAAATCCAGCTTTGACATACACCAGGGGTGTCAAACTGCCGGTCCGGGCTGGATGCGTCGTGCCGAAACCGCATTCACCCCATTGTCGACAATGGGGAAAAAAATTGTGATATGTCGCGACACATCATGTGACGTTGTGAGTTTGACACCCCTGACACACACACAAAAAATTCAAGTCCATTCAGTGGTATGGAACATTTTCTCGGAGCTTGTATTACAGTGTAAATTATGAGTGTCTCGGAGAGGGATAACTATTTCATTTATTAGTTTTTTTGGCAGGAGTAATGCAGATTTCTAGCAGCTAGGATTAATTGGAGCCTTGGAACATATTGGAAGCCCTTCAATAATGAGAACATCTCTTTGGAAACAAGCAAAACATGAATGATTGTTGCACCCATTTGTAGAATTTTCCTCCCTAGGCAGATATATCAAAGACCTCTTAGTTTTCCTAAACATTTTAATATTGTTTTAACAAGAACTGACTCTTGAATTAGAATGTATGAAGATTGATTTGTTTTCTATATATTTTTACAAGCTGTATAGTAGAAACATTACTGAATGACAGTATAGGCATTTAATATGACTTGAGTATTTTCTTTTCTTTCCTGGGCATCTTTTATTCTTCTTGCTTGAAATCTCCTTCCTACTCAAATTCTATTTCAATTACTTTACTTTTCCTGTCTCGCTTAAATTTTACAGTTCTATTTGTCTTGCTGTGAAATATGATGGCATACAAGGACACTTTATGAAATGCTTGCATCCCTCAGAGTTATGGAAACTACATAAAGAAGTTGTCAGTGTTGATCAAGTCACTCAGCCAGCGATTATCTAGTTGATTTGTATGATGATCCATTTGTTTGTTTTCTCAGCTGTCCACAATACCCTCAGGAGTCTTCTCCAACCTCAAAGTCAGAAGTGTCAATAGTCATCCGCATCTTCAAAGTCCATTACTTTAAAAAGGTTTTTTTTAATTTGAGGAAAATTGAAGTAAAATTAATAAGGAGAAGCTAGCACTGGAAAATAGCATGTGAGAATTAGCATCTAGATCAAAGGCCCCCAACTTTCGGGGCACCAGGGACCAGTTCCACAGAGAAAGATTTTTCCACGGACTGGACAGTGCGTAGTTTTGTGTGCTGCCTGCATCCCACGGATGGGGCTTTGCAGACCGGTTGCTGTCATGCTGTGGCCCGGAACCGGTCCATGGACTGGAGGTTGGGGACCCCTGATCTAGATGACTCCTAGATTGCTAGAAACACTCACCACATCGTGTATCAGCCAGTCACAAAGTTTCATTTTATATATACATTTCTATATATTTTCTACACAATCATAATAGCAACCTTTATTCCACCAACTAGAAAAGTTGGGGAATGTTGGTCTAGTGGTTAAAGCACTAGACTAAAAAGTAAGAGACTATGAGTTCAAGTAGGGAAATAGGAGGAGGAGGAAGGTGTGTTGTATATGTTCACTGCCTTGAATTATTTGTAAAAATAATAAAGGTGGGGTAAAAATAAAGGGAGAAAGAAATAAGAACATGCCCCAGGCAAGTGAACAGGCTGGGATGAATGCAAATTCCTCCCTATTAATAATGAAGATTTAACAATGCAACAGTTTTAAATCTCATTGATAAGAATTTTTATAAAACAGAATTGCTTAATTTTGGTTTAACTGAATCATAGTTTGAAAGGGAGATATATATGAAAACAAAATGTATGGTCCTTAATTTTCAGAAAGCAAGTATCCACTATCAAAACAAAATATTGTTGCAGGATTTCCCTCTCTCTCCTTTCCTCTCCTTCCTCTCCCCTCCTCTCCCCCCTCTTCCTTCCCCTCCCCTGCTGTAGAGTAATTCTGGGTCCTATATTTCTCTCTTCCCTCCTCTCAGTGATTTTCCCTACCTCCTCTTATTTCACAATCATGCCATCTTTCCTTTTTTTTTTCCCCTTGGGGTGAAGCGAACCCAGATAGAAGGCTGCCTATCCTTTTTATTACATGTTACAGTGGGCGGTTACATAAGGCATCACATGGTTACAAACAGCCAATGACAATGTTATAGCTGTGGCCAATAGTAAGGTTACACTGGCAAAGTTACACCTTTGGCCAATGGCAAAGCTTATACCTGTGGCCGGTAGATTCAAATCTTGGTACAACGTTCCTCCACCTTTTGGCCCCTCCCTCATTTCCTGTTATTCCAAAATCTCATAACCTTTTGTTCCAGGCCGCATGGTCAAGCCTCATGGTCTTTTGTGTTCCTTTGTCTTCTTTGTTCCAAGCAACATGGCAGTCTCTTTGTCCCAGGCTTTATGATTTCTTGTCCCACCTATGCTCCATCCAGTTCTTACAGATCCTAGAGCACAGGCCATCAATCATAGCAATATCTCCTCCTTTTTTCTTTTAATAAGAGTCTTGGGAGAAAATGGGACATGGTTTTGTCTTCTGCCAGTCAATGTGAATTTTTTCTGTCATCAGAGGCTGTAGTTGGTTCGCCATCTTTCCTTTTTATTATGGCCATCAGTTGCCTCACATATTTTATATCTAGATATTTAACACCATGTACAACTGTTTGGTTTTTTTTTGGTTAGGCAAAACCAGAACAAAAGACAAATACCGTGTTGTATATACAGACCACCAGCGACTGGAACTGGAGAAGGAATTCCACTATAGTCGCTACATCACCATCCGGCGGAAAGCAGAGCTGGCAGCAGCCCTTGGACTCACTGAGCGGCAGGTGAGCGCTGCAGAGACTCTTCTAGTTACAAACCATCACCCCATTTTTTTAAATCATGCAGGCTTACTAAGCAGAGCTGCCAGGGCAGGGGTGGGATTCAGCCGGTTTGCATCAGTTCAGTAGAACTGGTAGCTAATTATTTTGCTGACTTCAGCAAACCAGCTGAAGCCCTAGCCCTTTTTCGCAAGACCTAGAACGGACTGCCGGAAGTGCGTGGATGCCACTTCCCAAAGTCCATTCTGGACCTCAGAGGTCCAGGCCCAGCATGGACTTCCAGAGAACCAGTTGTTCAGGTATTTGAATTCCACCACTGTGCCAGGGTAAATGTTCAGGATATTTAATATCGTCTTATACATACAAAAATTTATATTCATTTGGAAATAAATGAATGGACTTTTAGATAAGCATGAAGAATGGTGGATCCATTTGCTTGAGTCTCATTTTAATTGCTTCCTGAACCATTATATGAGTAAAAGTGCACTCATATTTCACTATACATACTTTTCTGAAATTTGCAAAGCAGTCCCTCTGCAATATTTATCTAAAAGTCCATTCTGTTCCTCTGTGAAAATACATAACAGCTTCACCAATCATTCACATTAACGGTAAACTATTATAGATTAGGCGGAATTGTCTCCCAAGATCTTCCTTAATCTTACTGCCTTCATTTGTCTGCAGGTGAAAATCTGGTTCCAGAATCGGAGAGCAAAGGAAAGGAAAGTGAACAAGAAGAAGATGCAGCAGCAAACGCAGCCTGCCAGTACAACCACACCTACCCCACCAGCGGTTGGCACTCCTGGCCCTATAGGCGGCATCTGCAGCAGCACCACCAATCTAGTTTCCACCTCACCAATGACTATCAAGGAAGAATTTATGCCTTAAACCCAGCCTTTCCATTACATCTCCAGACTAACATATCCAGAATCATATGGATTATCTGAGATTCAAACTAGTTATCAGACTCTCAACATTGGAACCCAGTGGCTTTTTGTATATGCTACTCTACTGGACAAATATAATCAACTCATTCCTAGAAGTTAAAACCAAATAGGCCTGTTGCTATTAGAAAAAAGACTTGCTATTGTCTCAGAGTATTTAAGCGGGGGGGGGGGGAACATGGACATTTGGGAAAAAAGAAATAAGGAAGCAGTGTACTTAGAAAAAAATCTGAATCTTCATCTGATCTGGATCAGAATTATTGAATCAGGTGACTCACAAGTTTAATTATTAAATTATGTTTTGTCAACCTCTGGTCATTACTCAGGCCTTGTCAAAAAGGCAGGAGCCAAGTATTTCAAGCCTAGTCCCAGCCAAATTATAGGCCAGGTGAGATGCAGAAGCTGAGCCCCAGTTTTAGCTATGTATATACCATTAGGAATTAAAGTCATATTAAAGGCTAAGTAGGCAAGAGAAACAGGTAGGAAAGAACATGACAATCAAGATGGCAAAAAAGTAGCCAAAGTCCTCAAGAGCGGTAAGGAAGTCCGTTATTAGCTTCCACAAAACAGGGTCTCTTAGAATGCCAAAGTCCAACGGTGTTTTCTTGCAAATTTTATTCATGCATATATTCCACCTTAAAGGAATCTAACTTGGTGTGAGACACTTAGCTTGGAGATCTATGTTTTTCCTAGTTCCTCACATCATATTCCTGCACAGTGTTTCAGTGTTGAGGATGAGAGCTTGGATTGCCATTCTACTTAGCAAGAAATTTATCTGAAGGGGCCTTGATGCTCTCTGAGCTTGCTTGTTTACGTGCAGACTCTTTATTACCTGAACCAGGTAACATCATCAGTACTATTCTGATTTATCTGTTATTGCCTCTGGATTTATATTCCTATGAAGGTGAGGATTCTGGCACCTGTAACCCCATATCATCAGGGGCAGTCCTAATGAAAGGCTGCTCTAAAGCTTCTCTGGCTGCAAAACAAGAACTCTGGGTATGGACCACAGTGCTTCATCTTCAGGGTCAACAATTTTAATGGTATGTGGGAAAGACATTGGGTGATGAGTGGAAAGACGCTGCCTAGATAATGGTCAGATAAGAAACAGCATAGCCTTAGTGGGTGGAGCAAGAAGCTCAGAAGGGACACACCATAGTTTTTCAGGCTGTAAAGGAGACTGTGGGAGAATTTTACTTTCAGACTTGCAAGATTCTGTTATATAGCTTTACAATAAAGTAGAGTTAGTTTATCTGGTTGTGTTTTCTGTCTGGTCTACCTGGTAAAGATGACTGCGGTGCACTTCATATATGTGAATCCAATCATTGTGGGGTTTGTAAATATACCTTATGGCATAATATTTTGTGCCAACTAGGCCCACTACGCTTTATTTAAGAAACATGGTTAAAACAATGCCTTCCCACAATGTGGGAACTCAGTCATGATTTCCCTATATGAAGAAAGGAGCAGAATGAATCAATAAGACCAGGAGTCCACTTTTCACTGACTTGCTCTGCTACCACTACTCTAATTAAACTTGTAGGAAAACTTCACCAGTTCTTTAAAATGTTTGATGTTGAAGATGTTTAAAATGCATCTTCTTTGTTTGATTTATAGTTGACAGAAGAGGGCATAACCTCAAAATGGAATTCTAAAAATAAAATAAAATAAATCAGCTTATTCCCCCCTTACATCTTTGCTTGATTTTCACTTATAGCAACCATTATGTGCAATGAGATGCTGAAAATATACATTAGCTGGATTCACCCATTGTGTTAATCTAAGGTTTGCTGAACAAGCACCAGTGGTAGACCATAATGACTGAGTTTACACAAACAACAGTGGTGGCAAACTACAGTGGCAGAGTTTACCTGTTAGCGAAACAAAAACTAAATTATTAAACAAGCAAACCACATTATGACTTAGCCTGCTGTGGATCACTAGTAGCGATCAAGAAAGTCATTATCACAATCACACGACTGCAAGATGCTGTAACTGTCATAAATGCAAACCAGTTGCCAAAGTGCTTGAATTGTGATCATGTGACCATTGGATGGCGTGAAGGTCATAAATTCATGGATAGGTCCTACAATAAGTCACTTTTCCCAAATCCATTGTAACTTCAGACACTTGTCAAATGAAGGTCATAAGTCAAAAATTTCCTGTAGCTTATTGGATTACTTTCTTTTACCTTCTTGATATACATTTGGCTTTGAACTAATTGCTTTCTTCTTGCCTTACTCTTCTTCCTCAACTTTCCAATCTGCAGTACTTGGTAACAAAAACAAGTTTATGTTTCTTCATTCTGCCTGCTCAGGTTTGACTTGTTTGCATGTGCTTTTAAGGTAATTTTATAAGCCTAAATAATTTAAAAAAATCTTTCAGATTTTTGTTATTATCCTTCAGTCTTTTTTATGAAGTACATTAAAGTACTATTTTGAAGTCTGGAAGTGAGGAAGGAGTAAATAATAACAATACAATGCCATCAAACAAGCTGACCAGAGTTGTCTTATCAGGGAGATGGGCGGCATATAAATTGAATGAATGAATGAATGAATAAATAAATAAATAAATAAATAAATAAGCAACAAGGCCTGCCTATCCTAGGTCCTTGATCCAGAATGACTCAAGAGGTGGATAAAGATGCCAAATCCTGTCTAAACAACTAATTATATTCCATTTTTATTTTTGTACAACTTGAGGTGGAGTACATAATACTTCTGCCTATTTTCCCACAACAACCTTGTGAGGTGGGTTGGGCTGAGACAATGTGGCCATATGCCTTTTTTAATTTAGAGCAGGGGTGTCTAATTGCCAGCCTGTGGGCCAGATACGTCATGCCAAAACCATGCCCATCCCATTACCAGCAATGGAGAAAAAGTGATACGTCGTGACATGTCATGTGACGTTGCGAATTTGACACCCCTGATTTAGAGCATGATAGATACTCTTAGTAAGGCAAAGGATATTTTTAACGCTACAAATTACTAGACTTGAATTACTAAATGGCTTTGAAATGTTTCATGTCTCTGTTTCTATAGGCAGAAGATTTTTGTAACATACTCATTTCAGCAATAAACAGGGCCTTTCTTGGCTTAATATGCTAAAAGCTAACAATAAATGCATTTATTCTTCATAGGAAATATAGTATCAATTCATTATGTTTCATTTAATTCACTTTGAATTCGTTTAATTAAGCTACTATTACTAAAATTTCTTTCAAAGCCTTTGTTTCTCCCACATTAAAGGACGGGTGCAAGGAAGATCTATTTCCAATTGTTTCCTAATCTTAAGATTATATGCATATAAAAAAAGTTTGCTGAGTTAGACTGGATTGTTTTGCTGAATTTTGCTCTGTAAATAATCAGTAAGGTCTAAATATACAGAAAATTAGAAGAACTATAATAAATTATTCATGCATTCTCTTATTTATTTTTATTTTCTGGAAGTTATCAACTAATCATTTTGATTAGGTGTGATTACTGAGAAATACCTCTCTTGTTTGAACTAAACCTGTTTTCAGGCACTCGGCAATGATGTCAATAACTTCATAGCATACTGTGTTATAATAATGTAATCATAATAATAAACATCATCTGCATTGACAAAATTATCATTAGTCTATTCCAAAAGGCAGCTTTACTTGCAACAATGTATCTTTAACACCATCAAACCACAACATCAAGCTGCTCAGAGTCACTTTGAACCATGGGGGGGGGGAATAAATAAATGTGATAAATAAAAATAAATAAAACATCTGGCTATTCCAGACTTTGGGAAGGACTCAGTAGGTGGATAAAAATGCCAAATCCAGTCTAAACATCTGGCTGACTGTGTGCTCGACCATAATCTGCTTTATTAATGTTAATCAATTTCTTGTCAATCTTTGCAAATATTACTTTTGCAAAAAAAATACACGTGTAGCTTTCACACACATGAAAGAAACTTTTAATTCTTTGTTACACTCATGTCACATTTTAAACCAATTCTTTTTGTTTTGAAGCTCAGGATGTGGGGCTCTTTTGGACTGTTGACATCTTAACAAGGGGGCAGCCGAGGAAAACGAAGGAAGGGCTGCTTTCTTAGGGCCAAAGACCAAGGACAGTGAGTCATAAACAATTAGTTACTCTGGGTTTCTAATCTTGCTTTATGACTGTCCCCAGGCTGACAAGCCCCCATCTAAGAACAGCAAACATAGAAAGATGGTTTGAGATTAGCACGTGAAGCAGCTGGCACTGGTGTCTTTGGGACAGAATACAGTCAACACTTCGCCATTCCTTGAGCTTAATTGCTTTGTGACTCACATTGCTTCTACTTGTTGACACCAGGACTAACTTTGCAGATGGCACTTTGTACAAATGGACTGTGGAATCAGGATGTCACTTGGGGACAGTCAGAGATTCCAGAAGGAAGGCAGTAAGAGTCTGTTCACACTGAGTAACAGTAACACACTGTTGAAAAGCCAGGTCCAACTTTGGGTGTACCTCACATAAGGAGGATGACATTACATGTGAGCCATTTTACAAACTGGGTAGGGCTAGATTTGACAAGTGCCTGCTAAGTATATTAGAACCCTATTATATTTAGAACTGTTCTGATGAAGATTAACCAGCCATTTTGGAGAAATAATTTAAGGTCTCATGTATTTACTAGCTGCATAGAGGAAGCTTTGGAACAGATTGTTTTTTTTTTCACAGTGTTGAAAAAAATAGATATGGCTTATGCTGATATTTGCTTGTTATAGAACAAAGCTGTGTCATAGCATTTGATTACTCTGTATCATTCTCTGTCTCTGTCTCTCTCTCTCTCTCTCTCTCTCTCTCTCTCTCTCTCACACACACACACACACACACACACACACATCTCTTAGAACAATGAATGGTGGGATTCAGCCAGTTTGCACCACCTCGGCAGAACTGGTAGCTAATTTTTTGTTGCCCAGGCCCAAAACAGACTTCTGTAAGCGGCATCTACACAGAGAACCAGTTGTTCACATATTTGAATCCCACCATTGCGTTAGAAGCCCCTTTTTGGCCTCAGTTTCCTGAAAAGAAATGTAAATGAAACTTTGTAGTAAATGCTTGTGGAGATGGGCTTGCTGCTTGAGACACAAGATGTCCTATCAAATTGCCAAGGGCTCTGAGCCAGCTACTGTGGCTGGACCTGAAGAACTGGAGAACAGTGGAGAACTAATGTGAAAGTCAGCTTCATCCTGGAAAGCCAGCTTTCTTATCACATCAAATAACAATCCAACTTCTCAAAAAAAAATCTAGTAAATAGCTATCATCAATTCTATGCAGACTGTATCCTATGGCCCCAAGTTTACAATAAAACAGACAAAAAGAGTAAATGCAAGCATTCATGCTGTCATTAACAGTCCTTCCGCCACCTGGTGACAATGTCCAAGCAACAATAAAGCTGTCTCTTTATCCTTCACTATATTGTACATAACATTATGTCCTTCACTCTCTTTGCATCAATGGGTGCTCACACTTGAGGGTTAGCAACACTAGGAGAGGGAGTAAAGTATTAATACCACTTTATAAATCCTTAGTAAGGCCACTTCTGGAATACTACATCCAGTTTTGGTCACCACATTACAAAAAATATGTTGAGACTTTGGAAAAAGTGCAGAGAAGAGCAACTAAGATGCTCTTCTCTGCACTGAAACATATGCACTAAAACATATGACGAACAGTTGCAGGAATTGGGTATGGATAGTCTGGAGAACAGAAGGACAAGGGATGACCATGATAGCAGTATTCCAGTATTTGAGGGGCTGCCACAAAGAAGAAGGGCCCAACTTATTTTCCAAAGCACCAGAAGGCAAGACAAGAAACAATGGATGGAAACTAATTAGCAAAAATTAGCAAAATAGGCTGTAGGCTAACCTTTTCAGAGGTTTTACCAGTGTATAAAGAGCAAAATGGAAAAGGACAGTGTATAGCACAATTCAATATGTGGCTAAAGGAGCGGTATAAAGGGGAAGGCTTTGGATATATTAGACATGATGTCAGTAGTTGGTCCCATGAAAAAATGTACAAAAGAAATGGTTTGCATCCATCAAAGAAAGGGACTGAATTACTCGGCTATAAATTCACAGATTTCCTGGAGGAATATTTAAACTAAACAGTGGGGACAGTGAGTTAATCGATACAGAGCATCCCTGTCCCTGGCAAGCTAAAAACAATAGGGCTATCAGTGCATGTAACATAGATATGTGTGTGGACAAAAATACCAACCATGCTGTCAAGCAAAATCAAGCTTTTAATAACGAGTGCCACACAAAGTGCACTAACCAAATAGGTGGTAAGACAATAGGGGAACTCAGGCACCACTCAGGTTATGTAGAAAGTAAACACAGGGTCGGTCATAAAGGACTCAAATGTCTATACACCAATGCACAGAGTATGAAAGCAAACAAGGTGAACTAGAAATTCAGGTCAATGAGGGCAGATATGATATTGTTGCCATTACAGAAACATGGTGGGATGAAACCCACAAATGGAACACACAGCTAGAGGGATTTAAATAATTTAAAAGAAACAGATCAAATAAAAGAGGAGGTGGAGTTGCTCTCTATATAAGAAATAACTACATCTCCACAGAAATAGAGCACAACAATGACAAAAACTGTCTTGAATGCATTTGGGTCAATATAAAAGGGAGAAAAAATGACATTGCCATAGGTGTATACTATAGGCCACACAACCAAACACAGGAAATAGATGAACTTTTTGCTAGTCAGCTAACTAAGGTATGTAGGAAGCACATCACCATAGTAATGGGGGACTTTAATTACCCTGACATCAACTACCGTAGGAGACAAACTCTGCACCAACTGGAAGACCAAACAGATTCCTGACAACCTAGCAGACAACTTTGTCTCCCAAAAAGTAGAGAAGGAAACTAGGGGATTAACCATTTTGGATCTAATTCTCACTAACAGAGATGAAATGATAGAAGGTGTTGAAGCCACAGGAACTTTGGGAGGAAGTGATCATGCAATATTGGAATTCAACATTATGGAAGCACAAGCAATAGAACATAGTCAAACTAGAGTCTTGGACTTCAAGACAGCTAATTTCAATAAACTTAGAGAGGGCTTGGGAAGGATTCCATGGAGGAGAATCCTCCAGGGGAAAACAACGCAAGAAACTTGGGAAATTTTTGAAAAGCAAGATAATAGAAGCCCAGTCTAGCTCAATACCAACAAAGAGGAAAAATAACAGCTCTCAAAAGAAACCAGCATGGCTGCATAAAGATAAAAAAGACAAGTATAGAAAGTGGAAAGAGAGGCACATAACTAAATCAGAATATCAATAAATAGCCCGAGCCTGCAAAGATGAAGTGAGGAAAGACAAGGCTCAAAATGAACTAAGGCTTGTGACCAAAGTCAAAAATAACAAAAAAAAACTTCTTTCAACATGTAAAAAACAAGAAAAAAGTGAAGGAAACGATTGGTCCATTAGTGGGTGAAAGTGGTAAGAAGGTGACTAGCAATAGGGAGAAAGCAGAACTATTTAACTCGTTTTTTGCATCTGTCTTTACACAAAAGGAAAAAACAGACCAACTTATCAAAAATAGTGCCATAAAAAACAGTATAGAAACACAAGTTAAGGTAGGCAAGAAAATGATAAGTGAGCACCTGTCCGGCCTAGACAAGTTCAAATCACCAGGACCAGATGGATTACACCCCAAGGTTCTCAAGGAACTGGCAGATGTGATCTCAGAACCACTGAACTATATTTTTTCAAAGATCTTGGAGCACTGAGGACTGGAAAAGAGCTGATGTAGTTCCCATCTTCAAAAAAGGAAAAATAATGGATCCAGGAAATTACAGACCTATCAGCCTGACCTCAATACCTGGGAAGATTCTGGAAAAAAATAACCAAACAACGAATCAGCGAACACCTAGAGGCAAACAAAGTCATTACTAAAAGCCAACATTGTCAAAAACAGATCATGCCAGACAAATCTTATTGCATTCTTTGACCAAGTGACAAAATTAGTGGACCAGAGGAATGCTGTGGATATAATTTACTTGGACTTCAGTAAGGCATTTGATAAAGTAGATCACAACCTACTACTCGATAAGATAGAAAAATGTGGGTTAGACAGCATCACCACCAGATGAATCCGTAGCTGGCTGACCGGCCGTACTCAGTGTGTGGTCCTCAATGGAACTGCATCTACATGGAGGGAAGTGTGTAGTGGGGTACCCCAGGGCTTTGTTCTAGGCCCAGTGCTCTTCAACATCTTCATCAATGATTTGGACGAGGGGATAGATGGGGAACTCATCAAGCTGGCAGGAATAGCCAACACTCCAGAAGACAGGCTTAGGATACAGGAGGATCTGGACAGACTTGAACACTGGGCGCTATCTAACAAAATGAAATTCAATGGTGAAAAAAGTAAGGTTCTACATTTAGGCAAGAAAAACCAAATGTACAGGTATAGTATAGGGGATACTTTGCTCAATAGTAGTAACTGTGAAAGGGATCTCGGAGTCCTAGTAGACAATCACTTAAATATGAGCCAGCAGTGTGCTGCAGCTGCCAAAAAAGCCAACACAGTGTTGGGCTGCATTAACAGAGGAATAGAATCAAGATCATGTGAAGTATTAATACCACTTTACAATGCTTTGGTAATACTGCATCCAGTTTTGATCACCACAATGTAAAAAAGATGCTGAGACTCTAGAAAGAGTACAGAGAAGAGCAACAAAGATGATTAGGGGACTGGAGGCTAAAACATATAAGGAACGGTTGCTGGAATTGGGTATGTCTAGTTTAACGAAGAGAAGGACGAAGAGGGACATGATAGCAGTGTTCCAATGTCTCAGGGGCTGCCACAAAGAAGAGGGAGTCAAGCTATTCTCCAAGGCGCCTGAAGGCAGGACGAGAAGTAACGGATGGAAACTGATCAAGGAGAGAAGCAACTTAGAACTAAGGAGAAACTTCCTGACAGAGCAATTAACCAATGGAACAACCTGCCTCCAGAAGCGGTGAATGCTCCAACACTGGAAGTTTTTAAGAAGAGACTGGACAGCCATTTGTCTGAAATGGTGTAGGGTTCCTGCCTGAGCAGGGGGTTGTACTCGATGACTTCCAAGGTCCCTTCCAACTATTATTATTATTATTATTATTATTATTATTATTATTATTATTATTATTATTATTATTATTATTATTATTATTATTATTAATAATAATAATAATAATAATAATAATAATAATAATAATAATAATCAAGGAGAGAAGCAACCTGGAATTAAGGAGAAACTTTCTAACAGTGAGAACAATTAACCAGTGGAACAGCTTGCCTTCAAAAGCTATGGGTGCTCCATTACTGGAGATTTTTTTTAAAGAAGACTGGACAGCCATCTTTCTGAAATGGTGTAGGGTCTCCTGCTTGAGCAGGGGGTTGTACTAGAAGACCACCAAACTCCCTTGCAGCTCTATTCTGATTGATTGAGTTTTGTCAGGATTATGGCAGGTGAAATAGTTAATGTACTTCTGATGTGCTACAGTCCACATGCTGTTTGAGCCCTTCCCTGGAAACTGTTTAAATTGTGTACAGATATGTATGTTAACGGCTTACAGCTCATGTAATATGTACTTTGACCAGTCCAGAGCCTTCCTTTCTCCTTTCTTCCCTTGCAAATATTTTTTCTTTTCTATGGCAAGAGCAGCCATAAGGAAACCATAATATCTATGGGGCTTCGTGGTATTCTCATGTATTCATGTTGATGGAAAAGCCATACCTATTAAGAAACTGGTTTCTTCTTGCCCTACAGCATTTTAGGAGCAGATAGGAAAACAAGCACCAAAAACGAAAAATATCTGAGTTCTGGAATTCTCTTCTAAAGATGGCCACAGAGAAAAAAAATGCCAACATGGCCAATCTTAGTGGTGTGTATTTCTATACTGTATGGAGAGCTAACATGGTATAGTGCAGGTGTAGGCAACCTTGGCTCTTTTATGAGTCTTTTATGACTATGCTGGCTCAGGAATTCTGGGAGTTGAAGTCCATGAGTCATAAAAGAGGCAAAGTTGCCTACCCGGGTATAGTTCATGGATGGACAACTTTTTGAGCCACAAGAGATGCACAGATTGTGAAATAAGGGCCCAGCAGGCACCACACAAGCCTGAATGTCCAGTTGCATGCAGTACTCCCATTCCCATTCAGTTCTCAGGAGGGTGACCCAAATTCACGTAGAACCCACATAGAAACAGATTATGAATATTTAGCAATTTATTTATTTATTTAGACTTATATGCCGCCCTTCTCCCAAGACCCAGGGCGGCTCACAGCAAGAAGGCAATGAGCCTATGCCCCTTCTCTTTCACCTTCTTAGATACCAAGACTCATGAAGTTGCCTGGCTAATTAATATATCAGCAACTGCCCATCTCTGCTTCTGAAAAGAATACTTTTAAAGGTTATATGAGCCCAGTCAACAACTTGTATTTAACAGCAGAACTGATTCTGCCTAATTCCTCTCTTAATAAAAGGAAAATGCTCCAGGAAACCTGTCCACACCTAGTTGCCTCTCTCAGTACATGCTTAATCTTTTGAGATTAGAAACTACGATGGTGTCAAGATTAGCTTCCAAGGCTCCAATTACCAACTGCAACTTTTATCATTTTTCTTTGCCTATTATTATTTTCTATTTCGTTGTGGCATTTTTCTAGAAATCGTCTATCAAATTATGGGTTTATGCACAGGATAAAGAAGATGGGAAAACTACATGCATCATTCAAACATTTCTCGTTATAAGGATAGTGGTGAAACCGAGATAAAAGGCAGCACAAAGTAACAAATAGGAGGAAAAATTCCATGCATCATTCCATAAATGCTGGCACTTTCCAAATGTATTGGCTATCAGCCTTCAGAATTTCCAGCCAACACCATCATGTATGGCAGTGTTTCTCAACTTTACCTGCTCCAAGATGTGTGGAGCTCCCAGAATTCCTCAGCCAGCCTTAGTGGCAAAGGAATTCTGGGAGATGAAGTCCATACATCTTAGAGCTGCTAAGGTTGAAAAATATTCAGTATGGAATTCTAGGCACTGGAGGCCATTTTACCTGGAGGGCCATCAAATTCTGGGCCCTGGTTGACAGCTAACAAAATATTAAGTGCATATAAAAGAGAAGATCTGAGAAAACTAACAAGAAAAATGTGGATTCATTAGCTTCAAAGCAGCTCCTGCCATATTCTGAGAAGATGAACTTCCAACCGAAACTCCAGCAGGCTTTGCTTGTTTACCTAGCAAGGTAAAAGTCCATGAAATGACAGACTGGTCTTTTTGGTTCCCGCAAAGCCTGTGTGCACAGTGATGAGAAGCAGCCATAAAAATAGTCCTCAGTCTCCATCTCCTCTCAAACCTGAAATGGGATCAGGTGCTTTTGCCTTAAAGCATCTTCCCGTACGTCTGAGCTTCCAAAAGCTTAGCTGAGACATGCCAACTTGCCTGGGATCAACTACATTTTGTGCATCTGGAAAAGGATGTCATGTCTTTCTGTCATTTATTAACCAGGAACAACTTCATCACTGGTTTTCTACTCCTATATTTATTATTATTTATTCTGAATTCTACCTTATCAACTTTCACACTAAGACACCATCCTCCTTCACTGAGTAAGTGCTGTATTGAGGGGGATCTTAATTTCAGTCAGGTTTCCCAAGAATTGTATCCAAATCCATTTGCTACCAGTAGCACTGGGTGAGCTCAGTAGCCCATCTCAAGTACACCCCCTTTTTTCACATTCTCAATCTAAATATGCTCGTCTTGTTTTCTTGAGTAAAAAACAGAAGTGGATTGTCATTGCCATTTTCCAGGATGATTTTTGACTTTCTAGGTTAAGCCAATAATCTTGTGATTTCCTGGTTATCTTCCGTCCAAATACTAACTTGGCTCAACCCTTCGTAGTTCTTTAAAGTTAATCATGGTTGGGTAGGTGCTGCTACTTGCTAAGATACATCAAGAGATGAGACATTGCAAATTAAAACTTAACTAGATGTTCGGGTCAACCTTTCTTGTAAACAGCTAAATGTCTTGTACGTTTGCTGCATTTTAAAATGTATGTAAAATGTATTTATTCTGAAAAAGAGGTGCAATCATGAGCTGGTTACCAGCATCCAGTGGATGTTTGAGAACAGGATTCATCCAAGTATCGCCCTAATCATGCTTTTTTCACTTTTTGCCAGTAGAGGGAGCAGAGATATCAAGTACTGAGGAAGAAGAACAAGAAGATACTACAACTTAACTTTAAATTCTGAATTCCTGTCGATCTTGTGGGAAAAGAGAAGGATGTAAAATTGCAGAGCTTAAAATGGAACTTTTGAAGAGATGCAAGTCAGAAAGAAAACTAAGAGGACTTAAGAAAAGTATTTGTTCTCTGTTTCTGCAGTAAGGTCCTGCTTCAAGTGGACTGTTATTTCTGAGAATATTTCTAGTTTTATACCCAACAATTGCTCAATTAAACTTAATGAATAAATTTGCATTTCAGATCTGCTGTGCATTTTCCCTCTCACTTCTACACTTTAGATAGCATGGATCTTGAACAGATTTCATTAATGTTTTTATGAAATCAGTAAATGAAGAGTTTTAGAAAGGGGATAGAATAATCTAGGATAGCAGAGTCTAGAACCCTCATAAGTGAGAAAAGGGAACAGAAAACAGAACCCTCCATGTAACTAGGGCCATATTATGAAGCAAAGCACTCAGACCGCAAAGACGATATTGTCAGGTTCCTAAGTGGAAAATGGTTGCTCAGATGAATGAAGCATCATTGCAACCGTCCTAGAATTGTAGAGTTGGAAATGACCACTTAGGCCACCAAATCCAACTTCTTATTCATTGGAGGAATCCTGATTAGGGCATCTTGTCAGATGGTGGTCTTGCCACTGCAATTCAAAGGGAGACTATTAAATTGCTGGGTCAATAGTTCTATTATTGTTAGTCACACACTAATTGGTCCAGTCTAATGCATTTTTCTCTGGATTTGGCATTTTTGTCCATCCATCGAATTCTCAAAGATCTGTACAGTCAGATGCTGTTGTTTCATGGTGTCATACATTCTCACAGGGTGTAAGCTGTTTCAAGTAAAGCTGTCGTTTGCAATTGATTGATCATGATTTTGTCAATGCAAATGGTGTTCAATTGGAGATCCAAACGTTATTATTTTAAATTTCTCATTAAACTGATTTTACTATTAAGGAGTAAATGGAAGTAGTGGAAGTAGTGACAGATTTTATTTTCCTAGGCTCCAAGATCACCTCAGGTGGGGACTGAAGCCAAGAAATTAAAAGACGCTTGCTTCTGGGGAGGAAAGCTATGGAAAATCTAGACAGCATCTAAAAAGCAGAGACATCACCCCGCCAACAAAAGTACGTATAGTCAAGGCTATGGTTTTCCCAGTTGCAATGTATGGATGTGAAAGTTGGACCATAAGAAAGGCTGAGCACCAAAGAATTGAGGCCTTTGAACTATGGTGCTGGAGAAGACTCCTGCGAGTCCCTTGGACTGCAAGGCTTTCAAACTGGTCAGTCCTAGAGGAGATCAACCCTGACTGCTCCTTAGAAGACCAGATCCTGAAGTTGAAACTCAAATACTTTGGCCACCTAATGAGAAGGAAGGACTCACTGGAGAAGAGCCTAATGCTGGGCAAGATTGCGGGCAATAGAAGAAGGGGATGACAGAGAATGAAGTGGCTGGATGGAGTCACTGAAATAGTAGGCGTGAGCTTAAATGGACTCCAGAAGATGGTAGAGGATAGGAAGGCCTGGAGGAACGTTGTACATGGGATCGCGGTGGGTCGGACACGACTTCGCAACTAACAACAACACTATTAAGGTGTTTTTTTTTGCATTCATCCAGCTTCTGTCTTTCTCTCATTTGTTTATGTCACTCCTACTCATGCAGATGGAACTAAGCTGAATGAGCCAATGATTGCAGTATCCATGATGATTGCAGTATCCAAGAGAGTGTAGAATTTTGCCGAATAGATGGAGCCAATAGGGCACAATACCCTTCATGAGTTTCAATGAATAATTTTGGCAGTGTTCAGAATTTCCCTTTCTGCTATTGTGATCAGTAATATTTGATAGGATTTTGCAAGCAATCTAGTCCAATCAAACAATTACAAACTCTGGTAAATGTTGTAATGTCTTTTCACTGTGAACAGCTGTTTCTCATGCTGCCCATTTGTAATGACAGTGGGAAGATAGATTTTACTGATATGCATCTGCATATCATTCCAAAGAGACAATAAAAAAAAGACTAAAGGTAAGGTAATCTTAGCCTTCCTGCTCAGTTGAGACTAAGTCAGAAATCTGCCATGCCTCCTTCTGGGCTGGACCATCCCAGTTTTTCACCAAGGCAAAGCAAAACATGACGAAGTCTGATGAGTTGGCTCCTCCTACTCTGACACGGGCCCAGATGGCCTTTAAGGGTGGGTATGGATTCTACTGTCATGTGTCTGATTAACGAAACACTTCAAAGAACTTTCAGACATTTTTTTAGCCTAAAAAGCCTTTATTAGTATTACAGAGATGTCAGCACAGCATGGTAGAAATGCTAAGATCTGAATTTCCCTTCCTTTGCACATAACATTCCAGGCATTTCCCCTCCCCTATTTTGGGATCATGATTCACATCTTCCAATTAACTTGGAGGGCAAAGATTCACTTCTGTTTCTTTTTCCCGGGCTTTCCTTATATTCTCCTCCCCTTTCACTGTCAGCTGATTTAACTCTAAAAATACCAAACAGTTCTTCATATTATTATTATTATTATTATTATTATTATTATTTATTAGACTTATAAGCCGCTCTTCTCCAGGGGACCCAGAGCGGCTTACAACATAGATAAATAACAATCGCATTTAAAGTCTAATATAAATTAAATTAAAATGATCATAAAGTAAAAACAATACCCCAAATTTTTAATAAAAAAACATTCATCCAACATTCAACACCAATCATTCCCAGATCTGCCGACACAAATAAGTTTTTAATTCTTTTCGGAAGGTCAGAAGAGTGGGAGCGGTCCGAATCCCCGGAGGGAGCTGATTCCAGAGGGTAGGGGCCGCAACAGAGAAGGCCCTTCTCCTGGGGCCCGCCAGCCTACATTGACTGGTCGACGGGACCCGGAGAAGACCAACTCTGTGCTCTCTGACCGGTCGTGATGAGGTATGAGGCAAAAGACGGTCCTGCAAGTAACCTGGTCCTAGGCCATGTAGGGCTTTATAGGTAATAACCAACACTTTGAATTGCGAGTGGAGACTAATAGGTAGCCAGTGCAGCTCGCGGAGCGTTGGTGAAATGTGGGCATACCGAGGTAAGCCCACGATTGCTCGCGCGGCTGCATTCTGGACTAATTGAAGTCTCCGAACACTCTTCAAGGGTAGCCCTATATTGTCAAAGCAAGAATATTCAATATTAGCAGCGTTGACATCCGCCCCCCCTTACAAAAAGGACAGATCCTGTAATGTAGACAAAGTGTATGTTAATGACTAGCTCTGTCAACCTGACTTAACTCTAAAAATACCAGACAGTTCTGCATATATTGTCAAAGCAAGAATATTCAATATTAGCAGCATTGACATCTACATCATCATGCTGAGAAAAGGCGTTTAGGTAAGACAACGCCCCTTCTCCAGCATGATGAGTGTAGAATCCACCGGTGGGACATACCAAAGCCGCTCATGTCCCTACGGGGGGGGGAATAGTCTGGGCTTGTGTCCCACCAGAAGGAACTACTTGCTGTAACACTCTTCGGCCAAAATGAAGCATCTGCAGAGGCAAACTTGTCTAGCTTGTAATGTCTGATGAATGAAGAAGGAGAGGACCAAGCTGCAGCCCTGCAGATTTCCGCAATGGCCGCTGACGTAGCCGCACTGCGAGTGGAGTGGGCAGTGATGCATCTAGGGACTGGTAGGGACTGAGAGAAATAGGCACGGGCAATGCATGCCTTAATCCACCTTCCAATGATCGAAGAGGAAACCTTCTGTCCCATGGAAGAGGGTTGGAATGACACAAACAAGGCCTCTGATTTAAGAACATAAGAACATAAGAAGAGCCATGCTGAATCAGGCCAAAGCCCATCGAGTCCTGCATTCTGTGTCACACAGTGGCCCACCAATTGTACATGGGGATCTTGAGCAGAAAGAGAAGGCAAAACCCTCCCTTTCCCTTGACCCCCAACAAATGGTACTCAAGGGAATCCTGCCTGCCTCAACCAACATAGAGGCGGCACATGGACCTCCGTTTTAATAACCACCGATACACTTGGCATCCATGAATCTATCTAGCCCTGCCTTGAAGCTGTATCAAGGCTGACAGCTGTCATGACCCCTTCAGGAAGTGAATTCCATAAATCAACGACCCTCTGGATGAAGAAATATTTCCCTTTATTTGTCCTCACTTTCTTAGCTATGAGCTTTAGGGAGTGCCCCCTTGTCCTGGTATTGTGTGATAGAGAAAAGAATTTTTCTCTATCCACCTTTTATATCCCATGCATGATTTTATACACTTATACACTTTATACTTTATACACTTTGCAAAACAATCAAGAAGCAAACAATACCCCAATCAAGAAACTACCAACTTAGATAAACAAGCTAACAGTGAACAACAACCCAATGAAGGAACCACCAAGACTACTACCATCAACACTAACAGGGCAAGCCACTAGTATATAAAATGAGACCAAACCCCACTTCCTACTAGCACTGATGATATTACCTAATTTGGTAATGAAACATCTACAAGAAATAACCAAGCTCATAGAGCAACAAGGACCCCATAGAGCAACAAATATTCTCTCCTATAGATTTGAGTGTATGAATATTTGCCCTTAGCCTCTCTTTCTTTTTGACAATCTGCAATACCCATTTAATGCTAAGCAAACCTGTATGCTAGCCAGCTTGTGTTGTTCCCTAGTCCTTCCCAGCAGCTCTCTCTCACACACACACTCTCTCATTTTGCTTTATTCTAGAGAGTGTTAACATCTCTTCTCACTGTGCCAGTTACACTCAGTCAAGAAGCAGCAATCTGAAAACAGACAGAAAAGACAACCAAGAGGATATTTATTGATCTCCTTATTGTTTTGGATGCTGCTTTCTGCCCTTCCCATTGTGCAGAGAGGAAGAAGACATCTCTTGAACAAGTGGAAGAGGGAGAGTACACACGTAGGCAGGGAGAGCATAGCAACCAGGCTCTACCATGCAGAAGAGCCAGAAGCATCATGCTCAAAAGGTAAGAGGCTGCAATTTGTATTGGAAACACTTCAGGTGATGCCATAGAGGTGGAGCAGAGAGGAGCTGCAGCAGATGGTGCTTTTTCCTATCAAAGGGTTTGAGATACAGAATAGCAGCTTTAGGTAAGTGTGGCAAGGGGTCTATTGTGTGTAACCAGATCCCCAAGGATTTAATCAGTATTGCCCTTGGGAGGGGTAGAGCTTTCTGCTCCTGGATTGATAGCAGCAGATGAAGGTGGGTGGGTGGGTGGCTCTCATGATGAAATCTTGGTCTCACCCTTTATAATTAGCAAGTTCCCTCATCACCTGCATTTCACAGGGAGTCAGCTGCATCCAACCCTAGAGGCAGCTGCTTTTTCTAAAAGGCAGCAGGTGTTTCCACAAGGGTGACTCATGTGGATAATTAGCAGGTGGATGGGAGGGCAAGAATTGGAATCAATGGGTTTTGGGATGAGGGTCAAAGAGTGTTTGCATCAGTTACTGTCCCTTTGCTCCACTTTATTCAACATGTGAACAAGTGCCACTGAACACTGTGATAGGGAATAAGGGAGAAAGGTGAAAGGGATTATTGTGTTGCGCTCAGCCTGCCTTGCTACACTTGGGAAGTGCTAGAGCAAAAAACTGGGGCAGGTCTATGGAGTCCTATGGAGTCTGCCCCTACCTCCCCCCCGAAAGTCCTGTGTTATCTAGTTGGCTTTTTCCTTTTGGGGGGGCATTGAGTTTCGTTATCCAGAGATATCTTTCCTGTTTTCTAGTCCTTACCTCAAAAAATTCTTAAAAGTTCTGAATTCACCAAGAACCAACTTACAATATGTTGTTGGCTGAAGATTCCAACTCATTACAAAAACTTTGCTTTTCCATGCTGGACAAAAGAAGTTTTCTCTGTCCATTTCCAAAAATAATACAAACTTGGGGATATATATTATTCAAACTTCTCTTTTGTAGTTTCTTAGATTCTAACATTTTCCAAATTATTGCCTCTTCCTTATGTCTTCTGAGAGGATTTATGCAATGAGAATATGTTCGGCTATGGATGAATGTGATTTATGAAAGCTGCAACGGGGCTTCTTTTCCTGGGCACTATATTTCAGACCCCTTGTTTTATTGTAGGGCAAACATTTTGTATAGGAGAGAGAAGAAAAAAGAGGAGAATACTGTTTAGAATTTTTAAAAAAGTGAACAAAGTGCTTAGAATAATTAAATAATAGGCTGAAGCAGCATCTGTTATTGGTTCAATCTGATTCTGCTTGAATCAAGCTTGGTTTCACGTAATTTGTTACCTACAAATATAGAAATATGGACAGAAGTTTTTGATTTCTATTGTTCCAGATTGTTTTCCATTAGTTAATTACTCCCTTGGAATTCTGGAGTGACAGAATTTGTTTGCTATATATTTCTGTACAAAATTGGGCAAGGGCACAGCCAGTGCAGATTTCACAGTGTTATAAATTCATATATCTACTTGATCCTTGAAATGAATTTTACCCCTTTAATGACTTCCACGTCTCTTGTGAACTTCAGAAGAAATCCAGATGCACAATCCAAAGGCAGCACAGCCCAGATGCAAAGACTCACATATATTGATTAGCATCCATTAGATTGTTAGGTAATCTCTTGGTTGATTCTTACCTTTTGGATAGAGATTATAGGTGTCAAAAGTCTGTCTTTTTCTCTCTGACAGAGCTGGTAAGCAGTAAGCAGTCCCAGTTGCACAGTTTGAAAAGATCAGCTGGCCATGATCCATCTGATTTGCAAGATATTTAAAAATGTGAATTTTCCATGCTTTGGCGGTGAGCATGGGTGACACAGATACAGGCATCAAATATTCTAAGGCACATCTATCAACCAAAGGCAAACAGGAAAAAAAAACACACCAACAAGGAGGACAAAAGAAAACAAAATTGTATAAAGCAAGCTTGTGTAAGTGTGAATGTATGCAAATTTAGTAATTGCTGTCTTATAAATAGAAATACAATCATGCATATCATCATATTGGGAAGACAATGTTTGGGTAGCCTGTGTGCCTGCTCAATCTGTTATACAGATGGTACTACTGGTGGGCAGCTTGAAGGCCCCAGATCACCTTCTTGTGGATCTTTTATTTAAAACAGAAATGGAACCTGAATCCTTCAGACAGTAGGATTCTTCTCTTTAACAGTAGAATCCATAATCCTTTTTAATGATCCTCTTCCAGCAAAGTGGCTTGAGGAAATAATTCCAGCAAAGTGGCTTGAGGAAATAATTCATGTGATGTGATTTCACTGTGAATGTAAAACTTGTGATTTCACTGTGAATGTAAAACTTGTTCTCTCCTTAGTAGTGGGTGGTAATGGAGAGTGTGGACAGCGACCGGTTAGGGCCCACAGAGTCGGCCTTCTCCAGGTCCTGTCAGCCAGACAGTGTCGCCTGGCGGGGCCTAGGGGAAGAGCCTTCTCTGTTGCGGCCCTGGCCCTTTGGAATCAACTCTCCCCCGGAGATCTGTATTGCCCCCACCCTCTCCGCCTTTCATAAACTGCTCAAGACACATCTTTGCCGACAGGCCTGGGGCAGTTAACATCTTGCCCCTAGCCAATGTATGTTTGTGTGCATGTTTGTTGGATGATTGGTTTTTTTTAATTCAGGGGTTTTTTTTTATATGTATTTTAATGTTGATTTCTATTTATGCTGTGAGCCGCCCTGAGTTCCCGGAATAGGGCGGCATAGAAATCCAATAAATGAAAATGAAATGAAATAATTACCAATGGCAGGAAATTGTATGGGCAACAACTTTTGATTTATTTTACTTCTAATTTAAAATTTAATTATAATGTATAAAATAGGTTGCTCTGATTCCAAAATTATGCAAACAATTATTAATAATTTCCAAATACAAATAATGTCTTGGGTCATAAAACAGCAGATTTAACTGTGGTTGAACAGAAGAAAATGTGGATAATTGATGTTATCTTGGGGATAGTAGAATAGAAGACCACAAAGTATCAAGATCTGAAAATCAAAGTTGAAAGATTATGGCATAAACCAGCCACAGTGGTCCCACTAGGGATCCACATGTATACTATGCTGATATACTATGACAAGAACTTGATGTGTATGAAGGCCAATGCCAACTAAAGAATTGGCAATTATGATTACATGTTGAAGTGATGCTCCAGTTGTTTTGGAATTGCAACCCATGTCTCCTATTAAGCAAAGGTAGAACCAATAGTAATAGGCACCTTGGATGCAATCCCAAAACAACTGTAACACACTTGAATACCATTAGTCAATTGCAAAAGACAGGATAATTTAGAAAAGCTTATAGCCTGAAACGATGCCATCAAGCATCATCATCATCATCGGCCAATCCTAAATCCTTGGGAAGAACTCAATAGATGGATAAAACATCCAGTTGACTGTACAACAAACCATAATGATGAGGAAAGACTTTTGATTTGTGAAAGGCAGTATATTATTTTTCCAGTGTACCTTGTGATTCAGTTGTGTCATGGATTCTTTCCCCCTTAGCACGAGAAAATGTTTTTACTAATATCTAAGGCTGGTTTTAGGTAGGGAGACCCAGGTGCTACCAACCCAAATGCCCTGTACAACTTTTCCCTTCTTTCCTCCTTAGATTTTTGTTTTTGGTGAAAATGTAAACAATGGAAGAAAGGATGCAAGGCGGTGACATCTGGACGGCCTATAAAAAAATTCCATAAAGGAATGGTAACTGCGTAAGAAAAGTCTAGTCTGGAAGCACCATCTGTTTGAGAGGAGTACAGAAGGAATAATAATCATTAGCAAAATAAAGAATTGACTCATGCATTGTAGCTATTTCCTTCATTTTTTTAAAAAAGAAATACATTTACCTGATATTTATTAGAAGAATGCAATTCCAGCCCTAAGGTGGGAATATCTAATGAGCTAGTTCTCCTCCCAATATCCAATAATGCTATATTCAAGATATTTATTAAAGTGACTCCAAGATAATCATGTTTACATAATATATTCCCCATGCAGTGAAAACAATATATGTAATTTGATAATGGTAAAATAAATCTTGCTACATTAAGGTTTTGGATATGTTATGAGTCTTGACAGTATATTTGCAATAAATATTTAATAGGTATTTTTACTTAATTTATTGTTCTTTAAGTAAGTAAACGAGCACTCAACTCATTTAACAATACTCCAGAACACAAAACAAAAGATAATATGCAAGGTGGACTCTAAAATGATATTAACTATTAGAAGCTAGATGAATCATTTCTTAAAGGCTGAGGAAGTGAGGACCAAGCACAACTCCTAAGGGAGTCTTCCATAGTTTGGAAGAAGCCAAGACAGGGTTTCTTCTGCCTGTCAGACAGATGGGTTCCTTGTGCAGAACAGACTATATTCCACCCACAAAAAGGCACCAGTTACTTCCCTTAAGCGTAACGTTAATCCGATTTCACCCAATAGCTTGGAGGACAAGGAAAAGTTGACAGCTGCCATCTTATGCTGACCACATTTCAAGCTGAAGTTGTTGCTGAGGCTACATCTCTATGATCTGTCCCAATCTTGGAGTCCAAATGAATTCATCAACAGAAGCAAATTGTTCTTAGTGGAAGACCCAATGTTTTGTTTAACTCTCCCTTCTATCACCTTTGTAAAGCAAGTACCTCATACCAGGTAGTTAAGAAACCCAATGCTGGCCTATTCTTCATGGATACATTGGGACAACATTCTTTGATTTTTCTCTCCCTGTGGGAGGATGTGATTAGCTAGGGGCTAAGATTTGCTGATCCCTATAATGTGTTTCCTCTAAATAGGTCTCCTGTTTTAGTTATAAAACTTAAGTTAAATTCCTGCTCTTCGGAATGCTCATGTGCACCCACTAAGCTTTAATTTCAATATCCATTTTTTGAGACAAATTCATGGTGGTCATGAAGAACATGAAACTTTTTCCAGTTCCTGGTCTTCACATGAAGATTGAAACGGAGCAGGATCAGTAGCTCTAATAACATGCTTAAGACCATTGCAGATAGCTAAGAAAGACAAACTACAAGGCAGCAGGATGAATTGGTTTTATTGTTCCATGGAGTTCCATAGTGGGCTATTTACTTGCTTTATTTTAAGCTGCAAATCATCAGTATTCACGATGAAGGAAGGAAGGAAGGAAGGAAGGAAGGAAGGAAGGAAGGAAGGAAGGAAGGAAGGAAGGAAGGCACTAACAGAATCTCTATGGTATGTTTACCATTCAAACTTGCCTGCATGCTCTCAAAATTGACAGACATTCACTTAAGCAACTGCTCAGTAAGATGGAATTTCCACAGAACCGGCTACTTCAGCTTCATGCCTTTTAGTTCTAGCTTGCTGCCTACTGTAGTAACCTGCTAAACAGAGCTGTGAGAAATAGGCTCCCTCCTTCTTCCAGTCAGGTTTCTGCGGCTTATCATCTACTACCTTGACTTCCTCATTAGATTGCAGCCTAAAAGAAAGGGAAGCCATCCAGCAGCTTCCTTTTCCCTGCAGCAACCAGGTTGCAGTCTTCCATCATATTTACCAATTGCCTATTATTATTTTCATATTTGCTCCTATTTTCTATTTCTTCCTCTTTTTTCTTTTTGGTCATATCTGCAAGTGGTAAGTCAACCAGGAACCGGTTCCTTTTATCTGCAAACTGTATCCCCGTTATTACCCATTTTTTAAAACAGAGCCTTCTCTGTGGTTCCCAAAAAAGTAGAACCGGGTGGTTTGTTCATTGTTACATTTACATCCCACTTTTTCTAGGCATCAGGCATGGGGATTGTCTTTAGTGGCAGCCTATACTATCTCACAATTAGGCTGCAGAATCACTGTTGTGATGCTCCAGACCCAGACATGCAGATTCAAAGTCCTACAGTTGGCAGAGGTCTTTTGTTTCTCCCAGTTGAAACAAGTAATCCGAAGGAGGAATTGTTTTCTCTGCTGAATAAATTAACATGTTTTACCTGCCCATTGTTCCTGAATCACTAACATAGTGTATGAGCAGTAAAGGAAGTTTAGTTCAATAAGTTGCGAACAAATAATATCACAGCTTTATGTTAAATAATAAATCCAATTTAACTTGGCTGAGAAGTTGCAAACATTACTTGAAAGAGTAGATGATCTGTGTTGCCTTTTGTTTTGTATGCATGTAAGAGTATGTTTTAAAACAAATAAGATTACTTTAAAAAAAAAATAACACCGAGCTTTTATTTTATTCATTATAAATAACATATGGAAAGACAGGCTCTTCAGAATTCTCTTTACTTCTCTAAAAGTATAATTGCCACAGTAATTGGAACACTTTACACCCCCCCCCCAGAGGTGAGATGCACCCCACTCTTCTAACCTTCCGAAAAAGTATTAAAAACGGGCTCTGACAATTTGCATGGGGGTTGAAGAATGATAGGCAACCCTGGGGATGGTTGGAGTCATAAGGGTATTCTCTCCACCTTTAAAATTTGTAATACTGCAACTCTGCCTTTTCATATAGTTTTTAACTTTGCATGTATTTATGCTTTTACATTTGGTGACATTTTTATGGTAAGCTGACCAGAGTCACTTAGGTGAGATTGGCGGTATGGAAATGAGACGAATGAATGAATGAATAGTTTAAGGTATCGATCAATTTTTCATTTTCTAAACTTATTTGGATGGACTGCCCCTTCTTTAATTTCTGCCAGAATCAGAAGCTGCTTATGACTTAGTCAAGCTTGTGCATTGCAGAGTTTATTAATTACCTAATCCCTTCTTTTCCATATGAATTACAGACCAGATACAGTATTTCATCTGTCTCAGTGCTTCTCACTTTCTCCCACTCTTTTTATTTCAATGGTTTCTTTCCCATTTACTATTTATACTGTATCTGTTGGAACTCTTTCTAGAAAACGCAGGTAGATCTTGTAGATTACCAAGAAACAACTACAGACTCTCTGAAATTTCCTGCAGAGAGGTCCTATTCTTGAGGGAGTTTTCCTTTGTGCCTTTCTTCAGAAGCAACGAAAAGAAAACATAGCATATAATCTTTACAGCCCTCAATGAAAACTTCTCACACTTTATTATTTCTAGCAATGGATGCTTGTAAGTGAGAAATAAAGAATCACTCAAGATCTATTCTTTGTTTTCAGGACCTCCTGGTTTCCTCTAATGTAAACTAAAGGGAGAAAATGATCAATTTTTAAATGATATTCTAAAAAATGTATAGTATAGAACAACGATGGCGAACCTTTTAGAGACTGAGTGCCCAAAAACCGGCCTGCCCCCGCCCTGCTCTGCCATCACCCCGCCCCGCCTCAGGGCCATCCATGGCCCACCACAGATCGCCCAAGCAGCCCTACAGCTCCATGGTGGCCACGTCCTCTGCCCGTGCTCCGCAGTATCATATGCTGCCCAGCTGCCATGTGCTTGGCTGCATTGCTCCTGAGGGGATTCTCCTCTGGGGGGGCTGCTGGTGAGGAGGGGGCTGCAGGGGGAGGCAGGGCTGGGGCAACAGTGTGCGTGCCTACAGAGAGGGCTCCAAGTGCCGCCTCTGGCATTCATGCCATAGGTTCGCCACCACTGATATATAACACAACATAGCTTCAGCACAAAACATTTTCCAGTGCAAGTCAGAGCTGGGGAGACGTTTCCCCAATCTATTAAGATAAGGAGGTCAAGTAACCTAAGCCAGTGGAAAAAAAAACTGTCCCAAGGTTCTCTTATTATAGCAATTTGAAGTGTCAGAAGTAAGTCTTCATCCTGGTTCATCGAAGCCGGGATAAATAAGCAAAATGGCGACTGCTTTGGGAAGAAGGTTACAGTTTATTGAAGAAGCAGAAAGATGGTCCTTGCAAGGAGCAGAGAGGAAAGAGACCTTGAGCACATGGGCAGTAGGTTTTTATACCCCCTCTAGCCTTTGGAATAATTTCCTGTTCCTGTGGCATGAACCTTGAGGCTATTTCTGAGTGTTTTTCTCGGCCTTGATATCTGTGGTTTAACCCTATTATCATATCCTGCTTGCCAGGTGATGGGGTTAATGACTCCTAGAGTTTGGGTGGGGCATGCAGATCTTCTCTTTGTCTTCTTGAGTGCCCTGGCTTCAGCTTTCTGATGGTTCTACATCTGCATTCGTATGGGGCTAGCTCTTGCTTGGGGCAGAGAGAATAGATTTGGGGCCAGGTTTGGTTTTTAAAAAAAATCCTTTTGAAGAAAAATATATTTTCCTGCCCTTTTAATATTTCCTTCTCTGGGCTAACTTCCTTCAGAAGGATTTGCAATATTTTCATCCTGTCCAATATCTGTGGTACACAACATCAACCCATACTCAGGTTGTCCTCAACATTACAACCACCACTGAGCCCAAACTTTCTATTGCTAAGCAAAGCAGTTATTGAGTGAGTTTTGCTTCATTTCACGACCTTTTTGCCACGGTTGTTAGGAGAATCACTGCAATTGTTAAGTGAATCATTAAGAGATTCCCCCCACTGACTTTGCTAATTGGAAGCTGTCTGGGAAGGTTACAAATGGTCATCACATAACCCTGGGGCAGTGCAAGCACCCAAATTTTAATCACATGACTGTGGGGATGCTGCAATGGTTGAAAGTGTGAAAAATGGTCATAAGTCACTTTTTTCAGTGCTGTTATAAATTCAAACGATCACTAAAGGAATGGTTGTAAATCAAGGACTACCAGTAGCAAAGGGCAGGACTAGGAACACGTTGTGGTGACTGACTGCCATCTTTCCTTTTTTAAACCTGGCCCCTCAGACACTGCTGACATATTGAGACCATTTCATCCACCTGTATTATTGTTTAAATTGCCTAAAGCCAGATGTCTTTACTTGCAATTACTTGTCATATGGATTGTGGTTTGCAGGACACATTTTATCCATGCTCAGATGCATATATATATATATATTTCAGACTTTGCATGAGTTAAACTTATAAATTTCAGGAATAAACAAACAATAGTTATATAAAAAGTAATGGCGTGCATTAGTTTTTTTGCAATCTGGTGTTGGACTCTAATTTCTCAGCATTTCCAATAAGAGGGACAAAGTGATCAAAATTCTGGTGTTTGGAAGTGTAATCTAACACTGCTGGAATTGGATATGATAATAATAATAATAATAATAATAATAATAATAATAATAATAATAATAATAATAATAATAATAATAATAATGTTGCAAGGGACCTAGCAGTGTTCCAATATCTCAGGGGCTGCCACATAGAAGAGGGAGTCAAGCTATTCTCCAAAGCACCAGAAGGCAGGACAAGAAGCAACGGGTGGAAACTAATCAAGGAGAGAAGCAACCTAGAACTAAGGAGAAACTTCCTGACAGTTAGAACAATTAACCAGTGGAACAACCTGCCTCCAGAAGCGGTGAATGCTCCAACACTGGAAGTTTTTAAGAAGAGACTGGACAGCCATTTGTCCGAAATGGTATAGGGCTTCCTGCCTGAGCAGGGGGTTGGACTAGATGACCTCCAAGGTCCCTTCCAACTTTACTATTATTATTATTATTATTATTATTATTATTATTACATCTGGAAGGCACCATACTGGAGAAACTGCTGATAAGCAGTTTTCAGATGGCGCTTGGGGAATTACCGAGCTCCCTCATCCACAGTCTGGCAGAGTTCCTGGTAGTGGCATGGAATACGGCCGCGAAGGGGGCTATTGACCGGATTGCACCTTTGCGACCTCTCCGTGGTGCTGGCCCCAGGAGGTCTCCTTGGTTTACCGAGGAACTCAGGGGGATGAAGTGCCATAAGAGACGTCTAGAGAAGCGATGGAGACGAAGTAAGTCCGGATCTGATCGAACCAGATTGAGCTTATTTATTAAAGCCTATCTGAAGGCGATTAAGGCGGCAAGATCTTTGTATCTTTCTGCTTTGATCGTGTCTGCAGAATCTCGTCTGGCCGCCCTGTTTAGGGTGACCTGGTCCCTCATTAACCCAAGGGGTCCGGGGCCTCCCTTGCAGGGTAGTGCCGAGGACTTTAATAACTGTTTCGCAGACAAAGTGGCTCAGATCCGGGCTGACCTAGATTCCAATTGTGTAGCAGAGTCGACTGATAATGATTCAGTCGAGGGGACAGGGCATGTTCTTGTCCGGTCATCTGGGGTGAGTTTGAGGCTGTTACGCCTGAGGAAGTGGACAGGGCCATTGGAGCTGTAAGTTCTGCCACCTGTTTATTGGACCTGTGTCCCTCCTGGCTGGTTTCGGCCAGTAGGGAAGTGACACGTACCTGGATCCAGGAGATTGTCAACGCTTCTTTGAGGGAGGGGTCCTTTCCGGCTCCCTTAAAGGAGGCACTTGTGCACCCCCTCCTCAAGAAGCCTTCCCTGGATCCAGTAATTTTGACCAACTATCGTCCGGTCTCCAACCTTCCCTTTGTGGGGAAGGTTGTTGAGAAGGTGGTGGCACATCAGCTCCAGCGGTCTCTGGAGGAAGCCGATTATCTGGGCCCTCTGCAGTCGGGGTTCAGGCCCGGCTACAGCACCGAAACTGCTCTGGTCGCTCTGATGGATGATCTCTGGCGAGCCCGGGATAGAGGCCAGTCCTCTGTCCTGGTGCTTCTTGACCTCTCAGCGGCGTTCGATACCATTGACCACGGTATCCTTCTGCGCCGGCTGGAGGGATTGGGAGTGGGGGACACCGTATTGCGGTGGTTCTCCTCCTATCTCACTGGTCGGTCGCAGTCGGTGTTTGTGGGGGATCGAAGGTCCACCTCTAGGTTACTCCCATGTGGGGTGCCTCAGGGGTCGGTTCTCTCCCCCCTACTTTTTAACATTTACATGAAGCCACTGGGTGAGATCATCCACTGCCACGGAGTGAGATACCATCAGTACGCTGATGATACTCAGCTGTACATTTCCACTCCTGGCCATATCAGTGAAGCGGTTGAGGTGATGTGCTGGTGTCTGGAGGCTGTGAGGGTTTGGATGGGTGTTAACAGATTAAGGCTCAACCCCGATAAGACAGAGTGGCTGTGGGTGATGCCTCCCAAGGACACTTCTATCTGTCCTTCGATTACCCTGGGGGGTGAATCTATAAACCCCTCAGAGAAGGTTCGCAACTTGGGAGTCCTCCTCGATCCACAGCTGACATTGGATCATCATTTGTCGGCAGTGGCGAGGGGGGCATTTGCCCAGGTTCGCCTGGTGCACCAGTTGCGTCCTTACTTGGATCGGGAGTCGCTCCTCACAGTCACACATGCCCTTGTCACCTCGAGGATCAACTACTGCAACGCTCTCTACATGGGGCTACCCTTGAAGAGTGTTCGGAGACTACAATTAATGCAAAATGCAGCTGCGCGAGCAGTTGTGGGCCTTCCTCGCTGTGCCCACATTTCATCAACTCTCCGCATGCTGCATTGGTTGCCTATTGGTCTCCGAGCCCAATTCAAGGTGTTGGTTATTACCTGTAAAGCCCTTTATGGCATGGGACCAGGATACTTACGGGACCACCTTCTGCCACATACTTCTCTACGACCGGTGAGAGCGCACAGGGTCGGCCTCCTCCGGGTCCCATCAGCGAAACAATGTCATCTGGCGGGCCCTAGGGGGAGGGCTTTCTCTGTTGTGGCGCCCACCCTCTGGAACCAACTGCCTCCTGAAGTCCGCGTTTCTCCAACTCTCCCGGCCTTCCAGAAAAACCTAAAGACTCATCTTTGCTGGCAAGCCTGGGGATGATTGTGGTTGATTGATGTATTGAATGTGTGTTTATTGGTTTTTAGATATTCTGTTTGGATTTTTATATTGTATTTGTTGTTATGTATATGTTGTTAGCCGCTCCGAGTCCCCTGGAGAGGAGCGGCATACAAACCCAAATAAATAAATAAATAAAAATAAATAAACAAACAAACAAACAAATAAATAAATAAATCTATCTCTCTTATTTTTAATTGGTATAAATGTGGCAAATTGATCAGATGCAAACTTTTTAAGCCTAAATCTGCTTGTTCTACATGACTTTTCAAATGGCAGTTTATGACTATGGAGAGGTGGAGATCACAGCAACTTATTTTCTTGAAATGCTCTAGGTCAGATTGTTTCCTTGCCTCTTCCACCCCCAAAATCTTACATGAACTGAAAAGGTGGAAGGTCAGTTAGTCTTGAAATCTTGAGTTTACCAGGAACCCTCCTTGTGTGCAGTGTTGCCACAGTCATTTGGAAAACCGAAAGTGGAGAGAATAACCAAGGCAGCCTTGAAGAGATAAAAAGATTAAAAGTAATTAGTTTGGCCCATAATATAGCTTTAAATAGGATTTAAAAGAAATAGTTTATTGTGTTATTTTAGAGATTACCAGCATTGATTAACTTAGTGCTGGGCATGTATTAAGTAAAAAAAATAAAATAAACCCCAAACCATTTGCAATTATGCAATAAAGTTTATTCCTAAAGGGCATTTTAATTTTTTATAAGGTTTACTATTTATTCATACCTTTAATTTCACCATACATATGGCTGCTATGTACTGTATGCTGATCATTGTCACAGATGCACACATACATCCACAGTTGAGAGTCATTGTAACTTCTTGCCAATTTCTGTCCTCTACGTTCCAAACTGCTGCTGAGTACAATCTTATGTATGTTTGCTCAGAACTCAGTGTCACTGTTTATAGTGCAACTTGCCTTTGGAAAGTGTGTCTAAGGTTATGTTTTTTGGAAAAGAGGAATATCTGTGACTTTTTCATAATACTGTACAAAATCACAAAGGATCCTTGATAATACCCATGCCCATACCATTTGACAGTCTTCTTCATCTTAGCATTCTTGAGATCTAGAAATCTTCAAATGGGTTGAAGCTATTGTGGGAACTAAATACAGCCTACAGAGAATGTTCATGAAAATATGTTCTGTGTTACATAGTTTTTTAACTATGTACATTTGCCTATGACAATGTTTCTCAAGCTTGGTGACTTGACCAATGGCAGCCAGCATGCCTTTGCAATAGACAAGAAATGAGCAATGAGGAGAACTTTCAAAAAGATTTCTTAGTCCTGAGAAAGAGAAAAGCATTAGAAAGAAACTCAAGCTAATCCTGCCTTAGCGTTGTTGGTACTTGATGGGGCAGAGAGAAACCGTGTAGGTTTTCAGGATTGTGTCCTACAGTGTTCCTGCATTTCCTGTCATATCTGTTTCTTGGCCTAGCCTACTTCAAAGTGCTGATAGGTTTTAAGATTGCAAAGTGAGAGTCCAAGGAACGCATAGAAAAGTCCATTTCCCTTAAGAAAAAGAACTTTGTTTTAAATGGGTGTGTGGGAAAGAAAAAGGCACCCTTTTTAGGTGAGGGGTGCAATATAGGGACATCTGTAGCAAGCTGAGAATGACTAAATGAACATGTGAAGTCTTGATGTGACGCCTGTGACATTGCGGAGTATGTAGAAAAGATACAGAGTTGTGTTGCAGCATCATGTCACATGTTTTGTCATTAGCCATCTTTGACACCCATCCTCCTGCAACTCTTTGTTTATTAAACACATTTATATTGCTGCTGAACTCACACACAGTGAGCTTAATACTCAGAAATATCTGTTTTCTTGGCCAGAAAAAATGATGCTAAGAATTCTTGTTATAGTAGAGGATTCATAATATAATTCAAATGACGAATACGTACTTATTTTTGGATTTCATATCTTGGATTAAAATTTGGGTTCAGAATGGAGGGGATGGGAAGGCACATACAAATGCAACAAAAATCATTATCTTATTCACCAAAAATGTGACCCCCCCATGTTATTACATTTGAAAGAATTGTTTAACTGGGTGATATCACTTATTTGGAAAACTTATTCAGTGGTCCATGGCTGTAGAAAGTTTGTGAAACAGACATCCTAGAAACTGAATCAGTCTTTATTATTCCAGAATATTAAGTTTAAGAGTTCAGAACAATAGCTTTAAGTTACATGAAAAGAGGTTCAGCTGAATGTTAATACAATTTATTTATTTCATATGCTTTTATGGTGCTTCAGTTTCAATTCTGAGCAGCTCAGGGCAACAATCATAAAACAAAAAATGGTATAATCATGCAAACTTAATTATAATACCCATAACATATAACAATAATTACAATTATTATTTGCTGTCAGCCCTAGGAAGACGGCAATATCGAATCATTCCAAAAAAATATTGCCAAGAAAACTGCAGGGAGGCAGTTGTCAAAAGTTAAAACTGTCTGTCTCAAAGGAACAACAAACAAACAAACAAACAAACAAACAGATAAATAATCAATTCATATTAAATCCTGGCATTGTAAGTAAAAACTCTAGAATAATTCATCTTGGCAATTGATGGTATTTTTTTTCCTGGAATTTTTCCTAGAATTTTTTTTCTTAAGGTTGGATCCACCTTAAATGTCGTCTTGTAAGTTATCATGACAGCCAGTTCCTCTTCCTTTTTGGACCCAAATACATTCCTTGCTGTTCATTACTAATATTTCAACATTTATGAGAAATTGTTGAGAAATATATATCAGATAAAATGTATCATATCAATCTAATCCCATTTTTTTCATCAAAAATAGAACTACCGGTAGTATTCTAAAAAAGCATTTCCATATAATTTAGTCATAGAAGATGTGATAATATCTAAAGATTCAGAAATGTGTATTTAGCCTTTGACATGCTTGGGAAGTGGGGAAGAAAAGTAGATGTTGTTGATTTATAGAGTAGAGGAAGGCTGCTGAACTTCATAAAGATGCTGAATGGCATATGTTATTAAAAATAATAAGAACCATAAAACAAAGAAAAGAATAATGTACACTCAGAAGAGAAAGCACTGAGAATAACATATAAAACCCTATAAGAGATTTGACACCACCCTAGCTCAAGCCCTGAGGGAAAAGCCCTAATATTGTTTTAGTATTAGGGCCAGTTTCCTCTGTTAACTTTTTCTTCATTGTCTCCATGGAAACTGAGCAAAATAGGCTTTGCCTCTAATACTGTGGTAAATGAAAAGAGAGTGACTTGTGAAAAAGAAGGGCAAATGCTTAAATTAGGTCAGAGCTCTCCAGACTTCCAGAGTTCAGCCTGGAATTATCTCCAAGGAATATATGAATGACCAATATAGATTTTAGCTATTTTCTAAACTTCCATAGTGGGTCATTCCCAGTAACCAGAGAGCAATTTTACACAAGCATTTTAGGTTCAACCTAAATCAGGGGTTCTCAACCTTGGCAACTTTAAGACTTGTGGACTTCAACTTCCAGAATTCCTCAGCCAGCTTTGCTTTGAAGTCCACAAGTCTTAAAGTTGCCAAGGTTGAGAACCCCTGACCTAAATGAACCATACTCTGTGTCCCACAGCATTATTGATCTTTGGCAAGTAATCCGTCAGCTTCCCCTCAGTGTGAAAAGAGAGTGCAAAGACAGTGCTAACACTGGATCCTGTGCTGGAAAATTGCCCCGTCTTGTCTCCTGCTCTTTAGTTCTGCCCAGTCTCTGTTGAATCTAACATGCTGTGGTATCACATCACTGCTTTACCCAAGCTTCATCTAATCAGCAGGGATTAGAGTTCCCGGAATAGGGCAGCATAGAAATCCAATAAATAAATAAATAAATAAATAAATAAATAAATAAATAAATAAATAAATAAATAAATAAACAAACAAACAAACAAACAAACAAATAAATAAATAAATAAATAAATAAATAAATAAACAAACAAACAAACAAACAAACAAACAAACAAACAAACAAACAAACAAACAAACAAACAAACAAACAAACAAACAAACAAACAAACAAATAAATAAATAAATAAATAAATGATGATGATGATGATGATGACTGAAATGTCCCCTGTCAATAGGTGCCTGGCTGAGGAATTCTGGGAGTTGAAGTCCACAAGTCATAAAAGGGCCAATTTTGAAGACCCCTGGTGTTATAGGTTGAGGGTTAGGGCTGTGTGTGTGTGTGTGTGTGTGTTTAAGTGCTTCCCTTTGGCCCCTCAAAGGCTCACTGATTTACTCATCTAGCATTTTTAGGATAGTGGAGATGAACACTAGAGGTTGTAGAAATGACGGTGTGGAAGTGCTCTTTCACATCAAGAAAGAAAAAAAAATAAGCAAATCTATATATACAATTTCTCAATAAGTTTAAACCCATGAAATAGTTCCTTGAGAAGATGTAGTAGTTGAAAGCCCTGGAAAGGGAGGAGCATTTTAAAGGCAGATCTAAACAGGACAAGTACATCAACATTTTTAAAACACCAGGAAGGGATATTCTCAGAAAGCCTTCCCTAATGGACGATGCAGCTGAGCATTATGGGCATTGCTCGTATTTTGAGACTGCACATTTGGGAACGTCCATGGAAGGTTTTCCTTCTGTTATCAACTACTATTTCTAAATATTCTACTAGAACCCTGGCAGTGGTTAGAATGCAGTATTGCAGGCTAACGCTGTCTACAGCTCAAGGTTGACTCAGCCTTCTACCCTTCGGAGGTTGGTAAAATGAGGACCCAGATTGTTGGGGGCAATATGCTGACTCTGTAAACTGCTTAGAGAGAGCTGTAAAGAACTATGGAGTGGTATATAAGTCTAAATGCTAGTACTATTGCTATTCATAAAAAAATGATCAAAATGGGTAAATCAGTACTATTTGCTGGATTGTCAACCATATGGCTATACAACTTAATTTGATGGGATAAAAGTAGCATTTAAAATGTTTGAGATGACGATACAAGTGTTCTCAGAAAGACTCTTGATTTTATGTAATATTTAATGCCCATTTTTTTCTTTACATAATTGTGCATGCTCCTTTGCAAATCACTGTGCTCACACAGATTCTGGCACTGTGCTAAAAAGCTCTGTGTACAGTAGTTATGTCAGTTCACATAATCCACACTCCCGCTTAAAAGCAACTGGGCTGTGAGGACTGCCAAGAGCTTTCCATGGTACTGGAGGCCTTGGTGTAAAGGCTGTCAGCTCTGTGAAGCAGATTTCGAGAGTCACATCTGAAATATACAAATTGACTTTATGGAGAGAAGAAGTACTGGTGGGTTGTAAGGAAAAGATATGAAATCCTACCTGAGAATTCTCAGTTATGATGGTTGATTTACACATGCAATGTACAATGTGGTCCAACATCAAAGGATGCATTTTTATTTATTATTGAATTTCTTTGTTACCCAACTTGTCTCAAGATGCATGCTAAGTGATATGAAAAGCTCTGATTCAGTGAACTTATGAAGTAAGGACTTGTATTCCACATTCTAGCTTCTGTTAGATACTAAATATGTTAAAAGCCATTATCTCTTTCCTCTGAAATATGCCTTGCCCTCTCCTCTCCCCCTTCCTTCAGGCGACTCTTTCATTTCCTATGCATTTCTCTATCTCTTCCTTATCAGCCAGTCGTTCCAGACTTGTTAATGACTCCTAGTGACCAAGGAGATGGTGACCTAGAGACCGAATATCCTGAAGACAGAGGAAATTGGACAGGCAAGCTGGATTTCCTTTTGTCTTGCATTGGCTACTGCGTTGGATTGGGGAATGTTTGGAGATTTCCATATCGTGCCTATACAAATGGGGGAGGTGAGAACTTGACCACCATTGTTTCTTGCCTTTGTGTGGAAGATTTCTATTTCTATTATTATTTTATAGTGAGATTTATATATCTGTATTGACAACCTGCAACAGGAAAAGATATCAGCATCTCTAAAAGAATAGGGCCCCAGAGAAGAGAAAGTTTATGTAAGTATTGTTGCTCTAGCTGAAATGGAGACTGAGCTGTCCATATTAAAATTAAAAAAGGAGTCTAAAGCACAAATAACAACTGTCTTTTTACAAACCTGTAATCCCTGAATTCAAGGCAGAGTCAGGGCGACTGGATGGGAGCTGAGTGTTTACTGACCACATGCTCTTCCTGACACCACACAGAGTTCGGATCAGATATTTTTTCTTTGCGCTTTAAGAGAGAAACATCTGCCACTACCGCTAACTCTCAACCTTCCAAGTGGGAGGCGAGAATCTTCGCCACTAGGCCACCATGCCACTCTAAAGCACAAATAAACAAATAACATAAATAATGACTTGGAGTCTTTCCATGCCATAACTCCTGTAATTAAACTCCTGTAAAGTGGAATTTAATAAATGTTCTCTGATGCTATATAAAGCATAATATCAAATATAGCATCAGAGGCACATTAGATTCTACATTTATTAAATTCCACATTATAGGAGTTTAATTACAGGATTATGCCATGGAAAGATTCCAAGTCATTATTATGTTGTCCCATAGTCACTATCAAATCAACTAATACTATCTGATATACTGCTACAAATTCAATAGTCACAAAAGCCTCTTAGGGATAGACATGTGCTTACCCAAGCCTAATGTACAGGTATCAGATAAAGCATACATATGAGACAATCTTTCTGCAAACTAGAAGACATTGATCTGTTAGAAACTGGCATGCATACACTATATATTTGTTCCACTGAACATATCCATAGTTACACTTCTAAAACTAGCAAGAATTAGAAATAAGGAGCAGAGATTAGAAAAAAAATCATGAAGCATACAAGTAATATGGAAGAGTTTTGCCTTGTATTCCATAACAATCACAACATCAAAATGGGTGATACAAGCCTTACAATAAAAGCAAACAGACAGACATTCCAAGTATGAACATCCCATTTCTAAATTATATGTATTATTTCTGCTCACTGTTGACAGAAAGACTCCTGAGTCTATCGTGTATGTATATCACCTCCACTAGTGCCTTTTCCTTTTGATCAATTTGCCACCTGCTGTTTGCTCACCCCATCCCTTGTTGTACTATTTTAATACATTTCTTCAAGAGTTACTTGCCACTTTAGATGCTGCAGAAATCTGTCACAGGCTTCTCTTCAAATACAGCAGCACATAATTCAAGGAATCTGCAAATGTCTTATTTCAAAATATTTCTCAGTTGTAAAATTATGTACAAATTTTCCTATATTTGGAGAAGTGACCTTCAAAAGCAAGACTAATGAATGTGATATGGACACAGCTGGATATAGTTTGATCTGTACACTCGTATCTGCAAATGTTGTCAACAAGTAGCCGGTTGATTTGGTCTCTACTGATTATTAAATAATAAGGCTGCACTCTCCGGCATGATATCTCTGGCGCTCTATACCCTGCATTCACCTATAATTTGCTAAATGACTTTATCTCCCTTTCTCTTGTTCTTCTTTTTAAATATGTGACAAGTATGGCTTTCATCTGAACTACGTAGCTGAAAGCTCCTCCTCCTCCTCCTCAAAATATTTTTGGGTCCTTGTGAAATTCAGAAGATTCTTTGGTAAATGAAGAAGACAAGTCTGAAGAACCAGTTTAGTCTAGTAGCTAAGCACCAGGCTAGAAACCTGAAGACAGTGAATTCTTTCTTTTTTTAAATTTATTATTATTAGATATCCATTTGTACATGCAAACAAAGAAAAAAATCAAGTTAAAGCCCTTCAGCTTAATACAATCATTTCAAATTTGTAGACCTTCTTCACTCCGTATATCAAAGTCCAACTATAAGCCAACTACATTTTATAAATTTTAAGTTTCACTTCTTTTCAAATCTATCCATTGTACATCACACAAACAAGTCTTCTTTCTAAAGTTAATAATTATCATGTCTTTGCACCCCTCCCTTCAACGCGTACATTCCTAGTCTAGTTAATATACATCTTCCATTAATCACCCTCTCATGTCTTTTGCTCTTGCACTTAGTTCTTAAATCAGTCCATAATTCTTTGCCTTTAATTCCTTGCATAAAATATTAAGTTTCTCTTCATTTCAGACGAATTCTAGGTTTCTTCCTCTGCCAGGTGGCTTTCCATAGCACAGCTTCCCTTCCACGTAATAAGTCTCTCTTTATTGCTTGCAATGTCCCTTGGTTCCATATAAGCCATGCTCTATGGATTCTGTCAGTTTGCCAAGAGAAATCTTTAGCCTCCTCTCCTACCGGTAGATATTTTCCCCATGCGTTTATAACAATTCTTTTCAAATCTTCTTGTCTCTCCACCTCTTCCATCTTTCCTTCAACTCCTTCCCAGACTCTCTTCAAATTTCTCCCAGTATCTTCTCTCATTTCCCCACTGTACATTCCTCCGGTTTGGTCCAAGTCCTCAATAACTGCTTTGCTGTGATTTTCCACCATTTTCTCCATTTCTCCGTTTTGTTCCACTGCATCCAGCGCCTCCATTCTTCCCTCACATGTTTTTGCATGCATGTCTATTATCATGTCCATCTTTCTCTTCATTTTTTCAATAATTGTTGAAATGTCATGTTTTAATTCCTTCATCGTCATCTCTGGGGAGCTGGTATATTCTGCAACGTTTTTAAGTTATGTGCCTCTGGTGCCCTCTAGAGGTCTCTTTCGCATTACAGTTTCTCTTCCTTAGGTTTATTTTGCACAGGTTTTAAGTTATGCGTCTCTGCTGCCCTCTAGAGGTCTCTTTCGCATTACAGTTTCTCTTCCGCCTTTCTCTTCCGGTCCCTATCCCTTTAAATTAAGAGCGGTCGCCATCTTGGGTGCCTTTTGTTTATTGTGAGCATAATTGATCCGAGGTAAAATATAAGAAATACTTGCTTTTTAAGCTCCTGGGTTCAGTCTGTCAATCTCTGTGCTTCTTTGAGATGTGTTCCTTGGGTGGTGGCTGGTCTCAGCGTCTTGATGCTGCGCCGGGCTGGAGCGATTGTGAGCTTACAGGGAGCCTTCTTTCTCCCCCCCTGAGCGTTTTTTCGGGGGGCTTTCAGAAGATCTCAACTCTCACCCACAGCTCTTCGCCCCTTCTCCTACCGAGGAGGGGTTTTTTGCTGCGAAAAACAGCTGGTTTGCGCTGCTTTGGCGGCTTTACAGGTCCCGTGTCGCAGAGCCTCTTAGCAAGGCTATTTCGACCCTGAGGCAGCCACGCCCCCAGACAGTGAATTCTTGTCCCACCTGAGGCATGAAGGTTGGCTAGGTGACTTTGAGTCAGTTGCTCTCTCTCTCTCTCTCTCAGCTGAACCCACCTCACAGGGTTTTTCTTGAGGAAGATAGGAGAAGGAAAGAATATTAGATACAGTCACTGCCTTACATTATTTATAAAAATAATAGATGTGGGATATAAATATGTAAATATAAATTGTGTGTGAACAGTACAACTTTTCCTTTAAAACATTCTGGCCATCATAATACGTTAATTATTTCCTGTGAAGCAGTTTCAGCATAATGCTGAGCTCCTTTGCCAAATATCTCATGTATTCCCAAAAGCCATGCTGGTGAATCAGTAGGTGGCTTCCTCGTTCTGAATCAGTGTGCTATTCAGCTTGCATGAATAAATTACACCAAAGGGCAACACACTGTGGGAAATGTTTTCTACTAGGCAACAATATCAGCAAAAGGAGGAAAGCAAATTTCTGATCTTCGAAGATTCAGCTTTGAGAAATTAGTATATTCCTTCCAGGATGCAGATATGATTAAGAAAAAAAATGATTCTACACAAGTTAATTTTTTCCATTGAGTTTATTAAAGAATATTATGTTTTCATTGCATTTTCCTGCAGTTCAGGAAAATAAACACTGGAAGGGGAATTAAGAGGCATGCCAGTATGGAGTTGCTTCATACTAGAGGACACATTGTAGACCTGACTAATGAAGTTTTATTTTCTGGTTCCTGAGGGAATGCAGTCAGTCCAGTGAGATTTTTGTAATACAGGTGATCAATAATAAAGAGACTGCTTTGGCCTGCTCACAAAGTTGTTCTGGTTCTTTTCCCATGATAATGACCAAGGTGCTAAGCTGGGACTTGAATAGGGTTGTTGATTGCATTAGTCCTATGACCTTGTCAAGTCATTTATAATAGGGTTGCATGAAAAAGTAATCTGAATGTTGTAGATCTGTGGTTAATATGCAGTAGACCAAGTATTCTACTTTCAAATTGTTAAGGGATAACAATGATAGAGTAACTCTCTCAAGTTTAAAAGTTGTTGCTGAAATAAAGAGAACTTTAAATAAATAGAGGTAGATTTCAATATGGAAGGGATGTGAACCCTACACACTTTTTCCGCCCTTTGGTGCCTTTGCATCAGTGTTGACTGCTGGTGATTGCTTAGACAAGTCCCTGCAGTTTTCTTGGCATGATTTCAGAAGGACTTTGCCACAGCTTGCTTCCTAAGGCTGGCAGGGAATGACTCACCCAAGGTCATCCAGTTGGCTTCAGGCCTAAGGCAGGACTAGAACTCATGGTATCCTGGTTTCTAGCCTGTTTCCTTAACCATTACACCAAACTGGCTCTCCCCTGCTCATTTCTATTACCCAAAAAGATATTATGATTTAGATTTCTTAATTCTAAGTATATGTATATTTTGTATCAAGTTCTACTTGAGGAATCTTGAAATTCCAGTAAAAGAAGAATGATAAAATAACTATGTCCACAAACTAAAGCCTGCCAATTCCTGTAGTAGTAAATTCAGTTTTCTTTCACATTCAGCGTTTATTCTCTAAACATTTGGGTTGCAACACATTAAGCCTTCATGACTCTCTAAGAAATGTATCCGAATGGAGTCCTGCCACATTAATAGTAGTGATGGTGAGAATATATATCTACGTAGTCATCCCATGTTTTTCTTCATTTTTTTCCATCTTTTTTTCTGACCACAAAAATCTATGAAGAAAGGAAGATAGTACACATATATCATATATCATCTATTGACTCTCCTGAAGCATGCTATGCCTCAGTTCCTCTCTGCCAAAGAATAAATTAAGATGTTCCTGCTTCTTTGAACATTACTATAGACCAGGTCATGGTATTTGTCAGTCAAAAAACTAATATAATGTTGTCTACACTGACTAGTACCAGATTTCTAAAATCTCCAGGAAGTTCCATGCTTCAAACCATTGCAGAAGAAGCTAAGAACTTCTGTGATCTTATGTTGTTGACTGTGCATAGCAACTAAGCCATTTTATTTCTGAATTAATTGCAGTGTAACTTGAGTTGCACAAAAGCCAAATGTTCCTTTTACAAGACTGAAGTTCTGCAAGGCCTGAGGGCCAGCTGTTTTCTTACTGTAGAAACTTGCCTGGCCCTGCCATATAGTTTCTAAATTAGTCAGCCAACATCTTACTTCTCTACATAGAAATTCATCCTCTATAGATCTTTTAACTGCAACTTCTCACTGATGCCTCCCCGCCTGAAAATGCATAGAGCATGAATTAAATTTATCAAGAGAGGCAGAGCATCCATTGAATCTTGCTTGTTTCATATTCTCCTATTTGACAACAGAAAGGAAGATGTGATTAAGTCTTTTTCTCTTCTCAGTGTTTCAAAATTGGCAGTAGTGATGATCAATGTGCATAATCTTCAACCTGATTCTGATGGATTGGGAAAAGGAAACTGGCAATGTTGACACAGATAGAGAGAAATATTCTTATATGCTAAGACACAGAAATATTCTGTTCTTGGGACTGTCAAGGGGTGATTCTAGATCTTTCTACACCTAGAAGAAAGATTCTAGCACTAAATTCCAATGCTATGGAGATAAAGTAGTTATAAGAGTTATAAATTTTGTGTTGTGGATTTAAAATATTTGGAAAGTAACAAGCAGAGAGAGTATTATCTCCTTCCTTCTCCTATTTCACACCTAGTGCATGTAGGCAAGAGGAAGAGAAACCTTCTGAGTCAAATTTTCAATTTGGCACTTGGAAACTCTCGTGATGAGATTAAAGTCTATAAGACAATAAAAGGAAAAATGCAAAATTAGATTAAAACCTGTTTGGCCCAGCATTTTATCCTCACAGTAGACGATGGATGACATCAACTGTGAGGATAATGGTAGTAGCAGGATATAAATGAAATACTAGTCCCACTCTTACATTCCAGAGCAAATAGTATAATATCCCTGATGCAGGGAACAATTATTTTTCAGTTTTGGGAATCATTGAGAGTCTTAGCTTCTGTTAGATTATCTTCTAATCACCTCTTAAAGGTTTTCAAGTGTGTGACTATCAGAACACCTCCTTGCAAAAAAAAGTCCATATTTCTTGCATGAAAAAAAAATCTATTCCATTGTATATCTCCCATCTCTCACTTTTACCAGATGGTCCATATTCTAGTTTTATAAGGACCAAAAACACTATCCAATATATAAGGAAGGGATATCATTTGGCTCATGCTGAGATTATTACATTCAACTTTCCATCCCAATTGTACCCTTTCTGTCACTTGTTTGTAATTTCTCTCTTGCAGGGGCATTCCTCGTTCCTTATTTCATTATGTTGGCTATATGTGGGATACCCATCTTCTTCATGGAACTATCGTTAGGCCAGTTCTCAAGCCTCGGGCCTCTGGCTGTTTGGAAAATAAGCCCACTCTTCAAAGGTCCGTGTGCAATGCTAATCTAGTTTCGTCATCATTCCTGTCTTCCTTTCTTTTGCAGACTAAATTCTTATGGTTGACAGTGGAACAGGTTAGTCCTCATGCATTGTAGAGATGAAAGTAGAATCTTCCTTATCGCAATAGGTGAGAGTAGTAATATATTATTGAATATTATTCACTTTTATACTTGCTTTTGTGACTGTGAAAATGAAAAAATATTTGGGAAGAGAATTCTCTCTCCCATAATTTTAGAAGCGTAACTGTCCAGGTGGACTAACACTAGGCAGATTTAATATGCTGTAGATAGCTTTTTATTTTTACAAAGCTGACACATTTCAAAATTAACTCACTACAAATTATGTTAGAACAGTCTTCTAGAATTCAGTAAATTCCAAATGTTAAGAATGAATGGAACTATTCAATTTCCAAGCCTTAATAATTAAGAACTCTGGGAGTTATAATTCTGATACTTCTGTAGGGCTTTAACTTGGGTATCCTAGGAAAATGGCTGGCTAATTTAAGACTTTGAAAAGAGAGCTAAATTTAATGTGTGATCCAATGCAGAAGAAGACAGCAGGACTATTGGTGCCCTTACAAGGTGGCTAGAAAGAGCTAGCAATGTCAGGACTGCTTTTATAGTAATAACATTTAGACTTATATACTGCCCCATAGTGCTTTACAGCACTCTCTGTTTGGTTGGCAATGTAAGCATTATTTGCATAAGCCCCCCAACAATTTGGGTCTTCATTTTGCCAACCTTGGAAGGATGGAAGTCTGAGTCAGAAACCCTTGAGCCCATCTGGATTGAACCCTAGGCTGTGGGCAGAGTTGCCTGCAATAATGCACTTAATCACTGTGCCACCAGGGCTTCATTTAAATGCATCAGGAACAGCAATAAACAACCATCAACTTTGGGGGTTGCCTGTGTTTTGTTGCCATTATATAACATTTCTGCTCTTCTTTAGGTATTGGTATGGCCACAATCCTGATTGTCTCCTTGGTGGCCATTTACTATAACATGATCATTGCATATGTTCTCTTCTACCTCTTTGCCTCGTTGACCAACAACTTGCCTTGGCAGTACTGTGGCAACTGGTGGAACACAGACCTGTGCCTGGACCACCATGTCATGCACACAGGAAACAGTGCTGTTCCTTTCAACACTTCTAACACTGTCAGTCCAAGTGAGGAATATTGGAGGTAAGTAGCTTAGACAAGAAAAGGGTGGGAGGGAAAGTAACCTATGGGGATAGATTTGCCCTCTTCAGCCTAAGCTGCAGTGCTTTTTTTGTCATAGAACTCACCGGAACAGAGTTCTGGTACCTTTTTTTGACAGATTTTCCAAGTTTTAAAAGTAACTTTTGAAAATTTGATGTTTGGTCCACATGGATTTGAATCTCCCTGTCAAGCGTAACAGGTCGGCAGCAAAATCATTAAAACAATGTATGTGGGCTTCTTGTGTGTTGAGTCCAATGCATGTGTACTTCGTCCAGCTGCTCGGCTTGTGGCACTGCTTGGCTTGTGATTGGTCATGTGGTTGCGCACTGAGTGTGGGCGATGACCATTACTGTGGGTGATGACCATTATGTTTTGTTACACAACTGACATGCGTGGGTGTGTGTACAGTGATTGACTACGTGTGAAAGGTAAATAAAAGATTAACAAGATGTGAGTTCCAGCACCTTTTTTCTTACAAAAAAAAAAACACTGCTCATAAGCATGGTCAGAGGTCAGCAATTATAGTGGTGCTTAAAAGTTTGTGAATTGGTTTTGAATTTTCAGTATTTCTGCATAAATATGACCTAAAATGTGATAAGTAGCTTTCATTTTCCTCAATTAAATGAACAAGCACAATGTTTTGTTTAATTGGGTTGTCTCTATCTAGTGTTAGGGTTTATGTGACAAATAGATCACCTTTTAGGTTGTATTTATGCAGAAATATTGAAAATTGAAAAGGGTTAATAAACTTTCAAGCACCACGGAATGGGAGTTGTAGTCCAAACTAACTGAAGGGCATTACGTTTCCTACCCCAATCTTCATGCATGGTTCATGATGTCGATGTGATATTTGCTGTCAAATATATGAATCAATTCATACTGTTTATTACATGCATAAGATAGTTCTATATTTTTTCAACTGCATAATATTTTAAGGAGAATTATGGATTATACACTGTAGCAAAAGAGGGGGAACTGGAGGTTTATTTTAGCTTAATGAATCTATGTGGAGACATTTTCGTTGTGTTCAAAATAAACTATTTTGTTAATAGGACTGGAATTATTAAAGACCTTATTGACAAGGACACATTAAGCAGATTCAGGGCTTTTTTTGTCACAGAATGCCCAGAACAGAGTTCCGGCACCTTTTTTGGATGGAACCTTGTAGGGTAGGCAAGGTGGGTTGTATGACGTGTGTGTGAGTTCCAGCACCTTTTTCTTTTTTTACAATATGTAAAAAAAGCTGAACTCCATGCAAATTAATGTAACAAGCGAAATAGCTTTTCTGTGTCACTGTAGCTATCAGACACAAAAATGTATTTTATCATGCACACATGACACATGCCCTCATCACTAATTTATTATTTGAAATAATGCGTATGTAGGAAAAGAACGCTATATAAAACATTTCTTAATGCGTGCAATATTGCAAAATTCTTTATATAAAGAAATCTCTGTTCAGGGAAAAAAACCATCAAATCCCATGTTAAACTAAAGCCTAAATTTAACTGGATGTATTTAATCAGATTAAATACATCAGATTTAACTATTGCTTCCCTGCATGGTGTACACATATGTATGGGAAAAATGTCATGGGGGGAGGGGGGAGAATTCTACCCACTGAAGTTTTTCTCTCTCTCTTTTTCCCCCCAAGCCGCTATGTCCTCCATATCCAAGGGAGTTCAGGCATTGGGGATCCTGGGAGGATTCGCTGGAATCTCTGCCTCTGCCTCCTGCTAGCTTGGCTCATTGTGTATCTTTGCATCTTAAAGGGAGTCAAATCTTCTGGCAAGGTAAAGTATGAATTAGCAGAAGGCACCCATCTGGTTTTTTCCACTCTCAAATTGTAAAATAGTCCTGGTTGACCTTTCCTAAATGTTATTGTTGTGGGTAGGAATTGGAAAAAAAATGTTTTTCTATATTTTAGGACAAGGATGAGCATCTCTAACATTATTTTTCCCAGAGGGTCAACTCCCCTCTCCGTGAATTCTTAGAAGATCATCTACTGTGGTAAAAAAAAAACAACATACGTTATAATTCACAAATGTGAGCTAAGAAATGAATTTTACATTTCTTCTATGCCAGATCTACTCCTGATTCTTTCAACTTTTCTTTATTTCAGCAGTATAATTTAATAGTTGTGGGGAATTAGAGAAAATGTAATACTCCAGCATCACCTATAGGTTCTGAGCTTTTTGCAAAAGATGGCAATATACCTAAAAATGCTGTCTATTCTATTCTATTCTATTCTATTCTATTCTATTCTATTCTATTCTGTTCTGTTCTGTTCTGTTCTGTTCTGTTCTGTTCTGTTCTGTTCTGTTCTGTTCTGTTCTGGTCTGTTCTGTTCTGTTCTGTTCTGTTCTGTTCTATTCTAACCTAACCTAACCTAACCTAACCTAACCTAACCTAACCTAACCTAACCTAACCTAACCTAACATAACATAACATAACATAACATAACATAACATAACACAACATAATATATAGTACAGTGATGGCGAACCTTTTAGAGACCGAGTGCCCAAACTGCAACCCAAAACCCACTTATTTATCACTGGGTGCCAGGTGAGCGTGGCCCACTGGGGGGCATGGCTGTGGTGGTCATGGCAGACTGGGTGGGTGTGGCCAAGGTGGGTGTGATCACCTCAATATTGTTCTTGGGAAGGGACGCCTGTGGGGGCCGGGCAGGGTTGGGGGATATCCAGGGGGTCTCTGGCAGGTGGGACAGTGGGCAG